>JAMPIV010021143.1:0-184524 GCA_024509875.1 Oreohelix idahoensis | reverse complement strand
CTAATAGTGACTGCCTAACCCCAATAGTTGTGCATCCAGAATCAAAAAGTACTGAGACTGCATTGTCATTTACTAAACCTTTGTGTAAGACAAGAGAACCTCTCCCATCATGCGCGATTGACGCAGGAAGAGCGGGAAGAGGATGGCCACAGCTTAAAGTAGACACTGTGGTTGGCTCAAATAATGTTTTGCATTGGGGCACTGAGATGCTCTCCCAAAATCAAAAGCGGCACATGCCATATTATTAGAGTCATCATTATCTTTATTTTGTTTATAGGATTCGTGGGACTCTTGCTGAGCAGAGTTTGCCTGGTAATGAGATTTATGTTTTTTGTATTGTGCTCTACCTCTGTTATTATTGCCTCTGTAATTATCCTTGTTTCCACTGTTATAACCCCTACTTGGGTTTGAGTCATAGTTCCTTTGGTTACTATTATCATATTCATTATAATGAGTATCTCTGTAATTATGATCTTGTTGTCTCCATGAGGGAAAACTTGGATAATTTCTATAATGACTTCCTTTGCGAAAGTTTCTATAATTATGACCACCCCTGAATCGAGGGCTGTCAGCTCTTCTCCAGGTATTCGAAGAAGAACCCTGAAATGATTTGTTACCTTGGTTCTGATAACCGTTATGGCTACCTCTTTTATTAAACCTATTTTGAGGTTCTTGGAATCTGCGTGAGTGATTAGGGTTGTATGGTGTTGCTGAAGCAACTGGCATACCTTCCCTAACCTTAGTATTGCTAATAGCTACGTCTGGATGTGCAGTGACGTATTGGGTACAATACTGTTCCATTTCTTTTAGTGTCTTGGGTTTACGCTCATGTAAGAATTCAAGGAATGGTTTATTTATACTTGACATAATCTTATCTCTGAGTATCAAGTCCATAAGGGCTTCATATGTCTTTTCTGTTTTGGACAACTCAATCCAACGATCAAATGTAAGACGTGTCCTTGCAATGAATTCTGAGAATTCTACACCTGCCTCAGGAACCATTGTCTTAAACAAATTCCGGTAACCTTCCTCAGACAACTGGTACTTCTTTAATAAGGCTGCCCTAATAACATCATAATTATCCTTGTCAGCCTCTTCAACCAAACTTAAACTAGTCAGAGAATCACCTTTCAAATTTTCTGACAACTGGTTAGCATATTGTGATTTGTCCACATTATGGGCTCGACAAGAGCGTTCAAATCTATTTAACCAGAATGTTATGTCATCGCTGGAAGGATTGAACGCTGGTACCTTGACCTTGTAAGTAAAGGGTTTACTATTACCACCAGATGCTTGATTAACATTACTTATGTTTGTTAATTTTAACTTTTCTAACTCAAATGCTAAAAGTTCTTTTTGGTGTTCATGTTCTCTCATTGCTTTTTTCTCTTCAGCAGCCGCAGCAGCTTCATCTTTTCTTTTTTCTTTTTCCATTTCCATCTGGAATCTTTTTTCCTCAGTCTGTATCTGCAATTTCTTTTGTTCAAATTCTCTTTCTAATCTTTTCTCTTCAGCCAGAGCTTTTCTCTCTTCTGCAGCAGCTTTTCTCTCTTTAGCAGCTAATGCTTTGTCATATTGAGCAACTGCCCATTGTTCTAAGTCTGTACCAGTCTTATCAAGGGATCTCCCTTGTGCAATAAAGTATTCTAATGTAGACATGATGTCTGACAATGATACTACTCACTTGAAACAATAATAATAAAATATATTTCAAGGTAATATAGCAAAAAGTTCTTAATCACTGTATTAATCAGCACACAATCACAATGTCTGTGTGAGACAAGCCTTATCAAGGTCTTGTATATTTCTTTGAAAAATAACAATTATAAATTGCTGCAACACTCTATAACATAAGTGCAATGCACAAGAAATAGTGTCTTATCTAATCAACATTAATCATCAGTTGATTCTTTCACATAAATCCATATGATCAACTATATTTTAAATAGTGTATGTCGATCAAGAACATAACAAAACAATTATACAAGACAACATGAAAACATTTGCGGAAATCAAATAAATCGAATGGAAAAAACAATAAAAAATAAACCGCAAGAGGATAACAAATACAAATAACGCTACAGTATATAAATATAAATGTTGTATGAAACTGAAAGATAGAAAAGAGTAGACCAACAAATTACAAACAAATCAAAACAAAACTAAAGAATGTGAAGAAAATTCCGAAAACAACACTGACCATATCGTCACAACTAACCAAAAAAAAAAAAATAGCAACAGCAGTCGCTTTGCAAATTCCAGTATCGGAAATTTGCTCACCCTATAGAAAACGCTCACAATAGACGACCTCTATCACGTGGTATGATCTAAGGGAGACTCCGCCCAACCGAAACAACAACCCGCAAAATACAAACAAATATCACATATAAACATGTAAACATAAATGTACATATAGCATAAATATTTATAATATAATGTAATGTAATGTAATGTGTTGCAGATAGAATGTGTTGCGAAGAAGGCACAGTTATACGCAATAATGCTACAGTACTATGGTACTTTATTAAATAATCAAATCTGGCCTAAATCATAAAAGTTCAACACAAACTATGGCAGTGCAGGAGAATCCACTGTTTACAGTTCCTCAGAATCACAAGTAAGACTTCTCGCTTCAGTTGCACTGTACATTTTGCAAACACTGTCAAATATATGTTCCAACTCTGATATGTAATGCTGTCTGTTCCAAACAAACTTGCTGTGTAACGCTGTCTGTTCTATGGCAAATGTCCATCAACAAAAAATGTCAACAAACGCTGACCTAGTTACTGTATACCTCGATAGGACAGGTCGCGCTGACATCGACTGTAAAGTTGTATTGCTGGTGTTTACGTGTGTCGTAACAGGCCCCAAGGAATGGTCTGGTCTCAGTAGCTGACTTCTCAAATATGTCCACTGTGCAGGTTGACCCAGGAAGCTGGCACACCACTGTAAAGAATGGTGTCAGACTGTTCACAGCTAATGAGCTGGTATGTATAGATCTGGCAAGACTGGTTGTTAGAGAGCTGTTCTCTCAATCACAGGTGGAAGTTAAGGATGTACGGTAGTACTGTTGTATTCAAAGAGGTGCTGTCACCGTGAAGACAGACACAGGTCAACTCGACCTACACAGGGTAGTGTAAACATTGAAGTGAGAGTACATTGTACGCGAATGGTAGAATGGTTCTGAAGAGTTGACAACTTGGTAACAATATATTCATACTCTCACATGTAGAAGTCAAGGATTACTGGAACTACTGTGTTCGTTTTATAATATTTAATGAGACGCACACTGGAACAGTACGTGTATGGTTACAGGAACACATGACGACATAAACAGCATGGTGTTGATCAATGGTGTATCATCTTAAGTTAGCATACATGCTGGATAACCTCATACTGGAACATTTGTAGACAAGCATTCAGAGTTCTATAGTTAGTCCACATCTATATATATATATATATATATATATATATATATATATATATATATATATATATATATATATCAGGTTGTACTGACAGATCACGTCAGTTTATACATAATGTTCATAGTGACTCTTGTACAGAATCTCTCTTAGCATGAGTGTAGCTTGTACTCTAGCGTAGATTCTTTCAAATAGCATTCAGCACATATCTTCGGAGTAAATGCTAAATCTCCCATAATAGATCTTTCTTTCATAACTGTGATCTCTGGATCATTATCGGGTAGTAAGGGACAACCCTGTTCTCTGATGAATGATTGACAATAATTCGGATTCCAAGATGGCTTCCTTGGTCCTTAACATCGCTCACACAACGGTGAGATGACAAAACTTCTAGAAAGATTCACTTCATAAGGATATCAAAGTTTCCACCAATATCAGCATTATCTGTCCTCATAATTGCTGTGTAGAAACATTCTTAGTGCTGCTAAACGATATGTCGTTCTGACATCTGAACATAAGTAGATTCATGTAGGCCTAAACATAACCCATCGTAAGCCTAGGAACGAAGTCAGTAAAAGTACGTTTACCTTGGCCAAGAATCAATAGCAAGCACAAAAACACTTTTCTGGCGTTATAGAAATAATACTGGGGAACACATAGACTAAAACAGTCCTAGAAGACACAATCTTCTTCCCCATGATAACTTGAGATCACAAAACTTTGGACCGCCCGACATTGGCGTCCCACCAGACTCCATAACCGAAGAACACACTCTCTTATCTTCATCCGCTCAGAGTGTAATAACAAATAATCCAGCCCAGACACACAAAGATAACATGATATAGGACGGAATCGTCTCAAACAGACAAACAGTAAACCTAGATTCGGACTTTCAATATTCCTGCAAAACCTTAAGCGAGAACAATCTGTTTCCAGCTATAATAGAAAATCTAGATTCCTCCGCTTGTTCAATCCACGGAAACAAAACAGGAACCGATCACTCAAAGAATAAAATACACATTTACTATTCTGAGTTATTCCCCTTTCTTAAAAGTTGTAAGTTCATAAATAAATATCCTTTTATCAAACAGATAGTTACATTTTCATTTGTAATCGTATCAACTGTAATCTGTGCGACATATAAAAAATATGTACGCAACACTACATTCATTAGTAAAAAAGATATGTTTGAGGTCGTAAGTGGTAGTAAGAAGGGCCTTCTGTAATTCGCATCAACATTTATCTCAGGAGCCTTCACAGCTGACCTCATACATTACACTAGGTAACATCACAACCATACAATACCATCAAAATCCACTACAAATATTGGGGTCTTGTCCAGGGATATTTAGATAATCATAAATATTAGAATCTCCTGGTGGGAGAACTAAACCAGGGGGACAGATTGTAAAAATTTAAAAAGTGTCCCTTAAAATAAAAGTTGAAAAATAAAAAGTTGGTGAATCTTCACAGCCAGTGGTAATTGGTTAATTATTTAATTGATTAGAATTACCTTGGCTAATTTATATAATTAGAATTACCTGTCATTAAGTAATTGGATTTACCTGGGTCATTGTTATTTTGTCTGATGGCTGACCTGGCAAAATTCAGATCAGCTGCTGTGCTAACGACGAAGGAGATGAACATGGAGGGTCAGGTTTTAATTCAGTATGTAACTGCTGAATGTGACAAGTATATGGAAAGGGAAGATAGGAGGTTAGCTGAAGAGAAGAGGTTACAAATTGAGGCTGATAAAGAACTTAAGAGGCTGCAGATTGAGGCTGACAAAGAGGCAAAAGCATTGGAGGCAGAAGAAAAACGACAGCAAAGGGAGGCAGAAGATAAGAGAAGGGAAGCAGAAGAAAAAAGATTGACTGCCGAAAGGGAGTCAGAAGAAAAAAAGGCCGAAAGGGAAGCAGAAGATAGAAGGTTGCAAAGGGAGCACGAATTACGACTAAGGGAGCTGGAATTACAGGGCCATGCTCCTGAAAATGGTGCCAGCCCTTTTGCCTCAGATGCTGCAGCTAGTCAGGTAGCCTCAACCTCAGCTATGGGGTTTCATTTAGACCATTTTGTTGAGAAAGACGATGACATTGAGGGGTACCTCAGCAGATTTGAGTTATTAGCTACTACATATGGGTTAGAGAGAGAGAGAGAGAGGTGGAGTCTAAAGTTATCACAGGGACTGAGAGGTACTTCGTATGAAGTCTTTGCTAAAATGAGTAGAGAAGACCAAGACAATTATGACATGTTAAAGCAGGCTTTGTTATTGAGATACGAAAAAAATGGTGAATTTTATCGTAAGAAATTTAGAAATGCCAAACTGTTGTCTGGGGAGACATACCACCAATTCTCTGCCAGACTGGAAACCTATTTGGAGAAATGGACTGCTCTGGGGAAGACCCAAGATCTTAAAGAAATGATCATAATAGAGCAATTGAGAGAGTCCATGGCTCCAGACTTGAGAAAATTTCTCATGGAACAAGGTGCAGAGAAGTTGGGGGAGGTTTTAAATGTCGCTGAGAGGTATCAGGCAGCCCAGGCAGAGGTAAGTGGCACTAAAAAGAAGCACATAGACAATTTTAAAGCTCCACAGCCATTTAATAAATTTGATAACAGAGAACAGGGTAATAAAGGCAGGACAAACTTTGATAGGCCAAGAAATGACTATCGTGACAGAAACTCACAGTTCAATGACCAAAAATATAATGAAAGAAAACCGTTAAATTAAGGAAAAAGATGGTGCAAATGGTGTAAAAAAGACAACCATAACACCGAATTTTGTAGAAGGAAACCTTCAAACATTGCTGCAATGATGTCGGGGACTCAAAGATTAAAGGTTAATCCTAATGGACAGCAGGAACCTTATCACCCCCCAGTTTGTGAGGATGTTATTTGTAATGGGGTCACCATAAGGTGCCTTTATGATACAGGTTTGGATTATGATTCAGTTGTGAAGTCTAGCCTAGTGGACCCAAGTCAGTATACCACAGAAACAGTGGAAATACAAGGGGCGACTAAGGACATACCACTCATGACACTTCCCATCGCAAGGATAACGGTGAAAACTCGCTATGTGGAAGGAGAAATCAGAGCAGCAGTGATAGATGAACCAATCTACCCTCTGATATTGGAGTGTAGGTACGTCTTCTTGGGGAATCCCGAGAGACCTGTGATCATGGCGACAGTGCAGACCAGGTCACAGAAAAAGGAGGAAGAAGGTGAACCTATAAATGCACATCCAGAGGAGATGAGGAAGGCGCAGGCTGAGGATAGGACACTCAAGCCATGTTTTAAAAAATTGCCCAAATGCCACACACCTCCAAGCAAGGGAGAATACTTTATGAATAACAAATTATTATATATTAAGGCCGGAACTGGAACAAATGGTCACAACCAGCTGGTTCTTCCCACTTCATATAGGGATAAAGTGATGAAACTCGGGCATGCGATTCCCTTCAGTGGTCACATGGGGATCAGCGCCACAGGACAGCGTATAGCTTGTCATTACTTCTGGCCAGGGATAACGGAGGATATAAAAAGATATGTCAAATCCTGTCCAGAATGTCAAAGGGTAGCTCCAAAGCACTGGACTGCTCCTGCAACTCTAGGGGAAATGCCCATAGTGGGAACACCTTTTGAGAGGGTTGCAGTGGATATTGTGGGACCTCTCACTCGGACCAAGAGGGGGAACAGTTACATCCTTACTCTGGTGGACACTTGTTCTATGTGGGGAGAGGCGGAAGCCCTGCCATCAATTGATTCAAAACATGTAGCAGAGGCACTACTTACAATATTCACAAGATTAGGATTCCCGCATCAAATCTTGACTGATAATGGCTCACAGTTCAAGGGGAAACTAACGGAAGAAGTTTTTAAGCTATTTCAAGCCAGACACTTTCATTGTAGTCCGTACCATCCACAAGGGAACGGCCAGGTAGAGAGGTTCAATGGGACTCTCATTTCTATCCTGAGGAAGCTGGCACACGAAAAACCGGATCTGTGGGATCAATTTCTGCCCGCCGCGTTGTTTGCGTATCGGGAGGTACCACATAGTTCAACCTGGATGGCTCCGGCAACTCTGCTATTTGGGAGGCCAATAAAAGGTCCATTGGAAGCCTTATTAAGGACCTGGACAGATGAGAAGGCAGAAGAGACTGTTACCTCATCTTATCAATATGTGAACGAACTGACCACTCGTCTGAAAGCTGGATGGAAACTGGCAAATGATAATTTGAGACAAGCCAGGAAGAAGCATGCAGCATATTTTAATAGGAAGGCAAAGGACACATGTAAGGAGAGAACAAGAAAGTATTCAGTGGGGTACTGGAAGATGAGACAGGTCTATATTTCGGAGCTGGCATTTGCTGATGATGTTGCCATGATTGCTAAATCAGAGGCACATCTCCAATCCAACCTGCAAGTCTGGAAGGAAGAGCTGGAGAAGAGAGGGATGGTCATAAGCAGCTCTAAAACAAAATCCATGGTGATATCACGAGAAGAAAGAAAACATCAGATTAAGTTGGGAGAACAGGTCCTGGAGCAGGTCGACCACTTTAAATATCTCGGAGCTATTATAGACCGAAAGGGAGGCATCAAAGAAGAGTTGGCCTCTCGAAAAGCAGCGGCTGGGAGACTTTTTCAGGCCATAAATCGTGGATTCCTCAGCAAGAAAGAGGTTGGTAAGAAAACGAAGATGGCTGTATACCGCTCCACCTATGTCCCAGTCTTGACATATGGATGCGAGTCGTGGGCAATGACTACAACCCACAAAAGCCAGATCCAAACCTCAGAAATGAGGTATCTGAGGAAAGTGGTTGAAGTAACAAGAAGAGACATGGTCCGCAACCAGACGATCCGTAAAGGCCTAAAATCCCATCCGCTGCAGACCCAAATAGAACAGTCCCAACTAAGATGGTTTGGCCATGTCTGCAGAATGGGAGAAGATCGGCTACCACGACAAGCATGGGAAACAAAGAGCCAGGGATCCAGACCTCCAGGACGACCCAGAGTCCGCTGGGAGGACAACATTAGACAATCTTTGAAGGACCGAGGACTAGAATGGAACCAGGCCAGGAAGAAGACAGCTGATAGAATGGTCTGGCGCTCTCTCTTCCAAACCTCTACACCTCACGGTGGAAGGGGATCGACTAAGTAAGTAAGGCAAAGGACAGAGAACTAGCTGTGGGAGAGAAGGTGCTTCATCTACTACCCGGTAGCCAGAATAAATTACAAATTGGATGGCAAGGTCCATATACGGTTCTAGAGAAGGTGTCTAGAACAAACTATAAAATTGACAAAAAGGGGAAGGAGAAAGTTTATCATGTAAACCTGTTAAAGAAGTATCTGGACAGACCACTCCAGGAAAGCACCCCCTTACTGACCTTGGCTATCGCAACTCAAATGCAAAAGGAACCACTCACCTCACATGAATACCCATTACATCCTTGTGAAACAGCCGCACAGGTAAAAGTCAGTAAGCACCAGACTAAAAATCAGAGGGAGAGAGTTCAACAGGTTCTGGAGGAACATACAGATGTTTTAACAGATAAACCAGGACATACACATTTGCTACAGTATGACATGAAACTGGTAGACTCAAACCCAATCTGTATGACAGCCTATTCTATTCCGTTCGAGAAGGAGAAGGCATTGAAAGAAGAAATAGATTATTTGTTGAAGGAGGGATTATTTCTTACAGTGAATCATCTTTTAGCCCCAGAGTAGTTTTGTTGAGGAAACCGTCTGGGGAACACAGACTGTGCATAGATTACAGGAAACTGAATGCTGTCACAGAAGGACAAGTGGATCCATTACCAGACACAAAACAGTTATTTGCCAGATTAAACAAGGCAAAATACTTTTCAAAGGTGGATTTTAGTAAAGGCTATTACCAGATTCCAGTGAAGCCTGAAGTGAGACCTTATTTAGCTTTTAGCACCTCGGAAGGACATTATGAATTCAACATGCTACCATTCAGATTGAAAAATGCTCCGAGTGTATTTTCAAGGATGATGCGCAAATTGTTGGATCCCTTGAATAACCCATGTATCACGAATTTCATGGATGATATTCTCGTCGCCACAGAGACATTTGAAGAACACATTAACTCTCTAAAAATGTTATTTAATAGGCTTAGGGAGGCGAAATTAACGGCTAGGCCAACAAAATGTTATATTGGATGCAAGGAGTTGGAATTCTTGGGACACACTGTATATCAGGGTAACATGACCCCTGACCCCAAGAACTTGGAAAAACTGCAGAGAGCACCTAGACCACAAACAAAAAAGGACGTGTGATCATTCGTGTCGTTATGTGGATTTTACCAAAAATATATCAAAAATTTTAACTCTATTTGTGCTCCTCTGACTGATCTGACTCGCAAGGGACATCCAGATAAAATTGTTTGGACTGCGCAATGTGAATTGGCTTTTTAAGAGTTAAAGGATAAACTCACTAGCAAGCCTATTCTCAAATTGCCTGATTTGACACAGGACTTCGTGGTGAGAACAGATGCAAGTAATGTAGGCCTCGGGGCGGCTCTGTTGCAAAGGTCATCTTCACTCGATAGGGAACTGAACCCAGTCGCTTATGCAAGCCGCAAATTGAATAAAGCGGAGCAAGGATATTCCACAAGCGAAAAAGAATGTTTATCGTTAATATGGGCAATAAAAAAGTTTCAAATCTATCTGTATGGTAGGACTTTTGTGGTCCAGACGGATCATCAGAACCTGGTGTTCTTATCTCAGGCTAAGCATGAAAACGGAAGATTGTTGAGATGGTCTTTATTATTGCAACCTTATCAGTTTATTATCGAATACATCCCAGGGTCATTGAATGTCGGTGCAGATTTTCTCAGTCGGCACCCCTGTGATCAAGATTAGATAGTGGCAGGCGTGAGGAGTGATTTTATCTATGTGTATCACTGGTTTTGGAACTTGCCGTAGTGCATGTTCTCAGGTGGGGAGATGTGTGATGTATTTTCCATGAAACAACGTTAAAATATCTCCAAATTTAACGATAAAATGTAAGGATAAAAATAATGCGTAAGATACTAGGAGACATGCTCGCCCATGCCCGCCCTTTCCTGACGCCATTTAAAACTAACGAGTTAGACGTGCAGACGAAACGTTTACCCTTTGTAGCCGGGAGAGAAACGGAGAACACAAAAGGAAAAATATGACTGAACACGTGTTTGAATATAGCAAGGCTAAAAGACGCAATTGGTAGTAAAAGAAAAAAAATTCACGTCACTAGTTGACACAATGTAAGGAAGTGGACAAAAAAAACGACTTTAGCTCTTGTCAGAAACAGTCATTTCTTGGACTTTTACGATACTTGGTTGTTATTTGAATTCAGCGGCAAACGCCGTGGAGAAGGTTCTCGAACATATTAAAAAAAAAACTAACCTTGAAAAAGTAACTTTTTCTTAATAATAATGTTATGAATATAAAACCTAGCTAGTTTGATAGCCCGTCTTGAGCAGAGAAATAATATACTTTAAATTATACAGACGGATAGATAACAAGGAAGATATTGACAAAAGACTGTGTTGTTCATATCAGACTAGCGACTGCACTGTTAAAAATTTCACTAAAGTTTCAAATTCTCGTCCTTGAGACACGCAAATGCAAAAATCGAGCTGTAATTAAAGAGAGGGGAAAGGTGGAGAATTGTGGCTAAAAATAACTTCGGAGGCAGAAGTGTGTAGGGTATTGCATGGAGTTGGTCCAAGAACCAAGCGTGTTTGTTATAAAAAAAAAACAAGTAGAGACAGACGGACCAACAGACCGTAATACATACTTGACTGAGAGCTGACTGAAATGTGACTTTTGGTTGTAGATTTGAAAAGTTAGGGGGGGGGGGGAGTCTGTGATTGGATGAATGAAATCATATTAGCGGGACATAGATACACATTTTGCCATTCGTTACAAGACTGTCCAGAGACACAGTGGTTTATTGCCTGTGGTGTTGTTTCCAGAAGTTATTCTATACATTTAGTGGGACGCCATCATATAGCCAGCAGCTCAGCTGAGTTTTGCTAGCAATTAACTGTGTTCTAAATTCTGAATTCTGGTAAGAATGAAAGTATTTCTTTTGTATATTTTAATATTTCGAGTGATTGATACTGCCATATCATATAAAATGATTACGACAAGTAAGTGTTCGCTCTAGGTCCCCAGCCCAAGTTCAGGGTCTAGAGACAAACAAAATATATGGACGCCTAACTAAGACTATGGAAGGCGGATCTATTGTTGAGATCAGTGGAACATATCACCTATGTTATTGAATAGAAGGAAACTATTGAACATATCTCAGATGCAATGTAGTCTTGGGGAACTAGTACTATATGAAAACAACTGGGTAAGATGTGCTGTGTGGTCAGAGAGATCTGACCCAGTCTGTGTGGTGTTGTTGTGTAGTGTTGTGTGCAGAAGTGGCTCAGTAGGTAGAGTTCTGACACATGCCACAAAACTTTTATTTCAGAATTGTGAGTTTCTGTTTGGCACCGAAGAGGTGCCAAATGCTGTTGTGAAATACACAAGCGTGGACCAGTGCAGTCTAACATTGTGTCAGAGCAGCCGAATATTGTACTCCAGCAACGGAGAGGAGGGGCCACCAGACTCTTGTACAAGATCGACGCAGTCGAGATACGTGAGATTCTGGCCTGCTGGAAATTCACCAACTAATTCACCAACTAATTCACCATCTAATAAAGACATACCATTGTGGGAAAATAAACCATGTATTCATCCCATAAGTCAATGGACAATGTTTTGGTAGTCACAGATTGGGCGTGATGATACCACCCCAACAGTACATTCAGTAATAGTTCTCCTGGGACAATCTAATATAAGTAATATTAACCAGTCTTTTAAAATATTTATGTACACACATTCCATTTTATTATGTCATATAATTATGCATTCCATCTATAACTCCATAATATTTCATATGTTCTGACCAACAAACATTGGTTCAGAACAAATAAATTTAACAAAAGATTTAATATTTAAAACTAAAACAGCCTGAGTTAGTTCAGTGTGTTATAAATTTTATTATTATTATTAGACTTATTAAATATCTGTGTGGGTGTGTGTATTCTACTACAACACATTACATTTCAGTACCCTAGACTTTTTAACGTAGCTACATTCATTAGTAAAAAAGATATGTTTGAGGTCGTAAGTGGTAGTAAGAAGGGCCTTCTGTAATTCGCATCAACATTTATCTCAGGAGCCTTCACAGCTGACCTCATACATTACACTAGGTAAAATCACAACCATACAATACCATCAAAATCCACTACACCACCCAAGCAACGGGCACCCCCAGTCTCTTTGGGGGAAATGCCAATAGTGGGAACACCATTCGAGCGGGTTGTGATCGACATTTTAGGACCCTTAGAAAGGACCAAAAGAAGGAACAGGTTTATCCTGACCTTAGTCGATACATGCACTTTATGGGCAGAAGCTATCCCGCTAACATGCGCAGATGCCAAGCATGTCGCAGAAGCCGTCGTGCAGATTTTCACTCGGTTGGGATTCCCTCAACAAGTGTTGACGGATAACCAGTGCCAACCTCCGATCATCACCTGACGATCGCCAAAACTGACGAAGATGACGATAGTGGCAGGGAAACTCCACTGCACACACACGAAATCTTTCAAAAATGTCAGAAGCGGCGACGCTCTTTCAAGCGCGCATGGGAGACATTCCAGAGAAAGGAAACTTTGGGAGGAGACGTGAGTAGGAATTGGAGAGATGGAGGCGGAGATGAGAGGGAAGAAGACAGACACCCTGAAGCTACGGATATAGGATATTTATTCCCATAACGTAGACATGGAGTGATTCCATATCTTAAAGGGGGGACGTTCTGTCACAGAGAGTTTATTGATCGTAAATTGCCTATATCTTCTTCTTTTTCTTTCACCCGTATCCTCTATTTATTATCACTGTTTTATCCTTTTTGTGTTTTTCGCATTCGTTCGTTTGCGACTATATACATTACTATTTTCCCATTCTAACGTTTACCTGTTTCTTTTCTCAAAACTGAGAACGCAGTTATGACGTAACGTGTCAGCCCCTACACGAGACGCAGAGTGTTAGAATGCATTCCGTCAGACAGGGGAGCAGACAGCTGTCTATAGTTTCCCCTGGGACAGTGTTTCTTCGGCTAAGTTTCTGGGCCGGAAGTGTGAGAATTCACTCCGTCAGACACGATGAGGAGACATTTGTCTGGTAGTTTGCATCTGACATGTAGTTTCCAAGGTAGATTCTCAGTGTCAGGTGATATGACACTCACGCTCCACGGCCAGTTTTGGCGTAAGGTGCGAGAAAGCAAAGTGTCAGTTATGGTTCTCAGGATGAGTTTCTCGGGGAGGTGTGAAAAACTGCTTCTGCACTGGAGACGAGTTGTCTGAGATTCGCAACTGACACGCGCCCTCTCGGTCAGTAGGTGGCAGTTACGGCATGCGTTTAGGTGTTAAACGTAAGTGTTAGGAAAGACGAGAGATTGCGTGGTTTTGGAAATAGGGCACATTCTTTGTGTGTGTTTCATATATCTTAAACGAGAGTTTGAGATTTAATTCACTCAGTAACTTCGCAGTCAAGACTAGAACAAGCCTTCGTTCGATTCCTAAGAATCTCTGTTAATAGAGATGGCATTTAGTTTGGTCGAAGTGGTTTAAGTTCTTAGTAGTTCTGTGTTGAGGTAAATGTTATATATATTATATTAATATCTAGTATTTTGTGAAGTGTTTAAAGTGTTAAATCGCTTATTTTATTTCACTAGTTAGATTTGGTGCAGAGCGCTTAATTTAGATAGTCTGTATTATTTTATAGTGACGAGTTACAGTGGAAAACAGAAATTATAATTCTAGCTTAAACTCAGTCGGCTATTAAGGAATTTAATTTTACTGCTCAAATAATCAGACGAGAATAAACTTTCTAAACTAACTTTATTAATGCTAGAAGCCTCATGAGTGTTGACGGAATACGCACGTATTCCTAATTCATGAGGATTGATGATTTTTAAATATAACTTATTTCTCAGGAAGGTTTAAATGATAAGTCAAGCGGTACGCTTGCAGTTTAAAAAAAATGTAAGTTATAGTGAGTACATAATATGTAAAATATTTCATATGTGGTTTTTCTTCCCTATTCAGTGAATACTGGGGTAACCCAAAACTTTGCCGGCGTTTAGTACAGAGACATACCTGTGAGAAACATAAACATTTATATCTTTTTAACCACGTGGGTTTACAAGTTAACACCTGTCTGACAGTGCGTGTGTCTTCATTAATAGACAGAGTACAACTCTCACTAACGGGTTTTATTAAAGACTAAATGTTTTATACTGGGCCTTTGAGCCAGATCAGATTTTCTGCACAAACTCTATGTACAAATTTAGCCGTTGTGGCAAGTAACATATTAACGTCAGTAACATTCCGACGGAGTTTCGACTAGTGGTGTGGTGACCAAATATAGTCCTTTCCTGAAAGTAGACACCGATCTGACATTCCTCAATTCTAGAAACCTAAGCTATTGACACTGTGCTCTTTGTTAATGTTTCGTGCCTGGACAATTTTAATGTGACCTAAACAGACATCCGAAAAATAAGAACACCCAAGGAGTCGATCCCGGAAGCAGAGAATTCATCCTGTCTTTTTGGAACTGGGGATTTCTTAGTCAAAGACTGCCCTTGACGAGTCTGTAGGTGAATGTCCTAAAAATTGTATTACCAGAAGTGGCTATCTAAGCTGTGATAATGAACATGTGCACGTATGCTCGGCTGAATGAATAAAGTGAATGCAGGACGGAGTGATTTCTTTATTGCTGTAATTGGGCACCCATTTGCTGTCTTAACTTTCTGTATGCTAGTATTGCTAATCATATTTCCCTTAAAATAGAGCAGAGATATCAAGTCTGTCCATACCTTAAGAAGGGGAAATATTAGGCCTAATCCTATGTATCCTTGTTTCCTTGGGGCTATCATTTTCTTCCAACAGGACTGTGGGCACACCTCTAGGGATAAGATCTAACTGTAGGTCTATCATTTCTTGTAGCAATTCCTTGATTTTTTTATGAATATGTGTATATGCTTTGATGTAATTTCTATGTGTTGTGAAGAAATTTTAGATGATAATTCAAATTTCTCTTGAAATTAATCAGCGTGTTGGTCAGCTCGTTCTAGAATATTTATATAATCATTTGTTATAGTTTCCCTACGTCTGTACGTATAACTGTCGTCTTGTATGTGCGTGCACATGAGTGGTTATATATATATATATATATATATATATATATATATATATATATATATATATATATATATGTGTGTGTGTGTGTGTGTGTGTGTGTTTAGACTGCCTGACTCCTCGAAAACTGTCGTAGAAGATAGGTGAGAGAGAGAAGATTTCTCGATCTCAGAGACAGCCTCTTAATCACATGCTACCATCTCACTCGTGGAAATCTATTGCTATTACTACTTCTCACTGTGACTATCACTTAGTCTAATCTATTCAGAAGGGACCAACCCAAGTCTTAATTCCCCTATCAAAAATCTACGACAATGTTTATTGTTTCTAGATTGATCTCTCTCATGAGTGAAGAAAGTGGACCGCACCAGTCAAAAATCGAAGACCCAATAATACAAAAATAGATCTGGATAGCTTATAAGACCGCTAGTTCGCTGGTTTTTGATCAAACCTAGATTTAGGAAGAAATACAAAACATTTAACCATAATATCAATATCCTATCATAACACGCGTAAAGGTAGGATCTCTTATCCATTCCGTTATTAAATTAGATTAGAAACCAAACATGTTTAGCTTATCTTATCGCTTTTAACACGTGATATAAATACTAGTCATTTGTAAAATTAAACATAATGGATAGAAGTAAATTTTATTCCGTCAATTATCAATCGCCTAGCGTATTTATTAGTTAATTAAAACCGTCTGGAATAAAAATAGCTATGCGTTATTTAGTATACCATTTTTAGCATTTAGAAAATCCCAGTGAATTCTAATAATAACTTAACACATAAAATCACTAAAATGCTAATATCTATTACCGCAAACAGAAATTAATTAATCTCTACGGAATTCTAATACTACACTTCCACCATGGCTCTTAGAATCGCGAGCTAGATGTTCCAAAATTTTCTGAGGCGACTAGATAACTGATTTTAGGAGATGGGGCATTTATACAAGAATAGTGTTGTTTCGCTGAACGATGACGAAAGTCACGCCTTGGGCAATCAGGGGGAATCAGCGGGGTTTTCTTCCGAGATAAAGAATTTCCTCCGTTCGCTCTGTTCGCCGTTGAATCGACAGCAAAGGCTTCTGATCTCGGCGATTGTCTCCCTGTATATACACATCACATGATTCGCTCGAGCTTGTAGAGAACTACAAAGCAGTTTTACCTTCCACGGGTTTTGGGCCCGTGCATTCTGTCAGTTGTCGTAATACTGACGACTCTGCTCGCATGGGAGCTTCAGCAAACGCACTTGGTTCGTCCCCTTGAAAGGAATGAGATTTACGAATCTATGTAGACGCTCGTCAGCGCGTGAAACAAGAAAAATAGGCCTGGCTAAAATATGAGTTAGACAGATAGCGAAAAGGTATATATTTTGCGTAACAAAACGTGCATACTAATGAGGAACAAAGGTGGGAAGCGAAGGCGGACGGATTCATGTAATCTATTTACATAACCTGTCACACTAATAGAGTGTAATTTGACGAGTTACTTTACAGCTTATTAGTCCCAACATTTAATTGTGTAAATGTGCGTTATTTTCTTTTTCCCTTTGTTTATTCCGAGTGTTCCTGTGATTAAATTGTCCTATTCTTGCGTCGTCTTTTACTTTTTCTTCATCGTTCTTATTATCGTCTTCTCCGCCTTTGCGCTATCGTCATTCTTTAACGTGATGGTTCCTCATCACACTTGTCAAAGGACTTTCGGGACTAAGCCACCTGGGACACAAAGAACGTGTACCTTTAACGGCGGCTAGAAGCTTAATTTTTGTTTACGTGGAGAGACCTTGAAGGAAGAGATAATTAAAAGCCGCCAGATGGTATTACAACAATGAGATTAAAAACGAAGCGCCAGGCAGCTTGAGGAGGGGAAAAGTCGGGGTAGCAAAGAGAGATACTTCTGTGATTAAAGGGTGGATAATGTTCTATCAGATGACCAATCACAAGCCACGAGTTTTCTTACGAGGCACTCAGTCAAAGATGTTGTTAAGAGATCTCAAGTCTTTTTCACCGATTGACTCGCTAGCAAGTGCTCATACGTGGTATTGCAAGGGGGAGACGAGTTGGTAGATGAGCATCAGAGCTATAGGAGCCGTGTAAAAATTGTTACACATGGGCAATGAGATAATATAACGTGATGCGCAACAGAATCATGTATGTTTTCACACATTCGCGGTGCATAAGTGGAAGTCCCAGAACGTTAGCCTGTTCCATAATTTCCTTCCAGTGTGGATTTAATTCTAAATGTGTTTTTAAGGAATTCGCGAAAGAAAAACGAAGTTCGTAGACTTTATGAAAATTATGAATAACTTTTCATTTTCATTTATTGTGATGGTGTTTTGCAATAAACCTCATAGTTAATGTGCGAAATACTGTTTCTTCATTACTTCTATTTGTCAATGGTTAGATGAATCATAGATTCATCCTTTTCACCTAATTTTAGGACTTATAGTGTAAAGAAGTAGTTTACAACTGTAAACGTCATCTTCCGTGTAGGTTATTACATAATCACCACTGAATTACACGGACACACACTTTCATACACGCTATCATGTGCGCCGTATGCCTTATTATTAAAAATGAGAGAAGTAAAGGCACAGTGATCGGTTATGAAGAAGCAATAGTGAGGAATAAGATAAAAAAGAAAGTCATCAGTTGATATTAGATGTGAAACTAATGAAGCCACTCTGTGTCTTCAGTCGTGCAGAAATGTGAGTCTATACACTAAGTGTTTAGTGTATCGTCAGAAAGAAGCTATAAAGCCTAAGTCCAGATTGCAGAACTCTCAAGATAGGGCATCATAAACTTCCTATTTACCAAGAAGATACCCACGCCTGCGTTTGTACACGTCGGTGGCGTATCATTTTGTTCATCTGCTTATCAAGTTCACATACTCACAAGTTTATTCCTCTAAATATCAAGATCACATACTCAACAGTTGATCGCCCATATATCAAGCTCAACGCACTCAAATGTTTAAAGCCTGAACCAAGTTACGTTGCTCAATGCGTCATTGCATGAAGTGAATTCCTCCACGCAGAGCGTGATTTGTACGATGTAAATTAATTTAATCAAGCTTTATTGTACGAATCCTATTTGTACCGAAGACCATTTCGCGAAGAATTCAAATAAATACAATGCCTTCTTCAAGACCAGACAGCTTTCATCTTCCTGAGACCAACGTTAACAGTTTATCTACACTAGAAATATTTCTTCGCGTTGATAGACAATACATCATGCACATTTCAAACTACTACACGTGCTACATTTACTGGAATAAGTACTATTCTTTGAGATAGCCCATACGGTAAAAAAAACTTCTACATTGGACAGTCAGTGCATATCTTTGTCGGATCATACAGTAGGAGAAATATGGAAGGATTACGGACTTTGTAGATTACAGTCATCAGTGTGGTAACACTTAGTATAACTCATCACCATTTCATTATTTACAGAGCTTTACTATCATGTTTAAGTAACTAAATGTTTACCATTTATGTGTGAATTATCTTTCACAATCATCTTTTTTACATTCTACTAACCGTATATGCGTATATATTTGGCAAAGAAACTGTATAACCCCGTTGATCGTTAATTCGTTATTGAGCTATTTGGATCACTCTTGTTCTCTGTGTTAGTATTTAAATATAGGCAAACTCATTCATTTGGGAGGTTTTGGGTTCTTTCTTTATCGAGATCTTAGGGGAATAAGTCAATGTCGCAGGCATCCCGAATTAACTCTTCATGATTTATTGGATATCACTATTTAGTGAAGAGCATACGCCTTCTCTTCTTCTTGTATTTACAACGTTGAATTCCTTGAAATTGATATGTAAAATGCATGTGAGAATAAATGAATTCAATATGAAAGGTAAGAGAAAGGAAGGGCAGAATTTCAGACGGGCACGCGTGCCCAATTCTCAACCCTTTGAAAATAAAGTTCGTTTGTTCGTTCGTTCGTTTGTCCTTATCTCGAGTAGATTTCTTTCTTACTTAACGAGCCGACATTTTTAGACCTTCTTGATAATATTCCATAGGTCATTCCTATCTAAACAGCCATCATGCTGTGCGACAATTTGTGTCCGGCCTGGTATAATAGATGCTCTTCTATTCATACGTTCAATGAATCGTGATTGTCTATAACTTATACTTGTCATAACATTTCTTCGTTCACTGACCCTTCTCATGCATTCATCGTTAGTTATTTTATCAGTCCAAGGGAATCATACAATTTATCTGAGAAAACGCATTGCTGTAGCCTTCAATAATTGTTAGCATATTTGGCTCATTGTCCAGGACTCACTTCTTTTCTTTTTCTAATTTTAATGTAACACTTCAGTACCCTTTCTCTTGTGTTCGGGTGACAAGGATTTATTGCGTGGGGTGTTCCGCAAATTAGGAAAATACGTTTTTGCTACGTATATTCTGTTCTTTACCCCACTGATGCATTTTCCATCTGATAAAGCATTGTGCCTACGTATTTGTAACTGTGTGTTTTTTAAACGTTGTTCCATATATCATCACTCTCCTCTATTTCCATTCGCCTTTTCATGCTCTTAAAAGAATCTTTGACTTCATCCTCGAGTACTAATAATCCTTCCTGTTTGCTTCTATTTATTCTGGTCGTTCTCCTCCATAAAGTTCACCAATGTATTCAGTTCGTCTTTCAATTATGTTTTCTTTTTTTTTTTTCATTAATAATCTGCCGTCCTTTGAGGTAAGACATCCTGTGCTGAAATGTGTTGCCTTACCTGTTTATTTCCTAACTATTTTGTGAGCCGTTTTGAAATCACTAAGTTAATGTTTTTCTACGTTTTTGCTTTGCTTGTTCAGCAATATTTCTGTTGCAAAGTTGCATTAGCTTTTGATTTCTTTATTTATCGTTTAGCATTGTTCTTTGTTATTTTCACTGTACCATATTTTGTCCATTATATATTGATAGTATTGCTGTCATCACTCATTTCATTCTTTGTAGTTTCTTTCTACTTTGATATTAATGCTCTTCGTGTTGTTGAGTCAAGTCTTTAAGGTTTTCCTACTGTTCGTTTACACGTTATGTCTTTGTTACAGCAGTATAACCGTTTATTACAGTATCTCTATATTTGTTTTCTAGTTCTCCATCTGTATTTAACAGTTGCATGTCTAGTTTCAATCGTGTGTTACCGGGGCCCGAAAGGGGAGCAAAGAATAGTAACACTGTACTCTATCAGGCATGTCGTAAAAAGCGATTATGGAGAGTTGGACGTGGGGCTGGTTACTCCATCCCGTAAAATAAAAAAAATATTTTACCACAAAATCTTCAACATACACTTTGGATAAGTCAAATATGGAATATAAACCAACTCAGCCGTCCAAGACAGACGAGGTTCCTCTGGAAAGGAGGTGCATGAATCAACTCAGAGAAAGCCTAAAGTAGTCTGGGTTGCCACTAACCTTTCTTCGTCTAGGAAAATATCCAGGATTAGCACCCGGAATGTTTGCACTCTACATGAATAAGGGAAAACTGCAAAAGTAGCAGCAGAAACGAGAAATTACAGGACTGATATCCTGGGTCTCTGCGAGACAACGTGAAAGGGCTTAGAGACGACAAGGCAGTCCTTGTTCTGGAATCCCCAGGTATAGAGAAGCAGAGGTAGACCCCCTGAAAAAAAAAAACATGGAGAAGAGACAGAGAGCTGCAGAAAGACGTGAAACTAATGAGGAATATGTGGAAAGAACTTGAGCTGTTGGCACGTGACAGGAAGACTTGGCATGTGTTTATTGAAGGAGTATGCTCCTTAGGGAGTTAATGAGTACTGACTGATGTCTAGTTTGATGGTCCTGTTTGATTTCTTTAACGTTATTGATATGTTTGCACATACTGGTATGTGACAACTGTTACTATCGCCCTTTCGTCTTATTTTAGCGGAAAAAATTAATTTTAAATCCTTTATTGATCGGCATACAATCAAACTGATTGCGCGTTGATTGTATAGGGGAATTTTCATATCAACAGTCTTCTCTAGTGTTATTTGAACCGGGTGTTTCGTATGATCATATATAGTATAACCCAATTCTATTAATTTATCTCCCCTCTCATTTCCTACATTTAATACGTACTTGCCCACAACACCTTCAACTTTGCCGTGCCCTACTTTGACAGTAAATTCTCCGAAGGTTGTAGTGACTTTCTATGACTCCGTATGGGCCACAGCCATTTCTTTCCCTTTGTAGCATCGAGCTACCACTGTAGCTAGTCCCCTTCCATGAAGCATACTCCAAATTATTAATGTGTTCTCCCAGTAGTGGATCATGTAGCAATTTATTATACACGATTAGGTTGCCAGCCTAAATTACCACCTTTTTTTGTCGCCCCTCACGGCAGGCATGAGGAAGCATTAGCTCTGATATATAGTTGTCTGTTCAGAGACCTCGGTGAACTGGGGTCAAAGGTCTTTTTTTCGAGGAAAAACAATAAAATAGACAACAGGTGAATGAATAATTCTTTGAGCTTATTTCACGTACAAGATGTCGATGGAACACATAACTGAGACTAAAACAGATTATGTCCATTCTAAGTATGTGCAACAAGCTTGATGAATAAATCATCACTGGAGAGACTTATTGAAAAACAAAAGAAAGAATATAATTCTTGTGTAACTAAATTCAAAGAAAAATGTGATATAATGATGTTCATATAATGCTGCTCATAAAAATATTCTCTAACTTACGAATTACAACACGCCCTTCCCTATCCTTAAATGTCAGAAAAAAGTTATTGTTCTGTGACTTAGAAATTGTGCTTTCGTTATTTCAGAGAAAAAAAAAAAGAGAGAGAGAGAGAACGAGAGATAGCGAGAGAGAGAGAGAGAGAAAGTGGGAAGTGAGAAAGAGAAAAAGAAAGAAAGAGAGAGAGAGAGAGAGAGAGAGAGAGAGAGAGAGAGAGAGAGAGAGAGAGAGAGAGAGAGAGAGAGAGAGAGAGAGAGAGAGAGAGAGAGAGAGAAAGGAGGTGAAGGGGGAGTCTCCATTTTCATTTACAGATGAATGTGTGCTGAAAATCTCCAACAATATTTTACGTTTCGCTACACGGACATAACGAAAAATATTCTCTTGTTAATCCTCCATGCACAGAAGGAGAATCGATCAAGGCGGTATCGTAAAGACTAAATGTCACAATTCTCGCTGCCATTACCGCTGCTGATCATCCACAGAAACATCCACAGAACCGTTGCCTTGTTTTCCAATATAAAAGGCAAGCAAACAAACGCGTGACGGCTTTCTTCCCCTTGGAAAATATGTCAAGCAGTTATCAACATCTGAACAGCTGTGCTCACAGAAGATTAAATAAATACACATTTTATAAAAAGTGTTTCTCTCTGGAAGATGCTAAAATCGCGATGTGAAACGACATAAATTTCAGGATACTAAAGCTCGCTTATGGCTAGGATGTCTTAATTGTGGACAATATCCTTGCGTCGCTTACATGCAATGTTAACAAACTTTGACATTGATTCAGCTCATCGACTTATACGAGAAAATATCTTGGGTCACAAAGACAGAATGTCAACAGGAAGTGTGGCCGTTCAGGTATGCTACAGATTGCGGGAAGTGCCCTCAGACACCTCTTTCATTCTTGCTGATGCAGACGGTTTTTTTTGCCGGGCGTCGAGACCTTAGAAAATAAACACAGACAACGCAAATCTATTTCATCATCCTGAACACAGTTCTGGTCTGATACAGATACATTTTCTTTGCGCTATGACCATTATTTTGTCTTTGAGGACGGTTTTCAGAGGTCCGAGACTTCTGTGTGTGGCCACGAGTTGTTGCCCTTTCTCATTTGTAAACCGTGGTGTGAAACTCGCTAATCTCTCCCTGCAAACCTCCCGTTTGGAAGAAATTGTGTTAATATTCATAAGAAAGATGGAAGGTTAGAAGGAATCAAGCCATCAAGGTAGTAACATTAATCTGAAAGCTGATGTTAAATTGACGACGTGCACATTTCTGTTTTATGACATCAAAGACGTAATCTAAGATAGATAATGTAATCAGCACCTTAAGGAGTATCCAAGTCTTGTTGTAAACATCAACCACTTGTAGAAATCTTTGTCGGGGATTTTCTATTTCTCCATCTTCTCTCTTTGGTTCTTTTCTGAATGTCTTTTTTAGTATTCTGTTTCAAAACTCCACTATTTCTAACTTTCGTTCTCAAATCTCCTTTTTTCTTCACATTTTTTGAAAGCAAGTGCCATGACACTGTTCCAAAACCTGCTGCTTCAAAAGAATATTAACAAAACCGTCCCTATTAATTCATTCAATACCATAATTCCCGCCGTAAGTACTTCGGTCGGTCGGTCAGTCACATTTTGCACACCGTCATTTGCGCACTTTTTCTATTTTCAAGAGAGTACATTAACTTTCAACCACAGCTAAGGGTGTGCAACTGTGGTTGAAAGTTAGACAATAATTGTATTGTTTCCCCTTTTATTTACTCTCCCGAAAATAGAAAAAAGTGCGCAAATAAAGGTGTGCATGAACAGTTTGATTATGGAAAGAAGCCAACTACACGATTGATAAACATTACATGAACTGGAGTTTCGTCAAACTTCAAACGTTGTTTTCAGAGGCAGTAAGTCGACCATGGCTTCTCAGAGGCAGTAAGTCGACCAGGGCAAGATTTTAAAAGATGCACGAACAATTACGAGACATGTTGTCATAAAAGAAATGTTAGTTATTTAGTCAATTTGCGGTCCATTAGATCATTATCACTGCTCCACATGTCATTTAGGTAAGGTATATACATGTCTTCATATTTAATACATCCATATAATTTTCACTACAAATATCTAATGACGGTCGCCTGCAATGAAAAGGTGGCCGGGGGACATACTATGAAGTCATTAGGAAGTCTCAGAGAGGATCAGGTATACTGCTGCAACACTGTCATCACGCCAGATTATAACGTTGTTGTTCTAATGGTCATATTAGATCAGTAATAACTTATTAGAAAACGTAATCAGTTTTCAAACAAATAAACATTCCCAATCATTTCGGATGGGAATCCACAACCATCAGAAACATAACAGTTTTCCTCCGGTGCGACGATCAAACTAACAAAACTCGTGAGGAAACTTGAAAGACGGTCAAGAAATCAGTGTTTATATTTCGCTTCCGATAAAATTGGCTCGCTTTGAATTTAACTTGCCGTCACTTATGACAGAGTAAGAGAGTTAAAGGAAGACAGAAGAACACATGGAGAAGAGAACTGGAGACTGGAAAGATGGGGATAAAGAAGACATGGACAGGACTTGAGCTCATGGCACGTGACAAGAAGATTTGGCATAAGTTTGTTGATGACACGGGACAAGAAGACTTGGCATACGTTTGTTGAAGGCCAGTACTCTTGTGGGAGTTGAAGGGGAATGCTGAATTTAACTTGTCGTGAATTTGACCTGCGATGAATTAGACTGCATGGAGTTGACCACAAATCCTTAATGTCTTTTTTCAGTTCCCAAACTCTACTATTTCTCAACACTGTTCCAAATTTGCCTTTTTCTCGGCATCGTTCCAAAACCCACAATTTCTTGAGCAGTTCTAAATCTACCCTTCTTCGTCACAGTTCTAAAACGCACTGTTTTTTTAAATATTTTTTTAAGCTCTGTTCCAAAAACTGCGAAAATCTTTCAACAACGTATTTGTTGTGACATGCCTACAATACATTTGTGGATCATTAAAAATGCCGCTTCCATTTTTATGTTTAAAAAAGGACATGACTCACCGGAGTCATTGATGAAGAAAACAAGAAACGACGAAAACCAAAGAGGAGAAACCATTTTTCTAACAGTCAATGAGAAGACTGAAACTTGAAATTGGTCTAAGAGCATTAGTAGAATTCGAAGTAACATTTGTTAAAGTTAATATGGAATTCAGTGAAGAGTTCATGTAACAGTAACGTATAAACTTTCATAAATGGGTGCTTGCCCACGTTAGAAGGATGAAATGGTATGACATTATCACAAATAGAACTAATGAAGAAAACCAGAAAAGCACAGCGGAACACGAGGTGAAGAGAAGATTCTGGCGTTGGATAGGGGACACACAGAGAAAGTCAGATGATAGCTTTACAACGCAGTCACTTATTTGAAATTCCCACGGAAGAGAAATAAAGGGAGGCACACACAAAAAAAAGGTGGAGAAGAGAGCTGGATACAGAAATGAAAATGATAAGGAAGGACCTTGAGCGGATGACACAAGACAGACGAGCTTACATGGGTTTGTAGAGGACCTCAAACCTACGGAGAACTGAAAGATGTTGATAGCTGATGATAACTACTAAAACAGATGTAGCAACAATGTTTCTTATGCCATTATAGCCATCATTTCCTAACATTAATTTCAAATCGCTGACCTTTACGTAAAACTGAAATCTTCTGTGTTGTTACTATTCGACAAAATATTACAAAGTACGCCTCGAATCGCCCCGTACACCTCGTAGGGGGTATCTGAGAGATAAAGAAAGAATAATGTTACTGCTCCCTCATGAATGTTAAATGAAATGAGTAACATGAAGTTGTATAAACATTTATAACATATAAGGAAGGGAAACCCGAGGCCTGTAAACAGTAAATTAATATTAGACAAACATAAAGGTATGTTTTCAGGCACTCGTAAGAAATAAAGAAGTAGAAAACTAGACAACAGAAAAACAATAGACGTGAGTGGCTTACCCAGGACTCGAACCCAGGACCTTCCGCAAGACATAGCGACAAGAGGACCTAAAACCTACGCCTAAAGCAGTATGCAAGCGAATCACACTATCCTCCCTGCCATCTAGGCATCACCAAAAAATGATGCCTCGATGTTAGGTCTCTCTGTCCTGTACTTACTGTTCTTAGTCTCCTCATGAAAAGTTAATTTACTAGACACAGTAAACCCGAGGCCTTAAAGAAATCTTTAAAAGTCTTGTGTAGTAGAAAATAACTAGACCTATACTGTATTAACCCAACGATGCCTAGATGGCAGGGAGGATAGTGTGATTTGATTGCATAGCTAGGCGGGGTTGTCGCACGGAAGGTCCTGGGTAAGCCACTCACGTCTGTTGTTTTTCTGTTGTCTAGTTTTCTACTTCTTTATTTCTTACGAGTGCCTGAAAACATACCTTTATGTTTGTCTAATATTTATAACATGAAGTTGTGTATGGGACTGGCAACCTTATCATATAAAGCCAACACCTAAATAAATACTGATGCAACAGCACGAGTGTTGTGGTGTAGGATCCCATGCAACGAGGCCAGCTACAGTGGTCGCTATATGCTAAATAGAAAGAAAAATGGAGAATGATGAAGATGACGCCCATAATTCTGGAAGCACATTTTCTTTAAATGTCCAGTTTCCGGGAGTTTATGAGGAGACAAAGAACGAAAACGACTACTTCTTACTCATACGACATGTATGAGGCGACTAATATGTGGTTGTGAATGGGGCTAGAAACCTCGACATGTAAAGCACATCGGTGCGCTAAAAACTACTCCAAAAGCACATGAATGTTTGGTGCAGGATTCCTGTAAGGAGAACATCTGTAGTGGGGTCCCCATGCTCCATAAGGAATAAAAAAAGTTAGTTGCTTATCCTTTACAGGACGTGGCAATCAACCCCAGCTTTTATTGGCTGTTTGTGATTTTTCTAGGCAATTTTTTCATTCAGTAGTTTGCCATTGCTTTCTGAATGGTACGGCGCTTATACCATTGTTAAAAATCCACACAAAGCGATTTGCTACCAAACCGCCTGCAGCAGGTTTCGAACCTGGTATATCTGGATTATGAAACTGCGTTCATATCCATTAGGCCACAGACGCCACTTAAGGAATAAAAGGAGAAATTTAAATTTATAAAAAAAAAAAAAAAAAAAAAAAAAAAAAAAATGGCTTGGTACACGCTCGCGAGTTCTTGGATGAGATATGGTTTAAGCCATCCATATTGACTTACCAGTAGATCTCAAGGCACCATTTAATAGACTTCTAGGTCACGGAAGTGAAAAAAAGTATTTTTGCTTGGCTAAATTCCGGACTAGCGCTCCCTAGCCGGCACTTAAAAGCGCCCCCCCCCCCCTTTCCAGGTTTAATGACACATTCACCACATTCCCAATGAAATCCCGGAAGCTAGCTTATGAAAATCCACTTTATTTGTGAACTGCTTTAGATAGGATGCAATATTTTCTTTGAAGAAAAGATAACATTGAGTAAAATATCTGATTTAAATTTTCCACATCTTTTTCCATACGATTGCAGGAGACAGATCTCGTGGCAGAGATAAAGGTTACATATAAGCTACAATAATTCCAAATTCCAGATACTCTTAAACCAGAAAACAGACATGATTTGATCAAGGCAGATCGTTAGACACTCAGTGTATCTAAAGTAGATCTCCACAGTTCCTGGGTTACAGACCCCTGTTCTAAACCAACCAATTTGACATCTAAAAACAGAAGGGAACCCATAGCTTTACACGGCCGAAACAGCATGGCTATGGCTATGGCTATTTACAGCCAACCGCAAAATCCAGAATCCTCTAGCAAAGGATATACATTTTAGCTCACACGAGCATTGTCAACTATTCTTAAGAGAGATAGTGAGATCAGCTCAGAACAATGTCATCTTTCAACATCGTGCTCCGAGAATTGATTACATGCACTCGTGACCTTTTGGTTTACCCCCACACCCAAATCAAGACGAGGAAGGTAAAGGTTTTCAGGACGCTGTAACTTCCACGGTTTGGAAGGAAGCTCGTAGAGATTGGGAGCCGCGCTGGTGTAATGGCTACGGCGTTGTACTGGCGACCAGGTTTTCATGGTTCAAACCCGGGCGTCAGCGTTTGAAGGAATGTTTACGACCGGAAATTTGACTGAATAACCTGAACGGCTCCTGCACATAAATCCCGTGTTCGCTCCTGACCGGGTTGGAAGGAAAATCCACTGACCCCCCAGCCTCGCAATGACATGTCATTGGGCCAAAAGAGCTGGAAAGCTCGAGTGCCGCTGGTTAGAGAAAAAAAAAGAAAAAATAAATCTAGTGGGTCATACTCGTGAAAACTGTGGAGCACTGAGAATCGTCTTATAAGAAAGACTAGTAGGTTTTAAAAGTAGAAATGATGATTGCGTTACAGTGAAAGAGATGATGAGGAAATAAGAAATGGAAGGGGTGTTAAGGAAGAGCAACAAAAAGAAATGTAAGTGAAGACCGAAGATATTCAAAGACAAGGATCGACAGACTGCACATAGAATCAGACACATAAAGAAGTAGATAAACTGAGTGATAGATAATAACAAGATAGATCGATGAATGTAGGGGCGGGTGTATAGATGGATGGATATTTTAATAACTAGATAGGTATTTATACAGACAGGCAGTTAACATAGCCCGATTGATAGACAGACAGAGGGATGTAAGGACGGACGGAATGGCGTACAGGCGGGCGGGCGGACGGACGGACAGACAGGTACGTAGGTAGGTAAGTAGGTAGGTAAGTAGGTCGACCGACCGACCGACCGACCGACAGACAGACAGATGATTACAAAAGATGTTTTTTAGTTGAATGGAATGCTAATTTAACTTGGCATATTGTGCAATAGCCAACGCCACACATATTCTATTCTTAATCTCAGTGATGCATTTACTCTTTCTTCTGATGTAATCGTTGCACCTAAGTATTTAAAACTCTGTGTTTTTTAACTCTTAAAGAACAGGAGGTCAGAGATCAGGGCCGATTTTCCAGAGGCTCTCAAGATGGGAGGATAGTTTTCGGGGCCGGTACATTAGAACTAAGTTTGTATTTTGTCTTGTCTCAATGCTATACTTTATTAACCTTAATTCATTTTATTTAGACATCCTGGCAGAAGTACTACTAAAAACCAACTATGAATTCAAACAAGATAAAGTACATTGAATCCCTGCCCACTGCAATAAATAAATAAATATATACGAGTATATTGTCGTAATTTTTGAAAATAGGTCTGAGATATTTATGGTCCCGTCCGAGCGGAGGCGATAGTGGTGACTATGTGAGAGTAAGGTGTAAGAAATAGTTTTTTTCTCACGAGGGTGATAGTGTACGAGGAAGAACAATCTCTGGAGTGAGTAGTTTCTCTAATCCAGCCTATCTTTACGACTATATTTTAATCAGACGCACTTTCTCTCCTTATACAAAATACACGTTACACTGTACCCACGTACACACAATTCTGTGACAAAGACGCACAGACGTGAAAACAAACTATGGATAACAGATATGGGTAGGGGTTGATCAACACGATAACTTTAAGGTTTATTAAGTTTATTATCACTAGAACTTCACAACATCAAGCATATACATCAATAAAGCATGGTTTACAGACAAATGAAATTAACACAATAGGTCCTCCCCTTTGGTAAAGGAAAAGAAAAGAAGATCCCAACAGAGGTTAATTAACCCAAAAGATCAAAAGTTAACAATAAGTGTATGGAATAGTCAGTAAGGGAAAAGAACAGGTTCCTAATTAAGCTATCCCGTAAATATTCAGGTTAGTGAGAAAACAAAAAAAAAAGATTAGTATGGTAGTGATAACAAAAGAAAAATATGTTTCTCTATTTCGGTTCATTTACTCATTCATCCTGTGGCCACACTCATATTCGCTTACTCAATAGTTGTCGCAGGTATTCCGTGAAAATAAACACTAACAAGTACTATGACTATACAGTGTCAGATTATTTGCCAAATCCAGCCCCAGACTATTCTTGGTGCTGACTGCTAATTTCAAGGTAGTCGCTGAAGTTGGTGTGTTAATTAGTTTCCTGGATAAATCATGTATCTCTGCATTTAGTTGGTTGAAATAAGATTTATACGTGGTGGTCGCCGTCATAGGACGAATTATATATATATATATATATATATATATATATATATATTATATATATATATATATATATATATTATATTATATATATATATATATATATATATATATATATATATATATTTCCGGGGTTGTCTGGCCTCTGGTGGTGGAGACACTCTGGTACGTTATGAAAATGTTAATGATAACAATTATCGGCTGTTCTCTAAGTTGATGGCCGAGTCTGAACAGTGAGTTCTCTTGAGTATAATCCCGTGGAAAAAACTACTGTCATATGTCAGATAAATAGATATATATATATATATTTTGCCACAGCGGGCTGATAAGATTGATATAAAACTCTGGTACTGTTCAGGTCCAGTTAATATTTTGTTAATTGTTTTTCTGGATGGGTCTCTCTCACGAGTGAAGAAAGTGGACCACACAGGTCACAAATCACAGATTCAATAGTACAACAATATATCTGGATAGTTTATAAGACCGCTAGTACGTTGGTTTTTGACCGAGCCTAGATTTAGGAAGAAATACAAACATTTTTACCACAATATAAATATCCTAACCTAACACGCGTAAAGGTAAGATCTTTTATCCGTTCTGTTATTAAATTAGATTAGAAACCACAAATGTTTAGCTTATCTTGTCGTTTTTAACACGTGATATAAACCCTAGTCATTTATAAAATTACACATAATGAATTAGAAATATACATATATATTCCCTCAGTAGTCAGTTAAAACATCTCTTTCTGGGAAAAGCGAGTAATTAAATTTACGTTACAGCTGGAAAAATTAGCTATATGTTATTTAATACGCTATTTAATTAACACAGAAAATCTCAGTGAAATATAATGAAGAATTTTAACACGGTAAATCACTTAAATGCTAGTATATATATTTACCGCAAAACAGAAAAATGAAAATATATCCACGAATCTAAGTAATCCACTTTGTACGAAGGCTCTATGATGTCGAGCTAGATATTTCAAAAATTCTCTAAAGCGACTGATAACTGATTTTAGGAGGTATAGTATTTATACCCGAATAGCGTTATTTCACTCACGGGTGCCAGAAATCGCGCCTTCGGCTGTATCAAGGCAAATCTACGGTTCGCTTCCCGAATCAGAGATTTCCTGCTCACCGATGCCGCGAACACCATAGACGGTTTCTAGCGAGCAGACCATCTTTGATCTCGTATCTCTCTGTTGATAATTACGTCCCCTGGGATCTCGAACAAACAAATGTGGTCGGTAACTGTGGTTATCGCCCCTTTTTGCGTTCGCTTAAGTCCCCCTGAGAAATGTAACCATCAAAGGTACGCCCCTTTTCAAGGAATGACAGCTACGAATCTAGTTAGCCGCTCATCCACTCATGAAAGAAGAAAAAAAAATAGGCGTGGCTAAACTATGAGTTAGACAGATAGCGAAAAGGCATGGATTTTGCATAACAAACCGTGCATGCTAATGAGTGAAGCAAGGTGGACCGCTCGGTGGAACGTAATGAGGAGCGCCGGTGGGAAGCAAGCGAACGGATTAACTGTAGTCTATTCTCATAACCTGTCACATTATATATATATATGGAAATAAGTACGGTAGATAAACTTGCAAGGGAATGGGGAAAGAAAATCAAAACAGAAGACAGGTCAACATATGAAGAGATAACTGTAGTAATCAGAAATAATTACAGAGAACAATCTGGCATAAATAACACTCAGACTCCAATATTGCAGAATAATACTATATATTAGTAATATTATTTTTTTTTAAATAAAAATTTGCCTCGATTTGGTTAGGCGCGTCCGGTTCAACCTAATCGGTTATATTAGGACGCATGTCCAAATATAAATGACCTTCAGGTCTGGTGATTATATACATATAGTCATACTATAAATTACGAAGAAGAGACCAAGCGATAATTTGTCAGACGAAGAACCAGCCATTGCAGACCCCATCAGTACAACAAATTGAAAATTTGACAGACAGATATGTGTCCAAGTAGGGCAGATAAATTAACAGTAGAGAACATTCGCAAATGTTGTCAGCTCCACGAGAGGAGCAAAGTGGCCGCGGCGCCTTCTGCAGCTTAGCTGAGGGAGAAACTGTATAGTGACGAGAGATTCGTGAGATTGACTGTCAGCTTTATAAAAGATATTGATGTGGTTATATGAGAGCGAACGACGAAGAAAAAGAAGATTCATTTTATTTTCCAACTATATATAACATTACCATACGTTTAAAACTCTAGAAAAGAACCGGAATCTTTAACTTAAAAAGTATTTGAAAACTTAAAGCGACAGAAAATTCCTTGCATCAAACTCCGCACTGGTGTGACGGTATTGCCTCCCCTGATTTGCGGTAGTGGTCCAATAGTGGCCAAAACTCAAGAGTATCTAATATGGGCTTCAAAGGTATCTACCGTCGCAGCAAGATTACTCGTCTGATATGTAGATAGAAGGGTGATGACACTTCTATTACAAAGGGAGTCTTCACAAGATATTCAGAATAAGATAGAACAATACTGCTTTCGCTGAGTATGTTAACTCTGTAATCCTGCCGACGCTTTTGTGAAGGATTTAAGCACTTATTACTTTCAGCTCCTTTAAGCCGCCACCCCTGATTTACTCAGTGGAATTCTATTATTCTAGTATAGCTCTGTTTAGAGTGTGTGTAGTAATTTGACTGAGACAATCATGCAGTAACTTTAAAATGATTAAATCGAAGTTAAATTTGTAACATTACAAATAACACAATTTAATAATTACTTTAGGTTTTAACAGTTGGAAAATAGTTTGAATAGTTATGGATCAAGAAAAGTTATCATCATGGTCTTTAAGGATCGTGAAGTGTTACAAGAAGTTCAAGTGGCAGCATATATTTGAACTTAGTTGCCAATGACGGTTCTGCTCCTTCTTATGGGTTGGTTCTTTTCACTCTGCTCACTCGTGATCAAGGTTGTCGGGGGTAGCTCGTTTCCCAGAAATGTCAAGAAGAGTCTACCACGTGGGTCCTTCGTCTTAAAGCTTAGGCCACTGTTCCCTTCTTGTTCCAGAGATAGTACTTTCTGCTGGTACCAACAATAAGCCAATCCTGACTCACAGACTTTTCGCTCAGATGAATAAAAGAGACTTGAATCGACCTCATACACGCGTCTGTGGTGTCGTTAATTTAATAAGTTCAATCTCTGACTTCGTGTGTGGTCCTTCAGTTTCCTCAGTCCCGGTTTCCTTATTTAAAATGTTAGACATTTTCTGGGCTATATTGTAAGTCCTGATGAATACTCCAATAAAAGGTTTCCGGTAATTTAAGAAGGAATTCTGAATTCGAATTCTTCACTGTAGCAGTCTGGTGTCTTGGCGAGCGATTTCTCAATCGAAATAGCATTTTATTTTAAATTAATGTGTTTGTTACTTTTCTTTGTGGCACGCCCCTTTCAACCATCTACTATTTACATGGAGCTGTTGGTTATATCAGGACGTGTTTCATTTATTGTAAAATGTTTTTGTTTGTATTTATTTTATACTATATTATCTCTAGAAGGTATTTTTTCTTTTGTAGTTATAGTTCTTCTTCTTCTTCTTTGATCCTTAGCCGCCGACCGTCAAAGCAGTCAGTGGCCATCACGCCTAGTGGCGTCTTGTAGGGCAACAACAAATTGATTCCACTTTGCTCGGTCGGTGGCCATCCTTCGTACTGTGCCCCAACTCTGGTTCATTCTTTGCATCTCTGCCTCCACAGTCCTCCGCCAGGTAGTTTTTGGTCGGCCTCTCTTTCGTTTTCCTTCAGGGGTCCAAAGCATAGCTGTTCTTGTGATGGCATCGGGGTCTCTTCTGAGGACATGGCCAACCCAGCTCCAGCGTCTGCCAGCTATGATGGTGTGCATGTCCTCTTGCTTGCTACGAGTAAGCAGATCTTGGTTAGTGATGGTATTCGGCCAAAAGATTCGGTGAATTTTTCTTAGGCATGTTGTGTTAAAAGAGGACAATTTCGACATTTCCTTCTCTGTAACTCTCCAGCATTCCGCACCATAGAGAAGCACAGAAAGCACACAGCTCTGATATAATCTTAATTTTGTGCTTGTGCTGTATTGGGAAGACTTCCAGATGTTGTTTAGGCTAAAGAAAGCTGTTCTTGCAAGTTATAGTTCAAAGTGGCTTTATTATCCAAAATATGATATTTTCTAAGCTGGTATGTTTTTAATTTTCACTGGACGGTTTATTTGATTACTCCGTATGTATCTGGGGGGAGTTCTTTCACCAGTGTGGACTACTGGCTCGGATCCTTATTTATTTATTTTTTATATGTTAGCTTTAGTTTTTGTAATATAGTGTTTTATTTACTTTTGCACTTCTGATGGGGTCTTAGTGCCTATGAAATTTTCTACACTCATTTCTACCTTGTGGTTACTACAGTATGTCTTAATGTTTTGCCTCTGCTGGTCATATTTTTTGCAGTCCACCAGAAAGTGTCTTCTTCTTCTTCCTCGTTCGTCCTGAAAAGGACGGTGGTTGCGTTGTGTCTGTTTACGCCTAAGCTGTGATATCTGCACCTTTCGGTCGACACATCCGACTTCTGCACGGCATTTTTTAGGACCGGGTTTGCCTTCCCATTGCGATCCACACTCGCTCAGCCAGACTGCACTGCTGCAGACTGTTTCCAGGACCACCACGTGGAGGTGGAGTGCGGTCTTGACCAGCTCTGATTCGCTGGTCCTGACGCAGGCAGTCAAGCTATGAGTCGCTGACTGCGTTCTCTATTGCTGCGTCTTTGGGTCCCAGAAAGTGTCTAATTGTGTTTGGTTCTTGACACTCTTCACATGTGGATTCCTCAATCATGAAATATCCAGTTCCAAGCTTGAGCCTCAGCAATTTTTTATTACTTGATTTTTTAAATTCATCTTGTATTTGAGATTTTTTGCTTGGTTTTTTAGGATTGTATATGAGTGTCTTGCTTTTTTACTTTGGTCCCATGCTGTTTTTCACTCTTCCGTTATTGCTTGAGCAATTCAGCTCTTAATTTCAAACTTCCCTAAGCCTACTTCAATTTTGTTATAGCTAGTTCGTCCCCCTTTGGCTTCTTTGTCTGCAAGCTCATTTCCTGCTATCCCCACATGTAATGGTATCCATGTTAGTGTTACACTGCATCCTGTAGTGTGCAGATATTTATTGACCTGTAGTATTTCCTCTTTAATAGCTGGCCTGCTACATTCATTTCTGTTTCTGATAGCTAATACTGATGAAAGGGAATCTGTGAGAATGGTTACATTATTTGGTGGGTTTTCTGCAGCTATTTCTAAAGCTATTAGGATTGCCACTAATTCTGCTGTAAAGATGGATGTATTACCTGTTACTTTGTATTTTTTTATAAATTTTAAATTTTGGTATTGCTATTCCTGCTCCTAATTGTCCTTCTTCAACTTTTGACCCATCTGTATATATAGTTAGGCTATTATTTATATACCGTTTTATGGACTCTAGTGCTTTACTTTTGGCAGAGATTATGTCGTTAGATTTGCTTATGATCTTTGATATGTGGGAGTCAGTTTCTGGCACTTTTAATTCCCATGGTGGGATCTTTGCTTTATATTGAGCACTACTGTTTATCATATTAAATAAGCTTGGGTGTTGATCCACTTCATCCATTGTTTTCCAACCTGACGGGTATCTATTATGGTTTAGTGGAATGTGGCCTATGTACTGGTTACGCCTATCAAAGCTTTTGTGTGCTGGGTGAGTTGGATCTTTTGTCACTCTTGCCCACTCTCCTTAGCTCCAGGGGTATAATGCCTAGCGCTACTTCTAATGCATCTGCAGATGTTCCATTTGAGGCACCTGCTATTATTGACAGTGCTTGGTTTTGGACTGTGTCAAATTTTTCTTATTGTTCGGGGCGGCTGATGCATAGACAACACTGGCATAGTCAAGTTTTCCCCTAATAAATGATTTATAGAAGTGTGACCGTGTGGCCAGAAAGGTGTAATTTTAGACTGAGTAATTAGTTGTCGATCTAGTCTACGGTGTGAATTTGTGCTCATGTTGGCATTCTCACCCGGTAATGGGCGATTTAAACGAAACAAACCTTCGCCATCCGTGAAGAAGACAGACGTGTGAGACGTGGGAGACAGCCATCGGTTGTCAGACATCCTGGCGCTGTCTGACACCAGAAGAAAACACCTTTTGAGCACGAAACCGTAAGAAGTGTGAGTAGGGCAACGAATATCGTGGGATGTAACAGCCCATTAGTGGGCGGACCTTGAGTTGTGTCGATTAGGACGACTTTCTTGACTAAGATGTGATCTCATGTCATCCAAACTGAGCATAGGACTCCTGATTTGCTCCCTAGAGAGATGGGTGGAGATTTCCCTGACATTTTGACGTAGCTATCATGTGGTGCATAGTTGGAGATGCAGATTTAAACTGAAACAGTGAGAGGCTTCAGTGAGAGAGCTGAGAAGTAGCAAGATCATTCTTGTGCAAAATGCGCCCTCGTATGATATCCAACTGAGGTTTGGGCTTTTGCATAGTTGCGTCTGTGCTAAGAGAACTGACGACATAGAGGTATGCTTGCATATAAGTACATTTTTATAATAATTTAGATTTAGTAATGTTTGACGTTTCAGGTTTAAGAGTTAATGCTTTTTAGCATCTATAGTTTGATAGAAGATGATTGGCGATTTATGTGTTTCTAGTGTAATTTCACGTATATCTATCTTATCGCTACTTTCAACTGTGAGACTGTGTTAAATGTGTAAAGTACTAAGTGAATTTATAAGAGGAATTCTAGTGTCGCATTGCGCTGTATACAAGTGTGTACTTATTGCCATTATGATTATTATTATTTGTGTAGTGTTAAGTAATGGTTATATTGCATTCTTGTGAGCCGTAAGTGTGGTTAATGTTACATCAGTGATTATTGTGAGAGAAAGATTAGCGTACCCTCTAGCTCCGTGAGTAGCCTATGCCTATTACATTTAGTACAGAGCTGTAAGAATAGAGTATATATCTCCTTTTTCTTTAGAGCAGCTAGACTTCTAACATACTGATAAATTGATGTCATTTAGACCAGTGCGCTGTGTGGAATATTTCATCATAGATAGAAGTGCTTCATTTAAGTTTTATCTCGCGTGATGATGGAGTTAGTATCTAATATGCGTATGAAGGCATTGTTGTTGATTGAGATATGTTTATTGTTGATTACACATACATACGCAGACTTGCATGAACACACACACACACACACACACACACATACATGGTCATTTAAGTGCATGTACTTGCATAATTTCACACATATGTATGTATTATTAAGTAGATGATGTTTGTCCATTAGTACGATGCTAGTTTATTTTGTTTCATTTTATTTCAGAGAGTCCAGCAGTCTGTGCTGGGTTATTAGATGGTGTTAACTAAGTAGCTTGGTTATATGGTGTTGCTTAGGAATTGTCTTCAAAGTAAACTTGCGGACAACATTGTCTCTGTATGATTCTTGTGCTACCTGATAGGGTTTCATTAATAAAAGTGGGACCCCTGTCATCAAGAGTTTTTCTGTGACTGCGGAACGTGTGTGAAAGTAGGCCAGAGAGAGTGACGACAACATTACACACAAATCCTTATTCTCCTTCACACATCGTCTTCGCACTGTCACAAATGGCGTTGTCGGCAGGATACTGACAGACAGTGTAGTATAGAGTCATACGCGGAATATTCAATGCTGCAAGAGAGCACTACAACAAGTGAGCACCTAGGATAACTAAGCTAACCCTTGCAAGAGTATTACAATACCCAGGACAGACGGAGCAGCACATCTGCCCAGTACATCTCCCCAGTGAAGAATCGCACCACTGTATGAAGAATCGAAGCACCATAGTCCCGTTGAAGAGTCGCACCAACGTAGGCCAGGCGAAGAGTTGTACCAACGCAGGCCCAGAGAAGAATCATACCACCGTACATCCATTGAATATCTTATCAAGCCAGGGACCAGCCGTTTGCAGTTATATCAATTTTCCTGCAATAGTATCCTTGCTAATGATACTCCATTATAACAAACAGGAACACTATTGCTACGCCAATGTTATGGCAAACCAGTGGCCGACCTACCACGATTGACATTCAGCCAGGGACTCAATCGTATCACCAGGCAGCACCTGAAACTGCTACAGGCCACAACAGCGAAGAGAAGACAAGAGCAAGCAAAAAAGAAATAAGAGACTTTCTATTATTTATTGTAATATTATAATAAGTGTTTTCTTTCCATCCGTTTTGCATTGTATTTTGCTAGGTTAGGGCTAGAGCAGTGATGTCAACTCAATGCGCAGACGCAACATGCCAGTCAGAGCCTGGGAGCACATCGACAGCTGGAGGTGGCTCCCGTGAAGAAATCCTCACACCAGGAAAGAGCCCGAGCAATGCGCATGTGAAGGTGATTTACATAACAGTGCCGGAGGTAAGAAGATTTGGTGAAAAGGCAGGCCCCACTTGGCAAGAGTTTGTGAAGGAGGTAAAAGCTGCATGGAAGGTAGGGCCCTTAACTGTAGAAGATAGGTTAGACATTGTGTGGAATAATGTTACACCAGTGGTCTCTAGAGAATTACGGATACGTGGCGGAGCCAAGGCGTGCCCTGAGAAGTTACTCGAAATAGTGGAAGAAGCCTACAGTGAACGACAACTAGTCAATGAGATGACTAGGTGTTTCTATGCATGAGACAGGGGCCTAGCTTATCAGTAATGGAATTCTCTCACATGTTGCATGAATTATTTCTGAGATTGAATGCAACGCGCGTGAAGAAAGGCTTGGCTCCCGCAGACCAATCCATGCTCAGAGATCATTTTGTTGCCCAGCTTAGTAATGATCTGAGCAGGACATTTGTGAAGGAACATGTGATAAAGAATCCTGGTGTTTCATTTAGGGAAGTTAGGGACTATGCCCTTTTCTGGGAAGGCAAAAAGCATGATGCACCAGTGCAGGTAGCCAGTGTAGAAGCCCACACTGAGAAGGACGGACTCGAAGCTGAAGTAGCTCGCCTAAAGTCCCAGATAGCACAGCTATCACAGACCAGTTCGCCAGCACAAAAGGAGACGAGAAGAAGGAAACAGTGCCAACCGCGTGAGAACCTAGCGCAGAACCAAGGTGTGGATCAACTGGAACCAAAACTAGACCTTCCTGTAGGTGAGAGTCAGGCAGTTGATAGTACATGCAGTGATTTAGAGGTTAGTAAAAACACAGATGCACCAAAAAGGCGACAAGGATTTTGTAAATGGTATAATGTCGACAAAGGATGGGGATTCATTACACCGGATGATGGAGGTGTTGATGTTTGTGTACATCAGACAAAAATGTTCAGAAGGGGATTCCGTAGTCTTGAGAGAAATGAGAGAGTAGAATTTGACAGCAAACCGTCTGTTCAGGGCATTGAAGCGGTCTTTGTATGCGGCATTGGCGGCCAGGAATGTAAGGGTAGCAGGAGGCGACCCATGGCACAGAGGAAGCCCAGAAAAATAAGATGCTACAATTGTGGAGACTTTTCAGACCACATGGCAGCCAAGTGCCCTCATGGCCCGCTTCCGAAGCGATGTTTTCAGTGTAAGTCCCTAGAGCATTTGATATCGGTTTGTCCCTCAAAGAGCATCCTCTCTAAACGTACCGACATATCTAGGTTGCCTTCAGGGTGCAGGCCAAGAGATGGCCGTGACAACTGTTACCCTAAGGGCGCCAAGAGAAGCGGTCAACGTTCAGAAGAGGAAACTCATCTTAAACAGATAAGAGGGAATACACGCCGTCGCTCCGGAGAAGACACCAATCTAAATCTGATTGCGGGGAATGCACGCCGACATCGACGGAACACAAATGTGAAACAAGCTGGAAGCATTCCACCGCCAAGGCCGACAACTGCAGGCACTAACTCGCTGAACTCTCAACCGAGTAGCGACGCTGTACGAGCGGACAATTCTCCCAGACTACGACAAGCAATCAGACATAAACGTGGAACTGACAATGGAGCAGAGTACGTTTGTGGGGATCACAAAAAATTTAGGGGTGGAACATGTGACCGTGTGGCCAGAAAGGTGTAATTTTAGACTGAGTAATTAGTTGTCGATCTAGTCTACGGTGTGAATTTGTGCTCATGTTGGCATTCTCACCCGGTAATGGGCGATTTAAACGAAACACACCTTCGCCATCCGTGAAGAAGACAGACGTGTGAGACGTGGGAGACAGCCATCGGTTGTCAGACATCCTGGCGCTGTCTGACACCAGAAGAAAACACCTTTTGAGCACGAAACTGTAAGAAGTGTGAGTAGGGCAACGAATATCGTGGGATGTAACAGCCCATTAGTGGGCGGACCTTGAGTTGTGTCGATTAGGAAGATTTTCTTGACTAAGATGTGATCTCATGTCATCCAAACTGAGCATAGGACTCCTGATTTGCTCCCTAGAGAGATGGGTGGAGCTTTCCCTGACATTTTGACGTAGCTATCATGTGGTGCATAGTTGGAGATGCAGATTTAAACTGAAACAGTGAGAGGCTTCAGTGAGAGACCTGAGAAGTAGCAAGATCATTCTTGTGCAAAATGCGCCCTCGTACGATATCCAACTGAGGTTTGGGCTTTTGCATAGTTGCGTCTGTGCTAAGAGAACTGACGACATAGAGGTATGCTTGCATATAAGTACATTTTTATAATAATTTAGATTTAGTAATGTTTGACGTTTCAGGTTTAAGAGTTAATGCTTTTTAGCATCTATAGTTTGATAGAAGATGATTGGCGATTTATGTGTTTCTAGTGTAATTTCACGTATATCTATCTTATCGCTACTTTCAACTGTGAGACTGTGTTAAATGTGTAAAGTACTAAGTGAATTTATAAGAGGAATTCTAGTGTCGCATTGCGCTGTATACAAGTGTGTACTTATTGCCATTATTATTATTATTTGTGTAGTGTTAAGTAATGGTTATATTGCATTCTTGTGAGCCGTAAGTGTGGTTAATGTTACATCAGTGATTATTGTGAGAGAAAGATTAGCGTACCCTCTAGCTCCGTCAGTAGCCTATGCCTATTACATTTAGTACAGAGCTGTAAGAATAGAGAATATATCTCCTTTTACTTTAGAGCAGCTAGACTTCTAACATACTGATAAATTGATGTCATTTAGACCAGTGCGCTGTGTGGAATATTTCATCATAGAAGTGCTTCATTTAAGTTTTATCTCGCGTGATGATGGAGTTAGTATCTAATATGCGTATGAAGGCATTGTTGTTGATTGAGATATGTTTATTGTTGATTATACATACATACGCAGACTTGCATGAACACACACACACACATACATGGTCATTTAAGTGCATGTACTTGCATAATTTCACACATATGTATGTATTATTAAGTAGATGATGTTTGTCCATTAGTACGATGCTAGTTTATTTTGTTTCATTTTATTTCAGAGAGTCCAGCAGTCTGTGCTGGGTTATTAGATGGTGTTACCTAAGTAGCTTGGTTATATGGTGTTGCTTAGGAATTGTCTTCAAAGTAAACTTGCGGACAACATTGTCTCTGTATGATTCTTGTGCTACCTGATAGGGTTTCATTAATAAAAGTGGGACCCCTGTCATCAAGAGTTTTTCTGTGACTGCGGAACGTGTGTGAAAGTAGGCCAGAGAGAGTGACGACAACATTACACACAAATCCTTATTCTCCTTCACACATCGTCTTCGCACTGTCACAAATGGCGTTGTCGGCAGGATACTGACAGACAGTGTAGTATAGAGTCATACGCGGAATATTCAATGCTGCAAGAGAGCACTACAACCAGTGAGCACCTAGGATAACTAAGCTAACCCTTGCAAGAGTATTACAACACCCAGCACAGACGGAGCAGCACATCTGCCCAGTACATCTCCCCAGTGAAGAATCGCACCACTGTATGAAGAATCGAAGCACCATAGGCCCGTTGAAGAGTCGCACCAACGTAGGTCAGGCGAAGAGTTGTACCAACGCAGGCCCAGAGAAGAATCATACCACCGTACATCCATTGAATATCTTATCAAGCCAGGGACCAGCCGTTTGCAGTTATATCAATTTTCCTGCAATAGTATCCTTGCTAATGATACTCCATTACAACAAACAGGAACACTATTGCTACGCCAGTGTTATGGCAAACCAGTGGCCGACCTACCACGATTGACATTCAGCCAGGGACTCAATCGTATCACCAGGCAGCACCTGAAACTGCTACAGGCCACAACAGCGAAGAGAAGACAAGAGCAAGCAAAAAAGAAATAAGAGACACTTTCTATTATTTATTGTAATATTATAATAAGTGTTTTCTTTCCATCCGTTTTGCATTGTATTTTGCTAGGTTAGGGCTAGAGCAGTGATGTCAACTCAATGCGCAGACGCAACATGCCAGTCAGAGCCTGGGAGCACATCGACAGCTGGAGGTGGCTCCCGTGAAGAAATCCTCACACCAGGAAAGAGCCCGAGCAATGCGCATGTGAAGGTGATTTACATAACAGTGCCGGAGGTAAGAAGATTTTCTGAAAAGGCAGGCCCCACTTGGCAAGAGTTTGTGAAGGAGGTAAAAGCTGCATGGAAGGTAGGGCCCTTAACTGTAGAAGATAGGTTAGACATTGTGTGGAATAATGTTACACCAGTGGTCTCTAGAGAATTACGGATACGTGGCGGAGCCAAGGCGTGCCCTGAGAAGTTACTCGAAATAGTGGAAGAAGCCTACAGTGAACGACAACTAGTCAATGAGATGACTAGGGGTTTCTATGCATGAGACAGGGGCCTAGCTTATCAGTAATGGAATTCTCTCACATGTTGCATGAATTATTTCTGAGATTGAATGCAACGCGCGTGAAGAAAGGCTTGGCTCCCGCAGACCAATCCATGCTCAGAGATCATTTTGTTGCCCAGCTTAGTAATGATCTGAGCAGGACATTTGTGAAGGAACATGTGCTAAAGAATCTTGGTGTTTCATTTAGGGAAGTTAGGGCTGAAGTAGCTCGCCTAAAGTTCCAGATAGCACAGCTATCACAGACCAGTTCGCCAGCACAAACGGAGACGAGAAGAAGGAAACAGTGCCAACCGCGTGAAAACCTAGAGCAGAACCAAGGTGTGGATCAACTGGAACCAAAACTAGACCTTCCTGTAGGTGAGAGTCAGGCAGTTGATAGTACATGCAGTGATTTAGAGGTTAGTAAAAACACAGATGCACCAAAAAGGCGACAAGGATTTTGTAAATGGTATAATGTCGACAAAGGATGGGGATTCATTACACCGGATGATGGAGGTTTGATGTTTTTGTACATCAGACAAAAATTTTCAGAAGGGGATTCCGTAGTCTTGAGAGAAATGAGAGAGTAGAATTTGACAGCAAACCGTCTGTTCAGGGCATTGAAGCGGTCTTTGTATGCGGCATTGGCGGCCAGGAATGTAAGGGTAGCAGGAGGCGACCCATGGCACAGAGGAAGCCCAGAAAAATAAGATGCTACAATTGTGGAGACTTTTCAGACCACATGGGAGCCAAGTGCCCTCATGGCCCGCTTCCGAAGTGATGTTTTCAGTGTAAGTCCCTAGAGCATTTGATATCGGTTTGTCCCCCAAAGAGCATCCTCTCTAAACGTACCGACATATCTAGGTTGCCTTCAGGGTGCAGGCCAAGAGATGGCCGTGACAACTGTTACCCTAAGGGCGCCAAGAGAAGCGGTCAACGTTCAGAAGAGGAAACTCATCTTAAACAGATAAGAGGGAATACACGCCGTCGCTCCGGAGAGGACACCAATCTAAATCTGATTTGGGGGGAATGCACGCCGACATCGACGGAACACAAATGTGAAACAAGCTGGAAGCATTCTACCGCCAAGGCCGACAACTGCAGGCACTAACTCGCTGAACTCTCAACCGAGTAGCGACGCTGTACGAGCGGACAATTCTCCCAGACCACGACAAGCAATCAGACATAAACGTGGAACTGACAATGGAGCAGAGTACGTTTGTGGGGATCACAAAAAAGTTAGGGGTGGAACATGTGACCGTGTGGCCAGAAAGGTGTAATTTTAGACTGAGTAATTAGTTGTCGATCTAGTATACGGTGTGAATTTGTGCTCATGTTGGCATTCTCACCCGGTAATGGGCGATTTAAACGAAACACACCTTCGCCATCCGTGAAGAAGACAGACGTGTGAGACGTGGGAGACAGCCATCGGTTGTCAGACATCCTGGCGCTGTCTGACACCAGAAGAAAACACCTTTTGAGCACGAAACTGTAAGAAGTGTGAGTAGGGCAACGAATATCGTGGGATGTAACAGCCCATTAGTGGGCGGACCTTGAGTTGTGTCGATTAGGAAGATTTTCTTGACTAAGATGTGATCTCATGTCATCCAAACTGAGCATAGGACTCCTGATATGCTCCCTAGAGAGATGGGTGGAGCTTTCCCTGACATTTTGACGTAGCTATCATGTGGTGCATAGTTGGAGATGCAGATTTAAACTGAAACAGTGAGAGGCTTCAGTGAGAGACCTGAGAAGTAGCAAGATCATTCTTGTGCAAAATGCGCCCTCGTACGATATCCAACTGAGGTTTGGGCTTTTGCATAGTTGCGTCTGTGCTAAGAGAACTGACGACATAGAGGTATGCTTGCATATAAGTACATTTTTATAATAATTTAGATTTAGTAATGTTTGACGTTTCAGGTTTAAGAGTTAATGCTTTTTAGCATCTATAGTTTGATAGAAGATGATTGGCGATTTATGTGTTTCTAGTGTAATTTCACGTATATCTATCTTATCGCTACTTTCAACTGTGAGACTGTGTTAAATGTGTAAAGTACTAAGTGAATTTATAAGAGGAATTCTAGTGTCGCATTGCGCTGTATACAAGTGTGTACTTATTGCCATTATTATTATTATTTGTGTAGTGTTAAGTAATGGTTATATTGCATTCTTGTGAGCCGTAAGTGTGGTTAATGTTACATCAGTGATTATTGTGAGAGAAACATTAGCGTATCCTCTAGCTCCGTGAGTAGCCTATGCCTATTACATTTAGTACAGAGCTGTAAGAATAGAGTATATATCTCCTTTTTCTTTAGAGCAGCTAGACTTCTAACATACTGATAAATTGATGTCATTTAGACCAGTGCGCTGTGTGGAATATTTCATCATAGATAGAAGTGCTTCATTTAAGTTTTATCTCGCGTGATGATGGAGTTAGTATCTAATATGCGTTTGAAGGCATTGTTGTTGATTGAGATATGTTTATTGTTGATTACACATACATACGCAGACTTGCATGAACACACACACACACACACACACACACACACACACACACACACACACATATACATGGTCATTTAAGTGCATGTACTTGCATAATTTCACACATATGTATGTACAGTTGACATTCAAAAATCCGGCAACCTCCGAACCTGAGGAGTGCCGGATTTTTGAAAATGCCGGATTTTTTTATGGTTATATATGCTGTATATATTTAACAGATAATGACTGGTGTACAGTCCTTTAAAGAAAGAAAATTAAAAACTAAATGAAAAGCAAATGAAATTTTAATGTTCATCAACTAAATAAAACAGTTCTACAGAATTTTAGTTCAACTGAATAAAATAGTTCTACAGAAAACAGTGGCGCGCCAACGCGGTAAATTTAAAATTGCGCTCCGAAATCCATGCCGGAAATCTGAAGGAACCGGATTATCGATGGCCGGATTTTAGAATGTCAACTGTATTATTAAGTAGATGATGTTTGTCCATTAGTACGATGCTAGTTTATTTCGTTTAATTTTATTTCAGAGAGTCCAGCAGTCTGTGCTGGGTTATTAGATGGTGTTACCTAAGTAGCTTGGTTATATGGTGTTGCTTAGGAATTGTCTTCAAAGTAAACTTGCGGACAACATTGTTTCTGTATGATTCTTGTGCTACCTGATAGGGTTTCATTAATAAAAGTGGGACCCCCGTCATCAAGAGTTTTTCTGTGACTGCGGAACGTGTGTGAAAGTAGGCCAGAGAGAGTGACGACAACATTACACACAAATCCTTATTCTCCTTCACACATCGTCTTCGCACTGTCACAGAAGGTTAACATTGTCTTATTGCAGGCTCCACAACCACTTCCTTTCATATATCTTAGCATGTTAATAAGTCCCCTACTGCTTTGCACTAATAGGTCTATGTGTTTGTTCCAGTTTAGTTGCTGGTCTAGAACCATAACCAGAAATATAGTTGATTTTGCTGTGCATAATTTTTGCTCATTAATGCTTATGTCAGTTACATTATTTTTAATTACACGCTCTCTACTGAAGATCATTCCTAAGGTTTTTAACGTTTAGATTAAATCCCCACTTGTGCATCCATTCAGATACTTTATCTATTTGTTTTTGTACTGTTTTATAGAGGAATGGGAGATTTCTTTCAGTTCTCCATATTGCATCATCATCTGCAAACTGAGATAGGTTGTTTGTTAAGTCTTTAAACTCGTCGTCTAGGTCGTTGACCATAATCGTAAATATGGATGGTGATATTACTGATCCCTGTGGGATTCCATTCTGTTGTTCATAAACCTCAGATCTATCATTGTTTATTTGTACTGTGAAGTATCTGTTACGGGCTTTATTTTCTTGTGTGGGCATATTTCTTTTGCCTTGAATTTCTCCTCTGACTGGACTGTCGTTTTACTGCAGTAAAGTTAGTATATTGCCGTAACTGTGGGTTTCTGCAGTAATATTAGATTTCGGATATTCAAGCATATTATTTCACATTATATTTTTGCCCATTAGTCTGTCGTCTAAGTTTCTTTATATCTCTTCGGTGTGTGTGTGTGTGTGTGTGTGTGTGTAATCAACCCAACGTGGTCGATCAGAACTCTTGAACGAAGAACAGAAGTGCTTAAGTATGCAACACAAACTTCTGCAACTCACAAGCAATCGACAGGAATGCCTGAATGACGACTTTTGCATTTATTATCCATGAATACAACATCGTATGATAATTGACGACAAAAACATAAGGTTCATATATCACGTAGGCAGTAGCAAACACACTGTACATTAGTCTCAGCTGTTTGACCTCCACATGGTCAATTTAACCGTTACTTTAGCACATTAACTCTTAAGAGTTGTAATATCTAGCACTGTTAGCTTCTTTAGAATAATTACGCAGTGAATGCATTTCAATACGTTATCATACCTTTAGCTTCTCTCTTAGGAGCCTTATTATTTATTAAATCTATGGCTAGTTTCTCATATTTAATTTGGCTGCTCACGCCATCATAATCTGCCATAATTGAATCTGTTAACCTTAATCTACACACACAGTATTAATATTATATTAATTTAGTCTATGCGTTATACACCGATAAAACGCGTACCATATATTCTGGACTCGAACGTCCTTATACCTTACATTTGCCATTGGCTATTCAAAGCCTACACTTATATCTTTTAGTGGGCTAACCACACATAATCTAAAAACACTGATTTATGCCCTAAGGCGTCGTGTCGACTTTGCGTAACCAAGTCTAACACGTCAGCAATTAACGTACGCATCGCGTTATGAGTCTGACTAGAGGCAATGCTGCATAGTGCGACCATCTCAAATAAAACAAAACGGAGTTGTTGGCAAAACCATGCAGCAGTCCTCAACAGTATCTATCCTGCAGGAAGTTTTCTAAATAATTATAAGTTCTGCCTACTATACCTAACTTCCTGATGTTATATAGTGCACCCTCCCTCCAACACTCATCATATGCTCTTGCTACATCAAGGAATATTGCTACTGTCTTTTGATTCCTTTTGAAGCCCGTTTTAACATCATGTTCCAACTTCAACAGTTGCTCTATTGTACTATGTTGACTTCTTAAGCCTGCCTGGGTTAGACTGTACAAATTACGCTTTTCTAGTTGAAATTTTAGTCTGCTGTTGACTATTGTTTCTAGAAGTTTTCCTAGATGCGATGTTAACGATATTGGCCTGTATGAGCTGACATCGTGTGTTTCCTTATCTGACTTTAGTATGGGGATGACTACTGCTGTCTTCCATGAACATGGTATTTTTCCCGTTTGCCAGATTTTGTTGTAGAGGGATGCAATCACCCTTAGAGTTGTATTTGGTACCTTTTTGAGGATTTCATAGCTCAGAATGTCTTGCCCAGAGGTGGTATTGGTTTTTCCTGCTAAAGCTCTTTCTATTTCTTCTACTGTAATATCTGCATTTAAATAATTAGCGTCCGTATTTTCTTCTTTTAATTTTTTTAACAGGGTTTTTCGCCTATTTATTTCTGCCTTATCTAGACTGTCTATTGAAGTAACCTGGTAAAAGTATTTAACTAGCATGTTGGCTTTTTCTCTATCTGTTTCAGCTCTCTCTGGTATTTTAATTGTTTGGATTTTAAATTTCTTGTTGTTTCCTCCTTTAATTGCTTTTAGTTTTCTCCAAACTGTAGTTACTTGTGACCTATGGTTTAATGTTTGACAAAATGTTCTATAACTTTTTTCTTTAGCTCTAAATATTATATTATTTGTTTCATTTCTTATTTTTTTATAGTTTGTGTAATTCTCTTCAGTTTTGGTTTTTATATACTTTATCAGGGCTCTTTCCCTCAATTGAAATAGCATTAGACAATGATCAGATTATATTCCCTGCCTTCCCACGCCTTCGTTTGTTATGAGCTATCAAAAAACTCCAAACAAATTCAAACAGGCGGGTTATGGGGTAATTTCAAAATGTTTCGACATCGGATAATTTTGAACGTAAGGCAGATGTCAACTCTCTCATATATGATAATAAGATGGCCAATGCCCTTGTGTACAAACTTACAGTCAGATAGGTAAACTCATACAACAGCGTATTCAAAATGTAACCATCATTACTTTATCAGAAAGTACTCTTGTCATAACAAGTAGGACAGGAAACGCTTATGTCATAAGTTTCCGCCGCGTACACGAGATCTTGTGCTAATCTTAGCCAAGCTGTGCCACTTCCTTGCGACTGCGAATAATTATCTCAGCAAATCTGGGTAGCGTCAAGCAAATGTGATTATTATCACCTACAGGGAGTGTCAAACAATTCGACAATACTCAAATATCTGCTACTTACCAGAAAAATAACCAAGAAAGAAAGAAAGAAAAGTGCGATAATTGAGAGCACATAATAAAAATCAGTACCACCAATGTACCGATGCTGCCGGAGAGAAACAACGATTGATAGGGGCCGCCCCGTTTTGTCACAACTGGCCACAACAGATTGAGATACCATCTATTCAACAAGCTAAAGATAGAAACTACTGATCAGTGTAACTGTGGCACTGATAAAATGACTGCAGAACATCTTCAAAGTTGACCAACATATGCGGAACAGAGAAAGCACATATAGCCGTTACCAGTACCATTCGTGGAAAATCTCTACGGAGATTCAAATAGCCGCAAACTGACTATTGCTTTCTTTGAAAACGTCTCAGAATGTACGAAGAAGAAAAAGCATGGGAACAAAATCCCGTACTTTAAGAGTTAATATTGTTCCGTTTATCATTGTTCCGCCTATCAGGTTGGGGTTTACGGCTTGGAGTTATGTTACTGTTTTGTGTGTGTGTGTGCTGTTCAGATCGAATCCTTTTTCTGCACTATCTTTACTACTGCATCTAGAATTTTATGTACGTCTTTTCCTGTTTCTGCTACTAACAGGGTATCATCAACATAAAGGTAGTCTCTTAGCAGATACTACCATAGGGGAGTGAAGTGTTAGAGACTTCACAATACTAAGTCCAGCATCGAGAGGTGGGGTGACTAGATCCCTTCATTGCCGTCTTTTCCTTCTCTAACTCACGAGCAGTTTCAGGTACCCATTTACAGCTGGGTAGACTGAAGCGTAACAACAGCGTGTTTCGAAACCGGCACCGTTGTCGCAAGAGGTCAGCGCTCTAACCACTCTGCCAATCGGACGCTCTTCATCAACATAGCTCACGTTATTTATATTGTAACCTCCAACTCGTATTTCATGTTCATCTTTGACTGACCAACATGATGTTTTCATTGTGTAGGGAAAGAACACATCCCTGCCTCGCTCTCTCTATTATTAGTTGGTTGCTGGCCAGTTTATTCTCCACTCTTAAAACCGCATACTGCTTCCTGCACGTGTTTTTGATTATCTTTTACATCAATAGATATTTCTGCATTACGATATTCTCTTGAAATTTCACATTGTCAATCCCGTGGTATAAACTTTGATTTTATAGTTCAAAGGCTGCCTCCATTAGTGTTTATATCATCTACATAGCATTGGGCGTTCCCGCTTGCCCAACAACCACACTGTTCAACTGCAATTTCCATTTTCATCTTAGATCTTATTTTCTTTATTAAAGATCTTAATGTTTTTAGTAATATGATTCATGCGGTTAATGGTCTGGTGATATTCGCGTTCATTGACTCCAGGTTTGTTTAGTAAGGTTATAAAAAGTGATTTTGGTAGGTCGTCTGGAATGAATCCGCTGTTATAAATGTCATGCGTTATTTTTAAAAATATTAAATATTCTCAGACTCGTCCAGTACTTCTAATTATTTTAGTGTGATGTAGTTCGTCTCTTTCAGCTTTCCTCTGTTCACATGTAGACTGGTAGATATTGCACATTTATTGCAAATAAAGCCTTTCTACATATATATATATATATATATATATATATATATATATATATATATATATATATATATATATATATATATATATATATATATATATATATATATATATATATATATATATATATATATATATATATGGCAGAGATTAACGATTAATAAATTTCTATATCTTTATTCTACACTTGTTTTTTACCTTTTTTTCGCTCTTTTACCTTTTTTTCGCATACGTTCGATTGGTACTTTTTCCTCCCAGATTCTAACCGTTCTCATTTTTCTATTTAGCAAGCATTTAATTGCGGTTCGCTATCTTTCTTTGAAGTGAGTTTGCCAGCAGATCTGATTAGCATATGTGAGTCGGTTTCATTTAATTTTGAATGCCAGAGATCGAGTAATCGTGGTAAGAGATTAGAACCAGAGAACCAGAGGTGAGAAAATTTTATTACTTCCCCTTGGAAATCTGTTCGCCTGTGAGTTAATTATTCACGGTGAAAGATTTGAGATAAAAGAAGAGCCGCTTATATTGCGTTTAGGACAATAGTCTGCAGGCAGAATTCGTGTGATCCTGTAAGTCGAGGAAATCTCGCACGGGGTCTGGTCAATTACGTTACGTCGGATCTCAAATGAGTCCGTACGCAACAGAGAGAGTCTGTGCCTCGGTCTCAGTGTGAGAAATGCGTTTGATTAGCAGAAACAAGAAAGGGAATATGCAGATTTTCACAAAGGTGCTAACATATGGCAAATGAGTCTGTTTTCGGGTTTTAGACGTAATATTGTCCTTTGATATCAGAGAGATATATACCACAGTAATATAAACTTCATTCATTCAGACTCCACAGTCTCGCTAGACAACCTAGCTACGTTTCTAGAAATCACTTTTTATCTAAGTAGAATTTCTCAGTTTGCGTTGGAGGATAGTCTTAAGAAATTCTGTTTGGAGGTAACATATACTGACTAGTATTATCGAGTGATTTAATTGTTAAGTCCGCCATTCGATAATTCTCTAAGTTTTACTGTGTTACAGTGGATAGCAGAATAAATTTTAATTTCTAGCTAAAACTCATTCAGCTATAAATAAATTTAATTAAATTGCTAGTAACCAGTCAGAGAATATATTTAACTAACTAGTAAATGCACTGACATCATGAGTGTTGACGAAGTATGTATTTATTTCTAATTCATGATGAGTGATTTCTTTTAATGACTAGAATTTATTTCACGGGAGTTTTAAACGATAAGACAAGCGCTAAGCTTATAGTTTCTGATTTAAGTTATATAACCGAAGTGAATATAATATATCATTTACGCGTAGAGTGTGTATACTGTTATGGTTAAGTATTTTGTATGTTTCTCTTCTTTTTATACAGTATCTGGGTCCGACCCTAAACCTACCAGAGGTTTTTCCATGAGCGGATGAGAATAATCATAGTAAAGAACATTTGTACTTAATCGTTGGGTTTCCAAGGTAAACCTGTCTGGCATTGTGTGTGCAACCAGAAGGAGACAGAGTACCGACCTAAAAGACATTAATACTAAATGCTGTAACTGGGCCTATCGAGCCAGATTATATTTCTTTCCTAAATCTCATTTACATTCAGCCTATGTGGCAATTTACAAACATTAACATTTCCGACGGTTTGACCAATTGTGGTGTGACCAATAATTTTATATTGAGAGAAGTTACCATCCTGTCTTTTCCTAAGTACTGGAAACCTCGAGATTTTGACATTGTAAGCCCATTTAAAATTTCTTACCTGACTGAGTCAAGAGACATAAACCGAAATTTTAAAATATTGTTGTGAAGTGAACGCTGCCCGGAACATTGGATGAAACCTGTATCTGCAGAGCTGGGGTTCTCTTTATAAAAAAGAACACGGATTCAAGGTGTGTGTGTGCTAAAGTTTTCGCCTAAAGGTGCAATACATCAAGGTAGTAGGTAAGAAAGCATGTCAGTGGCCACTGGTGAATGAACAGAGAGAAAGCAGGACTGAGTGATTCCCTTATGATATAATTTATGCACCCACTTTGTAATTTCTTTATGCAAGTTTGTTGCTAATGCTGTTTCCTCTTAGAATAGATTAGTATATCAACTCTGTTCTTAACTGTAGGGGAAAATCCTAGAACATATCGTATAAATCTGTGACTCTTTGGGGCTATAACTTTTCTGCTAACGGGATCGTGGGCTCAACAGAGGGGGAAAGGATTACACCTATGGGTCTATTCTTTTAGTAATTCATTAACTTATATGTATGTATATTTATATGTGATTGATATTCTAAATTCATGCTTGTGGAGATTTCTTATGATAAATAAAAATTTACATAAACTTATTCAAGTGTGTCGGTCAGCTCTGTCGTAAGTTTATTTTGAGAGAAAGAGTCTTAGAAATAGTAGTCCGGTTTAGAGTGTAGACTGATGATGAAAGGCTCAGTGATAGGAAAAGGTTAGCGAGTGAATAGGATGCTCCACAGAGTGCTGGAGGAGAGTAAAGACAGACTTATTTACGACAAATCGTTTCTCTCAATCTTCTCTTCCACTCTCCTGGTCAAACAATTATTTGCCAGTTTTCCAGACACACATCTGCGCTCACACCGATTTGGTGCTTCAGACACACAGACGACGTGAATACAACTATCTTAAACGAATATGAGGGAATTGGGCCTTGGTAGTCCAACACAGTACTATATATGTTTATGCTGTTTATTAGCATTTAAACTCACTCACAACATCCAACAGGTTACATAAAATTATCATAAGTACCGAAAAATACAATTAACAAGGTGAGGATGGGGTAAAGAAGATTGGTATCGACTAAGCCCTTCCCGCTTATTAGACAAAGGTAAACCCAGTCCCAAGATAGATAGTTATCAGGAACATAGGTAATGTAACCTAACAATGAAGTTAATTACTCTGAAAGAGGTGTTACAATATTAGTTATGGTGGTAGACAAAAATACTGTTATCCCAATTGTGTCTTCCCTTTACTAAGCAAAGAAAAAAAGGGGGGGGGATGAAACAGAGTTAACAAATTATCCCACTTAAAGGAACAATGCAGGGTATACAGAAAAACGTATTACCCGGTAGGCAAGTTAACAAAGGGTTTTGCAAAAATAAATCTCCTGTTATTCATACACTCTGTGAGGATCCACACTTATATACACCACACACTTACCGATTGCAGCATCAGACAATCCACAGCATGATATACACAGTAATTAAACTCTTTACATGTGAAAACTGTCTAGTCCTTCTATGTCCCGCCCCAGATAATGCGAGGTTTCACTGAGAGCAAATATTCCCGCTTATCGCCGGACTTGAAGTTCTAAGAGTTCTTGTGTTTTTATTATAAAGAAACGAGTCTATGGGATGGCACTGACGCAGTTCGACATAGGGGTGAAAAATGAGGTGATGGTATAATCCTTCAGTGCGTGATGATAGCCACTGACCGGTAAAGTTTTTAATCCAGTGAGGAAAAACTAGGCTCGGTCACAGTCAGGTAAATCGGTATCCTCTCACATTTAGAGCCGTACATAAATTATTGCCACTGGCACTGTTCATCTTCCAGTTTATCTCACAGATTGAAATTTAAATTTGATGATAATATTTTAAATGTTCTTGGGTAGGCTTTCTTTCATGTAATTATGACCGCTAGGCCGCACCGGACCGCCACAAGATTAAATTTTAAAAAATGTCTCATCAAACTGTCTGGAAGTTTAAGAACCGAGTATGGAAACTCTCTGTATGATTTATTAATGATGCTGGGATCGCAAAGGTGATCATTCTAGAGAAAAAGATATAAAACCCATGACAATCATAATCATACTTCAAAAATCAAGTAATATTCTTAACGCTCGATAAATTTACCGTTATGGCTATATTATATATATATACACTCGCGTATTTACTTATGTATTTAAGAAAACACGTCACGAGTCTAATGGTTAAAATACACATCTTTATATATAGGACTTAACTAAATTTATTAATTATAAATTCCTTCGCGACTTTAAAAGTTACTTTAACATTTAAACATCTATTATTTTTGGAAATGTTATAATAGATATATCATTAAATTTACCACTGGAACTTATGGGATGAGTTTAATTAAATAGATTAAATAAACACAAAATCCAGTGAAATAAAATGAAAGCATTAGACCACTGATCACTTTAACAAATATATTATACCGTGCACAGAAAAAGAAACACTCCAATGGTAGCCACCAATTTCAGATGTTAATCTAGCAAAATTTCTACGATAGCTAGTGAATCTAAAATCTCTGGCACTGAATGATGCCTGGCTTTCTAGTGGTCTGTATATATTTAAAATGGAATTAAAGATGAGGGGGGCATGAGAAAGTTGACACTTTTTTGGATCTCAGGAGAATTTCGGGGATCTGAACGACAGACTAAAGATAGATGCCGTCCCCAGGTTTCGTTGCGTCCAATTCGTCTTCGATCGGTTCAGCGCTTAACATAGAGGTGCGAAGATTCCGACAGGGAACTTGCGTCTCGTTTCCGGGACCACTACTGCTTTTGATGTCTCCCGCTCAACGTTCCTGAAACCACTTCCGTGTCTGTTTGATCCTGTTCCGCTCTCTCTGTTTGAAGTAGGCAACGCCCCCACTGCCCAAGTTAATGAAAATAACTTCATATCATTGCTCAGGCGATGTCCGTGGGCGAGATTTAATCTTTCCTTAAATCAATGCGATGACCAGAATGACCGGTAGATAAACTGTCCACATATTAATCAGCCAACGTGTTGGCCATCTGCGTGGAACGGTTGCATAGCTAATGAGTCCAGGTGAAAATAAATTCCCGTTTTGATGAAGAGTTACCAAACTATTCGGGGGCTCTGGTGCTATACGAAGGGGTCGCTACAAAGGGTCGTGCTACAACGATTCAGGGCCAGCTGAGTTCGTCTGTGACAATCGTCCCCTCTTTTGAGACATGAAAACATATTTTCATGTTTAATTTCTGACAATGAAGCTGCCCTGATCGGTAGCTTTTGGGTGATTGGTATCTTCAACTTCTTCCTCTTCGTCCGTAGTCCAGTTTCTACTCAGGAAATCCGCCCCGACATTCTGTCTTCCCGGAATGTATTCCACTTTGAAAGAATAAACGCTTAATAGAAGGGCCCACCGCATGATCCTTGCGTTAAATTCTTTATTGGCACCAAGAAATGCTAACGGAGCGTGGTCTGTTTGCACCGTAAAAGATGAACCATAGAGAAACTCATGATGCCGTCTGATACCATCAATCAGAGCGAGGCATTCTCTTTCGACTACGCTGTAGTTCCGTTCAGCTTTATTTCATTTCCGACTGCCATAGGCAACTGGAAATAGCATGTTCGGGTTACTGTCATCGGCTTGAAGCAGTGTTGACCCGATGCTCTGACCTGACGCGTCGACCCGCAAGTACGAAAGGTTTCTTGAGGTCAGGCAACCTCAAAATGGGGTATGCAGACAACTGTCCTTTCAAAGTTCTGTACGCGTGTTCGCACTTTTGATCCCAAATGACCTTATCAGGACAACCTTTCTTTGTGAGGTCAGTCAGAGGTGCCGTTAGTCCGTTGAAGTTCTGGATGTATTTCTGATAGTATGCACATAGTGATATGAAGGAACGTACGTCTTTCTTCGCTCGGGGTATTTTTGCTGCCACTATTTTCTCCACGTTCTTCTGAACAGGCCAACAACAGCCGTGAGAAATAGTATGCCCCAGGAAGTCTAACTGTTCAAACCCGATGAGACATTTGCTAGGTCTGGCTGTGAGACCAGTTTCCTGTAGTCTCCTGAAGAGCATAGCAACCGTAGCATTATGTTCTTCGTAGGTTTCCGATGCAATTAATATGTCATCCATAAAATTATGGATATGGGGACTTTGCAAAGGTTATAGAAGCTTCCTCATCATCCTGGTGAACACTCCTGGTGCGTTATGCAAACCGAATGGCATCACATTAAATGTGTAATGTCCTTCACTAGTGCTGAAAGCTAACAAGGGTTTAATTTCCTCCTTGACTGGTATTTGATAGTAACCTTTACTGAGTTCAATCTTGGAGAAAATCTTTGCCTTGCTAAGCTTGGTGAACAACTCAGAAACAGTTTGGAGAGGTTCGGGCTGGAATTCCGTAGCAGCGTTTAGCAGCCGGTAATCTATACACAGCCGAACTTCCTTATTGGGCTTCTGCAACAGCACTACACTGGAACTGTAAGGAGATGTAGGCTCACTGATAATTCCTGCCTGACGCAGCTTGTCTATTTCTCCGCGAAGTGCATCAGCTTTAGCGTAAGGGATGGGGTAAACTCTGGTTCGAACAGGGGTCTCGTTTGTTAATTTCATATCAAATTCGATGAGATTTGTTCGACCAGGTACATCCGTTAAGACTGAACTGTACTGTTTTAGTAGCGCCCTGGTTTCTGTTTGTTGTTCTAGTGAGAGATTGTCGCCGAACTTGACATCTTTAAAGGATTCTGTGGGTTGCAATGAATACTCCATGCAACCATCATCATCTTCCTCGTCTTCCGTTGCTATGGCGACAGCCAGGAGAGGCTCGGAGGATGGCACCGGTCTCTCCAGATATTTCTTAAGTAGATTTACGTGGAAGACCTTCTCCTTTCCTTTGATGGAGATCTTGTAATTGGTACGTGAGATCCTTTTAAGGACGGTAAACGGCCCTTGCCATCCGATGCGAAGTTTATTGCTTCCGGTTGGAAGTAGCAACACAACTTTCTCCCCTGGTTGTAGTTCTCTCTCTTTTGCAGCTTTGTTGTATCTTTTAGCATTTTTAGCGCGGGCTTTCTTAAGGTTGGTTGTAGCTAGATCTCAACCTAGCTTTATCCTTTCCTTGAGCTCATATACATACTTGCTTGCAGAGACGACTGTCTCGTCGGCCTTTTGGTCTGTCAGGGACCGAAGTAAGGCTTCTAGTGGTCCCTTAATAGGTCTGCCAAATAAAAGTGTAGCTGGCGCGAATCCCGTAGACGCTTGATGAACCTCTCGGTAGGCGAATAAGGCAGCCGATATATATAGGTCCCAGCCTCCGGTTTCTCCTGACCCAGCTTACGTAACATGGTGGTGAGGGTGCCGTTAAAACGTTCCACGAGCCCATTTCCGGCCGGATGGTAGGGACTGGTGTAGATATGTTTGGCCCTCAAGATCTTAAAGATCTCCTCCATTAACAGGCTACGGAATTGGGATCCATTGTCCGTCAAAACTTGTTGAGGGAATCCCAACCGTGTAAAGATTTGCACGAGGGCTTCTGCGACATGCTTGGAATTTATGCATGGTAGCGGTACAGCTTCGGCCCACATTGTGCAAGTGTCGACTAAGGTCAGGATGAACCTGTTCCTTCTTTTGGTCCTTTCCAGGGGTCCAATGATGTCGACAGCAACCCGTTCAAATGGAGTACCCACTATTGGCATTTGCCCCATAGGTACTGGGGGTGTCAAGTGCTTTGGTGCTACCCGTTGGCACTGGGCGCAGGATTTCACATACCTGGTAATGTCAGAGTTCATTCCTGGCCACCAATAGTGGTTTTTTATTCGCTGAATAGTGGCGTTTTGTCCCATATGTCCGCTAAAGGGAAGAGAGTGCCCCATTTCTAAGATCTGGCTTCTGTACTGCGTCGGTACTAGGAGCTGGTTATTCCCCGTGTCCGGGTTGCATGTTCTACGATACAATACGCCATCCGTAGAAAAGATGTCTCCGTTGTGTCTGGGGTCCTTAGCCATGGGCAGTCTTTTAAAGCAGGGCTCCAGAGTAGGGTCCTTTTGTTGCGCCTCCTTCAGTTCATTCGGCAACAAATTTGGCGCAGGCTCCCTCTCCTTCTTGGCTTGCCCTCTTGTGGTTACCGCTGCCACAATCGGCTCCTTTGGTCTCCCAATAAACACATATCTACATCCCAGGATAACTGGGTAGATCGGATCATCCATTATGGCCGCTTTAAAAACACCTCTGACAAAATCAAAGTGTATTTCTACCAGTGCGATAGGCAGCGTCCTGGGCGCATCACTCTTAAAAACTCCACTAAGTTTGACGGTTTCCTCTGTCTCCTGACCGGGTTTGACTAGGTGCCTAGCGACGATACAACTGAAGCTTAGTCCAGTGTCAAAGAGACAAGTAGTTGAGGTACCATTCAAAATTACAGTTCCTCGAGTTGAGGGTCGGTCCCCCTCAGGTTGAGAATCACTGACATTGACTCTACCTTTCGAGGCTGTATACAAACATCCAACGCGGTTTGGACCGGTTTGTTTGCCCTGATCAGACGTTCCTGGCGTAGGGGTCCTTCCTTTTCCTTGACCTTGGTGGCCGCGCTGCCACGTAGGCCTGGTGGGTTGATCAGAATTGTTGTTGTTGGGGGGGGGGGGGGTATCGGGTTTTGTAGAATTTCGATTTTTCCTGGGGAGGTCTCTGGGTATTATTTTCTCGTTGGTTATAATTCTGAGATGAATTAGAAGAATAGGATGACTGCTCTAGATTTTGTTTTCGAGATGGCTCATCTGTGGGTTTACGTTTAGTGCTGGGAAGTTCGGCCATTGCATTGGTATAGCGTTCGGCCTTATTGAGGATGTCCTCAAGTCTGACTGCGACCTGTTCCGCCAAAAATCTACGGGTTTCGTTTGACAAAGTTGACTTTATCTGCTCCACAAGAACAAGTTCAAGGAGTCCATCATATGTAAGAGGTAGGTCCGATAATTCAATGCATTTTGTCAAATAGCCCGCGAGACGTGAAGAGAACTGTGAAAATGTTCCCGTGCTCTCTTTTCGGCTGTTCCTGAACATTTGCAGGAATTTTCGGGCGGTCGTCTCAAACTGTTCTAGCAAGGCCTTTTTCAGCATGTCGTAATCATGTTGGTTCGATCCCAGCTTTGTGTATACGTCATAAGCATTAGCTTTTAGTGACGTTGAGAGCTTAAGTGCCCAGCGGGAACTCTCTAACCCATACAGATTCGCGAGCTTTTCGAATTTTTCTAGGTAGCTGTCATTTTTTTTCATAAGTGCTAGGAAAAGATTCTAAAGCAAAAGACATCGCCGTTAATTGGGCAGACTGAGTGCTGGAGAGATCCATTGACTGGGGCGAAGACGGCTCTCCGTTATTCGAAGTAGAGGCGCCCCGACTCTCTAAAGCCTTACGCGCCAGTTCATGCTGTCTTTCCCTGTCTCTCTCCTCACGTTGTCTCTCCTTCTCTCTTTCCCTGCGGGCTTCCATCTCTGCCTCAATTTTTTTCTGCTCCAATTGACGATCTTCCGCTTCTTTCTTCCTAGCTTCTGCCCTCTCTTCTCTCTCTTTTTCTTCCTTCCTCTCAGCTTCTGCCATTTGTTTCTCTTCCTTCCTCTCTGCTTCTGCTCTTTGTTGCTCTTCCTTCCTCTCTGCTTCTGCTCTTTGTTGCTCCGCGTCATATATTTCCAGTTCCTGGTTGATAAACAGATTCGCAGATTCTGTGTCTAGTCCTGCCTCTTTCGCTTCCAGCCTCAGGATGGATCTCATTTTTATCCTTTCTGCCATTGTTAAAGAATAAGATGTAGTATGACTAGAGAATAGTACGAAAGAACAAGAAGGAAGAAAAAATCAAAGCCGCTACGAGAAAAACCGAAAGTAAAAACCAATTTACTTAATGACCTCCTGTGTTAACCTATCGCCGCTATTATTGTCACTTAAGACTTTTAACGCAAGCAACTATGCCAATTAATTGGTAAGTTACACTAGAAAAAAAAATCTACTATTACTAACAGTAGAGAAAGATTTATATTAAAACAATTTAAAAGGGAAAAAAATAAAAAATAAAATTTCCCCGAAATTTTAATTCTCTAACAACAAACTCCGTCCCTGAAGTCAATTATGAGATGAGACGTAGTTAACTTAATTTTAAAAAATCAGAACAATCCGTCTTTAGCTTAGCTCAACTCAAACGCTTCAAAAACCTTTAGTGACTGTAAAACCAGTCACGCGATCCCAGCAAATCTTATAAAGAAAAAAATTTAATTTACTCCACCAGAGGATAATTTAGCAAACCGAATTTATGATTATCCGTACTTTCTACTGCTGTGGAAAGAAAACAACCTGTAAGTATGCTGTGTGGACGACCCAAATACTAAAAGGCGTTGTATAGGGGTGTAATTAGTTATTTATTTATTTCCCTAAATCACAAAGACAGATCACTCACACTCTATCTAGTTAGACCCAGACTAGATCAGACTCAAAATATCTTTATCCCGGCGAGCCAGCCAAATATTGTCGTAAGTTTATTTTGAGAGAAAGTCTTAGAAATAGTAGTCCGGTTTAGAGTGTAGACTGATGATGAAAGGCTCAGTGATAGGAAAAGGTTAGCGAGTGAATAGGATGCTCCACAGAGTGCTGGAGGAGAGTAAAGACAGACTTATTTACGACAAATCGTTTCTCTCAATCTTCTCTTCCACTCTCCTGGTCAAACAATTATTTGCCAGTTTTCCAGACACACATCTGCGCTCACACCGATTTGGTGTTTCAGACACATAGACGACGTGGATACAACTATCTTAAACGAATATGAGGGATGTGGGCCTTGGTAGTCAACACAGTACTATATATGTTTATGCTGTTTATTAGCATTTAAACTCAATCACAACATCCAACAGGTTACATAAAATTATCATAAGTACCGAAAAATACAATTAACAAGGTGAGGATGGGGTAAAGAAGATTGGTATCGACTAAGCCCTTCCCGCTTATTAGACAAAGGTAAACCCAGTCCCAAGATAGATAGTTATCAGGAACATAGGTAATGTAACCTAACAATGAAGTTAATTACTCTGAAAGAGGTGTTACAATATTAGTTATGGTGGTAGACAAAAATACTGTTATCCCAATTGTGTCTTCCCTTTACTAAGCAAAGAAAAAAAGGGGGGGGGGGATGAAACAGAGTTAACAAATTATCCCACTTAAAGGAACAATGCAGGGTATACAGAAAAACGCATTACCCGGTAGGCAAGTTAACAAAGGGTTTTGCAAAAATAAATCTCGTCATTCATACACTCTGTGAGGATCCACACTCATATACACCACACACTTACCGATTGCAGCATCAGACAATCCCTAGCGTGTTATACACAGTAATTAAACTCTTCACATGTGAAAACTGTCTAGTCCTTCTATGTCCCGCCCCAGATAATGCGAGGTTTCATTGAGAGCAAATATTCCCGCTTATCGCCGGACTTGAAGTTCTAAGAGTTCTTGTGTTTTTATTATAAAGAAACGAGTCTATGGGATGGCACTGACGCAGTTCGACATAGGGGTGAAAAATGAGGTGATGGTATAATCCTTCAGTGCGTGATGATAGCCACTGACCGGTAAAGTTTTTAATCCAGTGAGGAAAAACTAGGCTCGGTCACAGTCAGGTAAATCGGTATCCTCTCACATTTAGAGCCGTACATAAATTATTGCTATTGGCACTGTTCATCTTCCAGTTTATCTCACAGATTGAAATTTAAAGATAATATTTTAAATGTTCTTGGGTAGGCTTTCTTTCATGTAATTATGACCGCTAGGCCACACCGGACCGCCACAAGATTAAATTTTAAAAAAATGTCTCATCAAACTGTCTGGAAGTTTAAGAACCGAGTATGGAAACTCTCTGTATGATTTATTAATGATGCTGGGATCGCAAAGGTGATCATTCTAGAGAAAAAGATATAAAACCCATGACAATCATAATCATACTTCAAAAATCAAATAATATTCTTAACGCTCGATAAATTTACCGTTAAGGCTATATTATATATATACACTCGCGTATAAATTCCTTCGCGACTTTAAAAGTTACTTTAACATTTAAACATCTATTATTTTTGGAAATGTTATAATAGATATATCATTAAATTTACCACTGGAACTTATGGGATGAGTTTAATTAAATAGATTACATAAACACAAAATCCAGTGAAATAAAATGAAAGCATTAGAGCACTGATCACTTTAACAAATATATTATACCGTGCACAGAAAAAGAAATACTCCAATGGTAGCCATCAATTTCAGATGGGAATCTAGCAAAATTTCTACGATAGCTAGTGAATCTAAAATCTCTGGCACTGAATGATGCCTGGCTTTCTAGTGGTCTGTATATATTTAAAATGGAATTAAAGATGAGGGGGGCATGAGAAAGTTGACACTTTTTTGATCTCAGCAGACTTTCGGGGATCTGACCGACAGACTAAAGATAGATGCCGTCCCCAGGTTTCGTTGCGTCCGATTCGTCTTCGATCGGTTCAGCGCTTAACATAGAGGTGCGAAGATTCCGACAGGGAACTTGCGTCTCGTTTCCGGGACCACTACTGCTTTTGATGTCTCCCGCTCAACGTTCCTGAAACCACTTCCGTGTCTGTTTGATCCTGTTCCGCTCTCTCTGTTTGAAGTAGGCAACGCCCCCACTGCCCAAGTTAATGAAAATAACTTCATATCATTGCTCAGGCGATGTCCGTGGGCGAGATTTAATCTTTCCTTAAATCAATGCGATGACCAGAATGACCGGTAGATAAACTGTCCACATATTAATCAGCCAACGTGTTGGCCATCTGCGTGGAACGGTTGCATAGCTAATGAGTCCAGGTGAAAATAAATTCCCGTTTTGATGAAGAGTTACCAAACTATTCGGGGGCTCTGGTGCTATAAGAAGGGGTCGCTACAAAGGGTCGTGCTACAACGATTCAGGGGCAGCTGTGTTCGTCTGTGACAAGCTCGTCCCAAAATATCTATATTCCATTGTTATAGTTTTCACGTCTGTGCGTCTAACTGTCGGCACTTATGTGTGTGCGTATGTGAGTGGTGCTATATATATATATATATATATATATATATATATATATATATATATATATATAAATATATATATATATATATATTAATTTATATATTCTATTAGACTGTCTGACAAACTACGTTCTGTTGTAGAGATAGGCTGAAAGAGAGAGGCTTCTCGCTTTCAGGGACAGATTCTACTAGTTTTCACCATCACACTCGTGAAAATCTATTTTCTTTACGTTACCTCTCACTGAGCTATCACCTGTTCTGTTCTATTCAGAAGGGACCAACCAACTATAAATATATATATATATAAAGAACCGGATTTATCTACTTTTCAAGATGGCGCCCCCCCCCCTTTTTTTTCAACCTACATGCTGTGTTTTACAGCACAGTACTCTTACGTTGTTTGTGGATTGGCACAGCAAAAGGTAAAAATCACAGAAAACTGAAGACTTCTCAAAATAACAGGAAGATTGTACTGCTTGGTTCTAAATGGATGCCTGGAATGAAAACTCGTCAGCCTTAATTACTGCCTATGACACGTTTTTGTATTTTTAAAAATTCAGACCTCCATTTTTAGTTTTAAAATAGTTATAAATTTACAATAAAGCATGAAAACGGTATTGGGTGGCTCTTTTATCATGAAAAAATTTAATAAACTTTTCCGTCATTTCTTGACATGTTACTTGGGAGATCTGTGAAATCCAAATAAAATACATTACATGATGATTCTTGTCGTGGTTGAGTAAAGTGTAGAGTATTTGTCGAGTTGGACAATAGTAGTGAAATCGACAAGGGATAGTGGACTGGCAGAGTTATAGATTACACACACAGAAAGGTGTAAATAGGAGATGGACTTGAGACAACCTGGAAGAAGATTTACCAAAATGATCTCTCTCTCCAAGCCTCAACTCACTTTTCACTGTCTAAGCATCTCCTGCTCTCACTCTTTTCTCTTATCAAACATAGAGATTATAGTAAAGAGCTAAACAAGTTTAATTATGGATGAAAAGGGTCGGGAACAGCGCATTAATAAATGTGTAAACTTTATTAAAGAAGAAAAGCATGAAATTAATGCATATCATCACACACAGCATAAATTACATCAATAATCAAAATATTCATCAATAGTCATAAATAATCATCAATAACCACCAATAATGCAAATACACACCCACAAACACACACACCACCAACACTCATAAAACCTGTAGAACGCGGAGAAAATAACTAAGCTGTCCGACAGAGGGTCCGCTTTCGGGGACCAAAGGCGCTAGCTCCAGAAAGTGTCTTACCGATAAATATCCTTCAAGATGACTGAAGTGAAATACCGAACTTTCCTTGTCGGGCTAAACGTTGGTGACCCCTAATTGCGCGAGGGAACACTGGAAGACGTTGTTTATCTCCTGCTGACCAAATAAACGAACTGAGCGACAGCCTGTCCGCTTTTTTCGTGGGACCAAAGGTGCTAGCTCCGGAAAGTGTCTTATGGATAAATATCCTTCAAGATGAATGAAGTGAAATACCCAACTTTCCTTGTAGGTGCTATACGTTGGTGACCGCTACTTGCGTGAGGGGGGCTGCTCATACGTGCGAGGTTTTAAGTATCCAGAAAATACACCCGAAGAATTCACTTGAGGACAAAGAGTCCCAAGCGCGCTTATCCGGCGCTAGGCTCTGCTTGGCTGTAAATCCTGTTTAAACTGGTTTGGCTGCGAGTAGAGAACTACTACTGCATTTGGTGATTCCAGATTTTAGCGTTGGCTCCGTTGCACTGCGTGAGCTTAACTTGGCGTTGACAAAAAGGGGTTTTGATTCAGGAACGGGGTTGACGATTCGTTGCTAGATGTATACAGAAACCCTCTAGATTGAAGATTATATGACGTTCTTCGCCTGACTGGAGTTTGCTCTAGCGATTCGGTCTCCCTGAAACCCGAAAATGACTAGAACATAGGCAAACACATTCTAGTACTGTGTTAAAGTTTGCCTTATCTCATGATGGTCATCTACGGGCCAGGAATATTCACGAATGTCTTTGTCTATTTAAACCCGTCTACTCTTATAGATTACAAAGGACGCTCCCCCCGGACACCTGGCCTGCATATTTCTACAGATGTATCGGCGTAATGCGTAATCAAGAGAGTAAGACAAAGGTTATTCTATGGACATCAGAAGTCAACAGCCGCAAGAAAATTTCCTCAGGTAGAGAAATGCATAATATTATGAGGGCTCTTGCGTTCTTAAGGGGCAAAACCCGGAGACTGACCGCGATTGTTATCTCCCCCTGAAACAGATCAAACTCGTTACCCAGGCCTCAAAGGGTACCAGCCGCTCGTGATCAAACGTTTTAAAGCGACCAGAGAAATTCCCCTGGACGGACCAGGTGCGTGTTGTAATATTGCCGCTACGCTGACCGTTTCTGACCAGTGGGGGATTTCTACTGAAAGCCAGAACGTAACCAAACGCGGGTGGGGTTTGAACAGGTGAAAAATGAAAGATAGAAAAGAAGAATACAAATGTCTAGGAAAACAGAACATTAAAAGAGTTAATAACATATGGAATGAAATGGTAAAATAAATTATCGGTCACGTGACAATTCTAAAGGATGCTAAAGATAACTTTCACTCAAAGCACTTTGCAATGCTCGCCGTTTCCGTATTTCGCGACAATCTGGTGGGAATGTTTCTTGATGTACAGACACAAGGATTTAACAGACGCTAAAAGATTTCATACATAGCCAAATCTCAATGTCAGGACATCAAGAAATAAAATAAAAATCGCACATAGTTTCCTTAAGTATGAAGTAAGAGTTAAAGAGAACATCGGAATATTTATTTCATTTCAAACATATTTAAATGAAACTCTCTGTCCTTTTCTCAGTCCTGCGATTTTACAGTTTCAATTATTACCAACTTTAGGTCCTCAAAACCGTGTGCTCTGCGCCCCGCTTTCTATTTCTTGTAGTATCCTTATCTCTGTCGTTCGCTGTCATGTAAGTACATATATCTCTCATAACACGGGTGGTCTGTCTCAAGTTTCCATGTAACGGATATGCTGTCAGTCTGCTTGTAGAGCCAGCACTATGGATTTCAGTTTCTATTGTGCGCTTGTGTTCCCTACATGAGCAAATATGAATGCGTCAAATAGCTCACTCATTGAATATATATTTCTAAGTCTGGAATGACGATTCTGCATGTGACAATTATCACCTGGTTACTTCTTTCTGGAAAGAGAGGTACGCGTGGGGAGGAGGGGGAGGCAAATAACACAAGGAGAAGAGAAGTGGAGGCAGACAACGAACAGGATGTAAGAAGACATGGATAGAACATACGTTGATGTCACGTGACAGGTAGAGTTGGGATACGTTTGTTGAAGGCATATGCTCCTTGAGGAGCTGAAAGGTGATGGTATCTGTTTCCAAGGCAGAAGTTCTTAACCTGTGGGAGGCAGCTCTCCAAGGGAGATGCAGAGGAGGTCCAGTAAAGGTGTGAGGAACCTTCCAGAAAAAATATCGCCATTGCTTTCCACAGTATAAACAGTATAAAGTTTAGAATAAAATTATAAAGTTTTCAATATGTGAATATTTGCATGAAATCTAATGTGAGGAATTTCTAGACAATTAATTCATGTCAAAACATCTTAATTATGTCTTGATTGGGAGGAAATAACGGGAGGTATGAATATTAAATTCACTCTTAGGGCAAACATTATAAGAATCCATGTGCAACGGAGCAATAGGCTTCCACTTTATGTTATAGTGAATGATTTTTTTAAACCCAGGACATTATATTGGTCACATTCATTGAAATTAATTGCACCTGTGCTGCTGCAAACACGTGGCTGGAACTGGAGTATCGGCTGGACATTGTACGTGTTACAAAAGGTGCCCATAAGAAGACATATTGTGACAGAATTGGCTGTTATCTGGGAGGGAACAAGAACCCAGGTTGTTGCATGAAAGTTGTGCTTTTGCAGAGCAACGTGTCGTTAAATATCCACCTAGTGACAGATTAAAGACACGCACGAAATGATGTAATCGTTTCCGAGAAGATTTATTGTAGGCAATAGTTACGATAAGTTGTAAATCTTTAAAGATATTATCAGTGATAGATCTATGAAGTGATGGGTTGTAAACATGATCAATATCTACGGAAGTGGATATATCGTATTTGGGAGTGACTTTTGAAAATTCACATTTTGTGTGTCACGCAGGAATTTTCCATGCGAGGGTAGTGGGACAAGCCACACTAAGGAATATAATCAGGATTCTACTTTAAAGGACCGGACAATGTATTTGAGCATCTTCTAGACTTACACATCAAGAAAGATCTACATTTCCTAATACGGAAGGCCCGGTATATTATGAACCTGAACCCTAATTCATAGTGGGATTCTTTTATATGATAATACCACAGAACACGTGTAAGAGGCATCTTAACCAAGTTGCTGAAACTATTTCTCTGAGCCAGAAGTCTGTGTTGCCCAAAGTTATTTCGGGTAAGTTGTACATTTAACATTCTATATTTTGCAATATTAACATGTAAAACGTGCTGGTGGATGTCCACGTTCATACGAGGCTGGCAAACTCAACATATAGAATGATGGTTTCACGAACCACCATTGCAAGAGCTGGTGACTGCTTCATGCGGGTTTCTCATAGAGAACCAAAAGCAGAGGTAGTCCCAAGTTCTATATGGAACAGGGAGTGGATGATGACAGAAATAATGTACATAACTATTACATTAGCCTTTTCAGCAGTGCATATGAATATGTAAACATCAATTAATATCCTTTAGCTCCCCAAGCAGATAGGCCTTCAACAAACACATGCCAAGTCCTCATGTCCCGTGCCATCCGCTCGAGTTCTTTCCATGTGTTCCTCATCATTTTCACCTCTTATCAAGTTTTCTTCTCCTTGTGTTTTTGGTCTACCACAGCTTCTCTTTCCCTGTGAATTCCAAAATAAAAACTGCCTTGTAATGCTATCAGGTCTCCTCAATGTGTGTCCTATCCATCGCCAGCGTCTTCTTCTCAATTCTTGTTCCACTGGCACTTGTCTGGTTCTTGTCTTCAATTCCCCATTTGTGACTTTGTCATACCATTTCAGTCCTTCTATTCTACGCAAGCACCCGTTTTGGTTATTATTTTTGTTGCTCTCCATGTCTCAGAGCCATACAATAGGACTGGCTTCACATTTGAGTTGATGATTCTTATGTTCGTGCTGGACTTGATTTCTCTTGTTCTCCATATGTTTCCCAATGCAATGAAAGCTCCTCTTGCTTTTTTGTATTGTTATTTTGATATCACTGTCTGTCCTTCCAACTTTGTCTATATTACTGCCAAGATATGTGTACAATTCTACATCTCTTAGTGGTGTTTCTTCATGTTCAACCTTGTTATCATTTCTTGCATTTATTCTCATAATCTTTGTCTTTTTCCTGTGTATTTTCATGCCCACTTGTTGTGACCTCTCATCGAGAATGTTCATTTTCTCTTGCGTCTGATTATGGTTATGGGACAGAAGAGCCAAGTCATCTGCAACATCCAGATCATCAAGCTGTTTAGTCAGATTCCACTGGATTCCATTTCTGTTGTGTGATGTCGATGTTTTCATAACCCAATCTATTGCTAGTAAGAAAAGAAATGGAGACAAGAGGCATCCCAAAGATGCAGCAATAGTGAATGCAGTCAGCGACCCATAGCTTGACTGCTTGCATCAGGACCAGCGAACCAGAGCTGGTCAAGACCGTACTCCACCTCCACGTGGTGGTCCTGGAAACAGTCTGCAGCAGTGCAGTCTGGCTGAGCGAGTACGGATCGAAATAGGAAGGCAAACCCGGTCCCTAAAAAATGCCGTGCTGAAGTCGGATATGTCGACCGAAAGGTGCAGATATCACAGCTACGGCGTAAACAGACACAACGCAACCATCGTCCTTTTCAGGGCGAACGAGGAAGAAGGAGAAGAAGAAGTCTCACTTCCGTTCTAATCCTAAACGGTTCTGTAAGTTGTCCTTCATGAAGAGCTCTGCATGTCATGTCTTCATATGTCTTCTTTATTAAGTTAATGATCTTCATAGGAACTCCATAATGCCTCATCAATTTCCAAAGCGATTCTCTGTCTACACTGTCAAATGCCTTTTCATAGTCCACGAATCCGATGTATAGCGGTGAATTCCCTTCCAGACTTTGTTCAACTATTATTTTCAATGTGGATATCTAGTCTTTACGGGATCTGTTTTGTTGAAAACCTGCTTGTTCATCTCTCAGTTGCGTGTCTATGGACTCTTTTAATCTCTCGAGGATGATTCTGTTTAATACTTTTCCAGGCACTGATAGTAACATTATTCCTCTTTAAATTGTGCACTCTTGTAAATTTCCCTTCTTAGGCAACTTGACCAGATAACCTTCCTTCCACTCTGCTGGTATTTCGTCTCTCTCCCAGACTTTGCCAAGTAGTTTGTACAATATCTCTGTGAGGTATCAACATCTGTTTTGATTGCCTCTGCTGGAATGCAAACTGGACTATTTGCTTTCCATCTTTCAAAAGCTTTATGGCTTTTTTTATTTCTTCTCTACTTGGTCGTTCACATCTGATGTGTAGCGCCTCTTCTGCTGGCTGGATGTCTGGTTGATTAGTTGGAACTGGTCTATTGAGAAGTTCCTCAAAATGTTCTGTCCATTTCTTCATATGTTTTTGTATATTCCTAAGCAATTTTCCATTCTTATCTTTCATGAGGCCATTTGCTTGCTTATATTTCCCTGTTAGCTTCTTTGTGTTGTTGAACAGGTCCATCATATTTCCTTTGGCTGCAGCTTCCTCTGCTTCCCTTGCCATCTCTTCAATATACTTCCTCTTGTCTCTTTTGATCTTACTTCTTTGTTTTTTCTATGTACACTTCATGAGCCTTGGCTTTGGAGCTTCTGGTTTTGCTTCTGTTTAAATCTGCTTTCTTGTTTTTCCTGCCTTCTATCTTACTAATGGTTTCTGTTGTTATCCATGCTTTGTGCTGATGTTCTCTTTTTCTCAGTACTTCTTGAGATGTCTCGTTCCATATATTTTTTACTTGTTGCCAGGGGTCTTCCGTATCTGTTTCATCTTTCAGCTGTTGTAGTTCTTGGTATTTGTTGGATACTGTGTTTGAAAATTGTTCTCTTATTTCCTGATTTCTTAGATATCCCACATTACACTGTTGTCTATAGCTATATACTGTTGTAAATTTTTTGAGTTTTAATTTTGTTTTAGCCAACAGAAGACGGTGATCTGATACCACATCTTCTCCTCTACATACTTTTACATCATGCAATGATGACCTAAACTTCTTACTTATGCATTTGTGATCAATATGATTCTCAGTTCTGTGGCCTGGTGATATCCACATTGCTTTATGTATTCTTTTTTTGTGGAAATATGCTTCCTCCTATAGCTAGTTGATTTGAAGCACAGAAGTTAGCTAAAAGTTCCCCATTCTTGTTCATCATACCTAATCTATCCTTTCCCATGATTTCTTCAAAGCCGGTGTTATCTGTTTCTATTTTCGCGTTTAGGTCCCCCATCAAAATTGTGATGTCCTTTCTTTTCTTTGTGTCCAAGACATTTTGCAGTTTGGTGTAAAAGTCTTCTTTCTCAGATTCTTCTTTATCATTTGTTGGTGCATAACACTGGATGATGTTTATATGTACTTTCTTTTTGGCTGATTTAAACCTTACTGTAATATTTCGAGTCCCATTGCTTCCCATTCTATAATGCCTTCTGTGCTTCCCTAGACAGCATTAGAGCCACCCCTTCAGTGTAGTGGGCTCTTTCCTCCTCATTTGCTGAGGACAACAACACTTCTCCTGTGATCAATCTTCCCCTCTCTATGCCCTTCCACCGTGTCTCGCAGAGACCCAGGATATCAATCCTGTAATTTGACATTTCTGCTGCTACCTGTGCACTTTTCCCCTGTTCACACATAGTGCGAACATTCCAGGTGCCAATCCTGGAGGTTTTCCTAGACGAAGAAAGGTTAGTCGGTAACCCAGACACCTTTCGGCTTTCTCTTGCTTGATTCATGCGCCTCCTTTCCAGAGGACCTTCTTCTGTCTTGGACGGCTGAGATGATTTATATTCTATATTTGACTTGTCCATATTTGCTGAAGATTTTTGGTAAACAGTTTTTTTAACGGGATGGGGTAACCAGCCCCATGCCCAACTGTCGCAGAGAGATTTATGATTAATAAATTTCTATATCTTTTCTTTATTCTACCCGTGTCTTCTACTTTATTATCGCTCTTTTATCCTTTCTTTTTTTTCGCATTCGCTTGATTGTGAGAATAAAACTCTCCCATTCATACCTTCGCCTGTCTCTTTTTCTTATTTAGCAACGCATTTTTATTGCTGTTAAGCTAGGTCCTAGAGGAGATCGAATAGTGTGAAATTCGTTCTCGACAGACATGAGGGCAGACTTATCGTCTAGCATTTTCATCTGACACGAAGCTTCTACGGTTAAGTTTCTTGGTGTTAGGTGTGAGAGGTGCCAACAGGCATCGCTCGGGGATGACCATAGGTAGCGGCAAGTGTGAAACGCGTCTGGCAGTTTCAGTGCCGTCGTCTGAGTTTTATGTAGGTGTTAAGACGGGAACTATTTCGGGTTTTCGAGAATTAGGAAATCATTTCTTTTCATAAGATATAAACCCCAGTAGTTAGACTTCAGGCATTCAGTACTCCTAAGTTGCAGTAGACAGATCACTCGTGCTAGATTATAAGCTTGTATAGCGAAGTTCTGAGTTGTCTCGTCAATTTTTGCCGAGCTTCTAGAATACCTATCTAGTGAATAATTCTAGTCGTGTTGATAGCCGTAGTTCTGTTTGGAGGTAATATTATTATCTAGTATTTTGTGAGTGATTTAAGTGGTAAATCGCCTATTTTATTTTCACTAGTTAGATTTCTGTGCAGAGGGATTAAATTATAAGTATGTTATATTGTCTAGTTACTTCGTTACGGTGGAAAGCAGAATAAATTATTATTTCTATCTTAAACTCATGCAGCTGTAAAGAAATTTAATTAAATTGCTAGTAATCTGTCGAGAATATTTTAAACTAACTTATAACTGCACTGATTCATCATTGAGTATTGACGAAATACGTATGTATTTCTAATTCATGATGATTGATTTTTATGAATATTATATTTTACGCGAGGATAGGAGGTGTGTATAATATTGTAGTTAAGTATTTTGTACTTTTCTCTTCCTTACACAGTTTTGGGTCAGCCCAACTTTTTACCAGCGGTTTTAGTACAACTGAGAGAAGAAACATTTTTTATCTTTAACCACGTGGGTTTACAAGTTAACACCTGTCTGGCAGTGTGTGTGCCTCCAGAAATAGACAGAGTACTAATCTCACTAACGGTTGTAAAGATTAAATGCCTATACTGGGCCTTTGAGCCAGATTATAGTTCTTCACAAACTCTCATGTACATGCAGCCCTGTGGCGAGAAAAATTACAAAACAGTAACATTCCGACATTTTTGACTAATTGTGGTGTGACCAAATTAAATTTCTATACTGAGAGAAGGCACCGACCTGACATTCCTAGGTACTGGAAAACCTAAGCTATTGACACTGTGCTCGCTGTTAACTTTCGTGTCTGGAATATTTTAATGTGACATAAACAGATATCCTAAATAATAATAACCAAGGAAACGTACCCTGAAGTAGTGAATTCAACCTGTCTTTGCGGAGCTGGAGTTCCGTTGGCCAAGAATAACACTGGAGATTCTGTATGTGTATGTCCTAAAAATTGTTTTTCCAGAAGTTGCTTCCAAAGCTGTAAGTACGAATGCAAGCGCGAGGCCACGGCTGAGATGAATAGAGTGAATGCAGGACTGAGTGATTCCTTTATTTTTGTATTTTTGGCACCCATTTTTCTGTCTTAAATTCCTTTATGCAGTTTTGTTGTTGTTGCTAATGATATTTTCCCTAGGATAGAGTAGAGTATCAGTTCTGTTCATACCTTTAAAGGGAAATCATAGAACATAGCGTATATATATGTGACTCTTTGGGGCTATCACTTTTCTTCTAACGGGATCGTGGGTTCTACATAGAGGGAAAGGATTACACCTATGGGTCTATTGGTCTTTTAGTAATTCATTACCTTATATGTATTTTCTATGCTTGGTATTAACATTTATGTGTTGTGGTAAATTTTCCTTATGTTAATAAACTTTATTCAAGCGTGTCGGTCAGCTTGTTCCAAAATATCTATATTTCATTGTTATAGTTTTTCCATGTCAGTGCATCTAACTGTCGTCACTTATGTGTGTGTGTATGTAAGTGGAGAGATATATCTTAATATATATTATAATAGACTGTCTTACTCCTCTAGATCTGTTGTAGAAGAGAGGCTGAAAGAGAGAAGATTCTAGATTTCAGGGACAGACTCTATTAATTTCTGCATCTCACTCGTGGAAATCTATTTCTACTATTATCTCTCACTGTTGCTATCGCTTATTCTAATCTATTCAGAAGGGACCAACCCAAGTCTTAATTCCCCTATCAAAAATCTACGACACAAACCATCCTTAGTCGCTTTTTGCGACATGCATGGTAGGGTTCAGTGTTACTATTCTTTGCTCCCCTCTCGCGCCCAGGTAACACATAGGTGACACTTAAACATGTTTTATGTAAATTCAATGGGTGGTTTCCGCTCACTGTGATTAAAATTAATGCGCAGAGAGGGTAAAGTTCTGAGGCAGATGGGATTGTGGAATGAAAGGGAGGGAATCCTTATTTTCGTGTCAGGAGACCCAATACTCAGGAGTGTAGCAAAGTTTGATTTTGCTGGGGAGGTTATGATGGTATCCTAAAAGAATGAAATCCGTGTATGTATTACCCGTGTGAGGTCAAGCACATGAAGGCCCTGACTCTATAAATGATGATGATGAATTATGTGCAGGGAACCTAACGCTACCTCCCTAGATCTCACACGGTCACTATTTTGGCTCTAGTGTCTGGTGTATGATGTACCTAGTGTCTAGGGGAGAAATGAAATGATGGTACACAATACAAAAACACTTTAAGTTTCTATGAGGAAGTGAATAAAACCTGTGGTTAAGTTTTTCTTTAAATTTGATAATTTTTTATACAATTTATTTTGCCTGTCCAGTCATATCGTTTGTACAGGTCTTTGAAAATGAGGACAAGATAGTTTACATAAAAGATTAACTAAAAATCTGCCCAAATAACTACAATGTTAATATACGTCTTTCCTGTTGGAATGTTCACAGCTTAAATTTATTCTTCTAAGAGGGAGAGTAACTGTGTATGAGGGGCTGTATTATCATCATACCCCATCAACTTCCTGAGTATGATTTGAAAGACCAAGGTTTATTTAAAACGAAACTGTCAGATATACCCAGGTCCTTAACATATCACCTGGGGTTTCTTGTTGAATGATAAGATAGTGTGTAGTTGCAGAACTATCGATATCACGTCACACGCCCAAGCTCCTGCTGTTATCTCTTGACAGCATCGACTAAGCCCGTCCCGCTTATTAGACAAAGATAAACCCAGTCCAAAGATAGATAGTTATCAGGAACATAGGTACGTTAACCTAACCGTGAAGTTAATTACTCTGAAAGAGGTGTTTCAAAATTAGGTATGGGTGGTAGAAAGAATCCTGTTCTTCCCAATTGTTCTTCCCTTTACTAAGCAAATGAAAAGGAGGGGTTTTAAAACAGTTAACAAATTATCAACTATCCCACTTAAAGGAACAATGCAGGGTATACAGAAAATTTATATTACCAGGTAAGCAAGTTAACAAAATGGTTACAAAAAAAAGATTAAATTTCCTGTCATTCATACACGCGTGTGAGGATCCACACTCATATATTCACACACTTACCGATTACAGCATCAGACACTCCAATAGAATTATATAAACAGCAATTACACTCTTGACACATGAAAAGGTCTGGTACTTCCGTGTCCCGCCCCAGATGTTGCGAGGTTTGCTGATAGCAACTATTCTCACTTATCGCCGGACTTGAAGTCTAAGAGTTATTGTGTTTTGTTATATAAAAGGAGTCTATGGGATGGCACTGACACAGTTCGACACAGGGATGAAATGAAGTGGTCTCTTTAATCTTTCGCTATGGTAAAATTCCTTCAATGCGTGATGGTAGTAACTGACCGGTAAGTTTATTAATCCAGTGAGGAAAAACTGAAGCCGTCACAGTTCAGGAAAATATGTACTCTCTCACAGTAGGGCAGTAAATCAAGTATCGCTACTGGCACGGTTCAACTTCCAGTTTATCTTACAGATTTGTAATTTTAATATGATGATTGGGAGCCGCACTGGTGTAATGGCTTCGGGGTTGTACTGGCGACCAGGTGTTCATGGTTCAAACCCGGGCGTCAGCGTTTAAATGAATGTTTACGACCGGAAATTTGACTGAATAACCTGAACGGCTCCTGTGATAAACCCTCTGTGGATGGGAAGGAGCGAAGCTCCTGACCGGGTTGGAAGGAAAGTCCTCAGGTTCCCCGACCTCGCAATGACATGTCATTGGGCCGAAGGGCTGAAAGCCCAAAGTGCCGCTGGTTAAGAAAAAAAAATGATGATTGTTCTTTAAATAGTCTTGGGTAGGCTTTCTTTCATGTAATTATGATAGCTAGGTCGCATTGAACCGCCACAAGATTAAATTTAAAAATGTTTCATCAATATGTCTGGAAGTTCTTAAGATGATTTCTTTATTGCTTTCTTTATGCTGGGATCGCAAGGTTACGATCACTCTGTATGAAAGAAAAAAGACATGTAATATACCGAAAAATCAAATCACATTTTAAAGCGCGATGAATTTCCCGTTAAGACTATATATAAATAGGTAAATATATAATATATATATCCATAAGCGTATATATATATATATATATATATATATAAATAGCGACGATATATATATATATAATATATATTAATATATATATATATAATATATATATATATTTATTACTCTATTTAATTATGGATATTTAATAAACACTGCGCTTCACCTAACTTGGACTAATGGAAAGCAACCAAAACACGACAAACTATAAATATAGGACTTAACTAAATTTATTAATTATACACCCCATTCCTATTTCCTTATTTTCGACTTTAAATTAGTTAATTAAAGCATTTCAGCCTCTATTATCTTTTTTTGGAAAAAAATAGCAGATATATCATTATATTTCATCAACCCATGGAACTATTGAGATTGTTTTCTGTTAATAGTCTTGGGTAGGCTTTCTTTCATTTATGATAGCTAGGTCGCAGATTTAAATTAACACAAATTATCCTTGTATGCTGGGATGAAATAGAATGAATGAACTAGACCACTAATCACTTTACACAATATATATATTACCGTTTGCACAGAAATAGAATTCACTGCAAAGATATGTAAAATCCAGGGGATAATCTAGCAGGATTTTAAATATAGCTAGTGCTTCTGTAAAGGTCTGGCCAACGAGTGATAAAGTGTATTTCTACGTGGTCTGTATATATCTAACTTAATTGTAAGATGAGTGGGACATGAGAAAATTGACACCTTTTTCGATCTCATGACACTTTTGGGGATCTGACCGCCAGACTAAAGAGAGAAGCCGCCCCTGTCCTCTCGTATCTTCGCTCGCTGCTTGCGTTCCGGCTTTCCCCGTTCGCTTCGCGATCGGTTCTGTGTTTAACACCGAGATGCGAAATACCGGCAGGAACTTGCGTCGCTCGTTTCAGGGACCACTACTGCCTTTGATAGCATGCCGCCAGTCCTTCCCGAGATCTACCCCCAGTGTCTTTGATCGTGGTCGCTACTATCTGTTTGATTCTGGCGCCGCCCCCCTGGGCAAGTTAATGAAAATACTGCATATGATTGCTCAAGAGATGTCCATGGGCGTGATTTAATCTCTCCTTAAATCAATGCGATGACCAGAATGAACGATAGGTAAACTGTCCACATATTAATCAGCAAACGTATGGAACGGTTGCATAGCTAATGAGTCCAGGTGAAAAGAAAAATCCCGTTTAACGAAAGGTTACAATATTCGGGGGCACTGATGTTATCCAAGGGCTCGCTACGAAAGTCGTACTATATCATCCAACGCTTCAGGGGTACCGATGTTATGAGAGGGTTCTACCAACATCTAACAAATTCAGGGACGGATGAGTTGTCTGTCACACTGATCTAGGTTCACCAAGTGCGCGCTCACGACAGCATCAAAATCTAGACCTGTATCATAGAGACACCTTATGGTGACCTCATTGCATACAACATCCTCACAAACTGGGGGGTGATAAGGTTCCTGCTGTCCAGCAGGTTTGTCCTTTACTTCCTGGTTTCCCCTTCTCATAGCAGCACATCCAGAAGGTTTACTTTTACAGAATTCGGTGTTATGGGCTTGTTCCATTTTCAGGAGCATGGCCTTGCAGCTCTAACTCCCTTAGTCGTATCTCATGTTCTCTTTGTAATCTTTTATCTTCCCTTTCCGCCTCCAATCTCCTTTCTTCTTTCTCTCGTTCCGCCTCCAATCTCCTTTCTTCTTTCTCTCGTTCCGCCTCCAATCTCCTTTCTTATTTCTCTCGTTCCGCCTCCAAGGTTCCTGCTGTCCAGCAGGTTTGTCCTTTACTTCCTGGTTTCCCCTTCTCATAGCAGCACATCCAGAAGGTTTACTTTTACAGAATTCGGTGTTATGGTTGTCCTTCCTACAATGTTTACACCACCTCTTTCCTTGGTTAAAATGCTTTCTTTCATCATTCTCTCTGTCATTGAAATGTGAGGTTTTATTTTTAAAATCATTCCGAGGCCTATCAACGTTCTGCTTATTTCTGTTATCAAATTTATTATGGTTTTGAGGAGCCTTATACTGATCTACTGGTTTTTTCTTGATACCAGCTACCTCTGCCTGGGCTGCCTGATACCTCTCAGCGACATTTATGATCTCACCCAGCCTCTCCGCACCCTGTTCCATGAGAAATTTTCTCATGTCTGGAGCCATGGACTCTCTCATCTGTTCAATGAGTATCATAATTATTATTATCTAATACACTGTATGGAGGGTCTGATGATCTAGTTTTTCATTTTAATATACCTTACTTCTTAATTGTAATCAGATACTGTAATGTATGCTTTTTTACTACTTATAATGTTGCATCGCCTCTGAACTAATACCTTAAGTATGCTGGAGAATGTCTGGATACCTAGCAATAAAAGATGAGTAAGAGGAAGGGATAAATGCAAGACGGGCCTATATGCATGATTCTCATCTTTCAGTCAATACCCTTTACCTCCCTAAGGAGCATAGGTCATAAACGTGGTATCTTTTTTAGTGGAGGCGTCAACAATTCAAATGTGGCAGTATCTGCTTGGGACTCAAAGTTGCTCACTGTGGAACATTTTTCGCATTTTTTGACAAAACATGAAGTCCCAGCTATTTCAGCAGATTTCCAAATTGTCACGATGTTATCTTTTACATTATATGCCCCCATTCTTAATATGATTACGTTTCTAATTATGTCTTATTTACTGTATGAAATGTTTTTATATTGTGTTTGTTAGTTTTTTTTTTTTTTTTTTTTTTTTTTTTTGTACGGTATTAAATTTTTGTTAATCCTGTTCCATTTCTCTCGCCCGATTATAATTCCCCCCCCCCCCCCCCCCCCATTTTTCCCCCCCTATTAAATTTGATTATGTCTGGATGTTACAAATGTATGTTATTATTTTACCTCGATAATTTTGTACGCTTAAATAATAGCTAAAAATACATGATGCTATTGAAAGGATACGGTTTGTAAGATGACAGAGAGAAGAAGGGCAGAATGTAAGACAGGCCTGCGTGGATGTTACAATTCTTAATCCTCGATTTGAAAACTATATTTGTTCGTTCGTTCGTTCGTTATCTATCTATCTATCTATCTATCTATCTATCTATCTATCTATCTATCTATCTATCTATCTATCTATCTATCTATCTATCTATCTATCTATCTATCTATCTGTCTATCTGTCTATCTATTTATCTATCTATCTATCTATCTATCTATCTATCTATCTATCTATCTATCTATCTATCTATCTATCTATCTATCTATCTATCTATCTATCTATCTATCTATCTATCTATCTATCTATCTATCTATCTTTATTTATTTTAAAAACATACTTTAATTATGATGATTATTGCAAATGTTTGATGTTATATTACTTTTATAATGATAAATGCCTTAATAATGCTTAAAGTAAATGTGAGGATGAAAGGATACAGTATACATGATGAGAGAGAGAGGAAGGGCAGAATGTCAGACGGGCCTGCGTGCCCAATTCTTAACCCTTTGAAAATAAAGTTCGTTCGTTCGTTCGTTCGTTTGTTCGTTCCAATCTCCTTTCTTCTTTCTCTCGTTCCGCCTCCCTCTGTAGACGTTTTTCCTCCTTCTCAGCCTCAAGTTTCTTTGCCTCCCTATCAGCCTCAAGTTTTTTTGCCTCCCTATCAGCCTCAAGTTTCTTTGCCTCCCTATCAGCCTCAAGTTTCTTTGCCTCAGCATCAAATTTCTTCTCCTCCAACTGCAGCCTCTTAATCTCAGCCTCCCTATCAGCCTCTAATTTCTTAGTCTCCCTAGCATCTTCTAACTGCATTTTCCTTTCCTCAGCCAACCTATGTTCTTCCCTAGTAATAAATTTATCACATTCTGAGGTGACATAGTCAATTAAGATTTGACCCTCCTTAATCATTTCTTTTGCAGTCTGAACAGCCGCAGATCGAAACTTGGCCAGATCTGCCATTCTGATAAATGCAAAATGTTCTAACAAAGTTTCTAAATAAGTATAAATTTATCTAATTAATTCTGGGTTCTGACAGTTTCTTGACTTCCCAAATCCTGGGCACTAATGATTATGGGGATTCGCTGGGACAATAGAATGTTGTTATGCTAAGACCCAGACCCCAATGTATGTAGTACTAGGAGAAATTCAAATCCCGGACGAGCCCCCAATTTATGTAGCAAAGTTTGATTTTGCTGGGGAGGTTATGATGGTATCCTAAAAGAATGAAATCCGTGTATGTATTACCCGTGTGAGGTCAAGCACATGTAGGCCCTGACTCTATAAATGATGATGATGAATTATGTGCAGGGAACCTAACGCTACCTCCCTAGATCTCACACGGTCACTATTTTGGCTCTAGTGTCTGGTGTATGATGTACCTAGTGTCTAGGGGAGAAATGAAATGATGGTACACAACACAAAAACACTTTAAGTTTCTATGAGGAAGTGATAAAACCTGTGGTTAAGTTTTTCTTTAAATTTGATAATTTTTTATACAATTTATTTTGCCTGTCCAGTCATATCGTTTGTACAGGTCTTTGAAAATGAGGACAAGATAGTTTACATAAAAGATTAACTAAAATTGTGTGGACAATCTGCCCAAATAACTAGAATTTTAATATACGTCTTTCCTGTTGGAATGTTCACAGCTTAAATTTATTCTTCTAAGAGGGAGAGTCACTGTGTGTGAGGGGCTGTATTATCATCATACCCCATCAACTTCCTGAGTATGATTTGGAAGACCAAGGTTTATTTAAAACGAAACTGTCAGATATACCCAGGTCCTTAACATATCACCTGGGGTTTCTTGTTGAATGATAAGATAGTGTGTAGTTGCAGAAATATCGATATCACGTCACACACCCACGCTCCTGCTGTTATCTCTTGACAGCATACATGAAGTGTCGGAGACTTCTTGGCGTTATCGTCACTCCTCAGGTTTCCTGTCACCAGCTGGCAACAGGAAACAAAACCTCTGCAACAAAAGGACACCCTGGCCTTTTACATCTGATCACTTATTCTTTTATTTAAATTCATACGTGGGTATGGGGTCAGCCTCGCGTGCATTTCAGGTGCACTCACCCCCTAATTTTTCATGACTCCCACCTTGCTGTGACCACCCCTCAGGTCCCTATGGCAGATACGCCACTGTACGTTTACATAGTTTTCCTCAATAATATAATGTCGGGTAACCACATTTCCTTTTATATATTTTTCTCTTCTTTTTCTTTTTAAATATAAATGCTTCAGGCATGTTGAACAGTGTTCCTTGAACACGGAGGCTTACTAATATACTCTAATACAATAATATTCAAACATAATCATGACAACATACATTAGTTAGATACATTTCAACGTGAGGACTCAACGGCACGTCCTTCACTTTTTCCCAATAGCAGTATCTAACTTTGATAAGGGGATTAAACATATTAAATTCATAAAGCATTCTTACCACAAATCAAGAAATATAAACAAATGACGCTGACTTTGCAAAGAAATGGCCTCAGTTTCTTCTGCTCCGTTCAGACTGTGAAATACTTATTTAGTTATTTAATTTACTTTTAAATTTATCACAGCTGTTCTCAGCGTATCTGAATAAAAAATACTGTTCAACTGGCAATGAATAGTGAAAGCTTTTTGCTAATATTTAGTAGCACTGGCCAATCGAAAGTTTGCGACTACCAGAATTCAAATGCAGTTTTTGAAAAACAAAAATAATTCCAAACATACTCTGCGTCTGGTAGTCGATTGGCCAGTCTGCTTTAGTTATGCCAATACAAAACGATGTTAGTTTTTGGTAACAATTTTCCTACCGCTCCCCTCTCCTCCTATACTCTTGTTACCCAAGCGAATTTGATGTTCCTCAATGCCAAATGTATGCAGCAGATCTGGCAAAATGTTAAATGTTGGTAGTACGTTATCGAAACCGAAACCAAACCGCGTGTTAGATTTTTACCGTGGAATCGTTCTATAGGTTTTAGCCCTGCACAAAAGGCAGCGTTGCTGGCGTATGAGAGCATCACCGTCAAACACAATAGTGCTGGTTTATTTATTTCATTTTATGACTAAAATCTTACTGAAATGAGCGATTATTCTCGCAGATTTTACTACAAGGAGGGATGTTTGTTTCTCTCTCATTTCATGATAATAGTCGGTAGTACCAATTGGTGGCACTAGTCTGTGGAACAAGTGTGTGGTATAAGTGGCCTTCGGTTAAAGCTAGACACCTACATCAGACTGGTCTTGAAGACGCGGGACCATCTTAGTAAATACCCCACGATACTACATGGGACGTGTTACAACCACTAGACTTGACCAGTGACGAAAGAGAACCAGGCTACAACCTACACAGAACCAACATTGGCTGAAGCAGAAGCCAATTGACATCTTACAGGCAGCTAAGTACCCACTTAAACCAGCCAAGTGAACTCTTAAAACAAACATTTCAAAACCATCACCCGTGATGAATCTTTAAAGAAATATTTCCTATAGCACCCTCCTGATTTATTTTACATTGGTAACTCTGATTTATTATTAAATTTGTTATCAGTAAACATACAAATCTATAGTTGATTTAATCATTTTGAGTGAACTGCACCCGTAAGTCTCAGTCATTTTAAATACACATAAACAGATCTATTGAAGTAGTATTTTACTGAATTAAATCAGCTGGGGGCTCACCAAACGAGCAAAATTCTTTCTCCTCATAGAAGGTCTGGGAAGATAAAAACATTTATTACGGCCTGGATTATATCAACTGTAGTACTTTATTTCTTAAATTCCCATGAGGCTCCCTAGAACTGAAGCATCATTCTTCAATTCAAATCTCTGCCAAGAGTAATCTTGAGCGAAATGTAGATACCTTTGAAGACTTTCAGTAGATACTCATAATGTTGGCCACTGTTGGACCATCACTGTAGAGCAAAGGGGAGAAATCCCGTGACACATTTTGAAAAACCTTATCCTGAACTTTTTGAATGTGAATTTCAATTAATGTAACCAAACAAAATGCAGTATCATTTATCCGTAACACTTGTGTCTGCTCTAGATTATTGAACTTCATAACCCGGTGAATAATTCTTGGATATCCTGTATAACAGTACATATGTAAGCTGTACAGATGCACAAGAAGATACTATTACAGATGTTTCGGCAAAACATTTTACTCAGAACAAACAGTCGAAAACAGTAAATGTTGACAAAAATATGCATTTTACAATAAACGCACCTTTCATTTTAAAAGTGGAATATGATTTAACACTGAAACGCTCGTTGTGGACTTCTTCATTTATAAAATGCAAGTGAAGTATTATGCTTTCAAACTTGATCAGATGGCCGACTGTTTAATCTCACAAGACTGAAGGCAAAAAACGAAAACCAGAAGAGTCACCATACGAGACTTGCTATTCTCCGACGACGCTGCAATCGTCACTAAAGTCAACAGGAGCTCCAGAGCTTGATGAATCGCTTCTCTCAAGCATGCAAGGACTTTGGCCTCCCAATATGTCTGAAGAAAACAAATGTGCGGGGTCAGGATGTGGATGTTGCACCAATTATTACTATCGACATCTATGAATTGGCAGTGGTGCACTACTTCATATACCTGGGGTCTACCATCATCAACAAGTTCTCTCTGGACATAGAAACTGACGACTGCAATCATCTTTGCGCCTTCCCCCTCCCCCCGACCCCCCCCCTAACAACGCGTGTTTGGGGAAACTTCAAACTCACAATGAAGACTAAAGCTGCGGTATTTAATGCATGTGTCACCAGCACGCTTCTATATGGCAGCGAGACATGGACAATCTATCCTAAGCAAGAAAGAAGGCTCAACACCTTCCATCTACGGTGTCTACGCTACATCCTTCGTATTTCGTGGAAGGATAAAGTGACAAATATCGAGGGGCTGTCAGGTGATGGTCTTTTCAAAGCATGTACACACTGTTTAGACAGCGCAGAATACGCTGGCTTGGCCATGTACGCCGCATGGAAGATGGCCGCATCTCTAAAGATATTTTCCACGGACAACTGGCTGATGGCAAAAGAACAGTCGGTGACCGCAACTGAGATTTAAAAATGTGTGCATGGGAGACATGAAGGCACTGAACATAAATACAGCAACCTGGGAGGATGTAGCAGCTGCTCGAACCAAGTGGCGATGGTAACTTTGGCGCCACCTCAGATTGGGCGAAATGAAGCTTTCATAACAAACATAAGAGAAAAGAAAACGTAGAAAGGAACACCAGGCAAATAACAAAAAAACAAAAAAAACAAACAAAACACACATAGCTGAGGGCTATCACCTCAGAAGGGCATTCCCATAGTCAGTTGTAACTGAATGGGACTACTGCTTCAATTATTAAGATGATATCATTGCTTCCATGCTCGCTTCCTATGTAGCATGGATCTTCCACTGCATCTGGCCATCTTGTCGCCAGTCTGCACCAAAGCATTAATTTTGCCTTTCCACTTCTGCAGCAAATTTTTTTCTTTACATGAAAAGATTGCCAGATCCATGCACAACCTCACATTGGCCTCTCTCTTACAACATCGCTGAAGGAGATGAAGTCCCATTCTTTCTTAATCTCCACGGGGATTCCCGGGAACTAACAAGGAAAAGCGATGACATTCCCATCACTTAATGTTTTACCTATTCTTGTGTCGGTTTTACGCGATATATTTAAAATACACATTTAGAATACCCGAAAAGCACCCGAGGCTCGTCCCAAAACACATTTCTATTACCTTTAGCGAACTAAGGCTGAGCATAAACTATACCTTTATTTACGTCGTAATATTCTATGTTTTATCACACTCTTTACCCGCACACTATAAACCCTTTGTCTTAACGCTTCCCCAGTTACAAGTAGAAAGTAAACAGACAAATATGTTAATGAAATATGACAAGACAGCGGGGGACAAAATAAGCACAAAGAAGCTGTAATAGATTTGTATATAGCCGTGCCGTACAGCATTCTTTAATACTGAGGCGGATCTACTATGAAGCTAATGAAGTCCACGTAAAATGGTTGAAGGATATTTTGTAACGTTTAGAAAATAATATCCGTCATTTACTAGAAAAAACCTAATACACAGATTGTATCGTTTGCCATTTTTTTGTTGCTTTTCTGTTAATGAAGTTTCCAGTTTTCTCTAACACTTATCTTTCCCATCCCCCAAAACTTTTTTTTTCTATTCATAAAAGGGGGCCCTACAAGAGTTCAAGCTCCAAAAATGTAGAACTGCCACTGTTTTAATTTATCAGTAGCATTGGCGGTTTTAGGCATAGGAAACCTTGGCTTTTACCTAGGGCCTCAGGCTTTTAGGGGTCTTACGCGCAAATATATGATTGACAATACAACAGGAGTGTATTTAAAATTGGACTCGCAAGTTCACAATTCGCTAGGGCCTCGGCATCCTAAAACCGCCACTGATTACACTGGACAACAGCAAAAATGTATCCGAGACAGAAGTAGCTATTTTTAACTAACTTGGACATGCTGATCACGAATATGAACTTAAAAATCGCGAATTAGCTCTAGTGTTCAAGATCCGTGGGAGGGGGGGGGGGGTCAGTAGGCTGGTGGCTTCACCTTCCCGACGCGAATGACCCAGTCCTTCTCTTTTCTATAGCCCTGGAGCGTGATTCCTCACGAGACGGATAGACTTAAGCGCCAATTGGATGACGCAGTCTGTAGCATTCATTGCAACCACATTTCCTCCTTGTCATCATTTGTGTTGTGGATTCTGTGAGTGCAGACGTGTCGTTCAAGATGCCTCGTGAATGTGTGAACAGTGCGGATTATTTTTGCTATATTTGCGGACAAATAACTTTGCTATCACAAAGGCGACCCATTACACCGATGATAAAGAAAGCTTACAGCCTTTATTTTGGTTGTGAGATCGGTGACCAGGACCAATATTGGGCCCCACACATATGTTGTCAATCCTGTGCAACGAATCTGCGCTGCTGGTTGAACCAAAAAGGACGATCGATGCGTTTTGCAGTTCCAATAGTGTGGAGGGAACCGACAAACCATCTTAATGATTGTTACTTTTGCAAGACTCCTCCAATTGGACATGGTATTTCTAAGAAGAAAAAGCGGCCTGTGACCTATCCGAATATTCCCTCTGCTATGCGGCCATTGCCTCACGGGGAAGGACTTCCTGTTCCGGACCCACCAGAATCTTATACTCTGGATGATGAAGAAGATAATAAGGCCAGTGGACATCCGTCACCTGTGAAAGCATCTACATCAAAAGATGCTGATTTCGTGCATAGTGAAGAGTCTGCACAGCCACATAAAATTACCCAGAGTGAATTGAATGACCTAGTAAGAGATCTGGAATTGCCAAAAAATAAAGCAGAGCTGCTGGGGTCCAGACTGCAGCAATGGAATCTTCTAGAAGAGAATGTGCATGTGTCTGTGTTTCGTGCTCGGCAAAAAGATCGGCTTCCATATTTCAAAATGACAGATAACGTCATTGCTTGCGTTGATATAGTGGGACTGATGGCAGCACTACACATCAACTACAAAGACGACGATTGGAGGCTGTTCATTGATTAGTCCAAGTGAAGCTTAAAAGCTGTGCTGCTCTATAAAGGTAACGTTTTACCATCTGTTCCACTCGGGTATGCAGTCCACAGGAAAGAAACATACAACAACATGAAACAACTGTTACACATCATCAATATTGACAAATATAAGTGGCAGATTTGTGGTGACCTAAAGGTCATTGCCATCTTGATGTGGCTACAGCAGGGTTACACAAAGTTTTGCTGTTTCCTTTGTCTGTGGGACAGCCATGCCAGGACTTCCCACCACAAGAAAAAGTATTGGCTCCAACGACAATCACTTGAAAAGGGGAAAAAGAATGTACTTAACGAACCACTTGTAGAATCCTACAAGATCTTGCTCCCTCCTCTACACATCAAACTTGGACTAATGAAGAATGTTGTAACGGCCATGGATCGAAATGGGGCAGGATTTTTATACCTTTGTGATAAATTTCCAAGACTTAGTGAGGCCAAAATCAATTAATAATTATTAATGTTGTATGAGTTGAATAAAACTAAATAAAGAAGACAACAATGGCGCATATAATTTCGTTTTCATTTATTTTCGAGTCTAAGCGTATGTTTCAAAATACCCAAGTTAAGTTTTGTTATTGTTTCCGATCCAGCAATGAGGTTTATTTGCTTATATTGTGTTTTTGTTAAGACTCCTACTACTTCCAATCCAGCTTTTCTTGATCTGTTGGTTGGTTTTTTTCGGCTGCCTAGTCAGATTGTACCTACTTTCACTTTCGGCACTCTCTTACTATGAATCGTAGTGCGGAGCCGAAGTTTGCATTCTGGGCTAAGTGTGTTGCATAGACTACAGTGATCCCCTGTTGTTGTAGGATTTCTATGATGTTGTCTATCCATCTGCTTCTTGGTCTACCCCGTTCCCTGAAAGATCTTCTACTGTTATAGGCGCATCGTGGTAATTTATCGGGCTCCATGTCACGAGAAAGCGAAACCAATTAATTTTCTGTCTCTCTATTAATGTGATGCAGGAAATAGTTCCTGCACTTGTTCAAATGTCATAAGTTTTTTATGCTGTTTTTTTTTTCTCTAACCAGCGGCACTCGAGCTTTCCAGCTCTTTTGGCCCAATGACATGTCATTGCGAGGCTGGGGGGTCAGTGGACTTTCCTTCCAACCCGGTCAGGAGCTTCGCTCCTTCCCATCCACACGGGATTTATGTGCAGAAACCGTTCAGGTTATTCAGTCAAATTTCCGGTCGTAAACATTCCTTCAAACGCTGACGCCCGGGTTTGAACCATGAAAACCTGGTCGCTAGTACAACACCGTAGCCATTACACCAGCGCGGCTCCCAACAAAGAGCTGTTAAAATATACTAGTCTAATTAAGCCTCTATGAGTTTGTTTCGGCTTCGATTCCTTGTTAATCTCCTTCTTCTTTTCCATTTTCTCTCGTTATGGTGCATCGAACCACCATTGCAACTGGCCCTATGCAGGGCGGTTGCATCAAAAAGTTCATGTGCTCTCCTGCAGTAGTAGTTTCTGTAACAATCTATTTTAAATGGCAGTGTTGCCAGCTCTATGCTTAACCTCGCATTAGTCGATTCTTACCGTGAAGTAGTAGTAGTCCTATTTTGAAGCAGACGTAGTCTTACTTTGAAGTAGTAGTATTCCTACTCTGAAGTAGCAGTATTCCTATTTTGAAGTAGCAGTATTCCTATTTTGAAGTAGTAGTATTCCTATTTTGAAGTAGTAGTATTCATATTTTGAAGTAGTAGTATTCCTACTCTGAAGTAGCCGTATTTCTACTCTGAAGTAGCAGTGTGCCTATTCTTTTTTTTGTCTACTCAGACCGCCAGGAACTACACGGGACGATTTCTCTTTAGCCTAAACATTGTTTCGTTTTGAATGCTTCCAAATCGAGGTGTGATGACGATGGCATTAGGTCACCAGCCTCCTACTTCTTGGGCGGGTGGGGCTCTGACATTTACGTATATATAAATTAAGATGCATACAATCTGAAACCTGTTTTGTTTCGTCTGTTCGCAGTTGTAATCAGCCCTGTCAAAAATTTAGATTGTTATATTTGTAGTTTATCTTTTTTCTATCAGACTTCGGTTACCAGACGTCCTTCCGCTCTTCTGTTCAGTAAATGAGATTCGTATACACCCACTTCTCATTCCAAAATTTTTTTAAATAATTTACGAGAACAGTGAAAAATCGAGGATAGTTTTACATGCATTCTGTAACATTAAATTAGCAATTACTCACAGCGCATGCCAGAAAATAATTCTAGGATTTCTGGTTCTTTGGAACATGCATTGGGAAAATAGGTTTTTTTGTCGACTTTTATTTCTCTTTTCTAACAGCGATTATTTTTAAGTTTATATTGTGTCTAGGAGAATTTTTTGACAACTAGTTTAAAATTAAAAGAATTTAATTAACCTTTACTTTCGTTTTGAGTATCTATCTATCTATCTATCTATCTATCTATCTATCTATCTATCTATCTATCTATCTATCTATCTATCTATCTATCTATCTATCTATCTATCTATCTATCTATCTATCTATCTATCTATCTATCTATCTATCTATCTATCTATCTATCTATCTATCTATCTATCTATCTATCTATCTATCTATCTATATCTATCTATCTATCTATCTATCTCTATCTATCTATCTATCTATCTATCTATCTATCTATCTATCTATCTATCTATCTATCTATCTATCTATCTATCTATCTATCTATCTATCTATCTATCTATCTATCTATCTATCTATCTATCTATCTATCTATCTATCTATCTATCTATCTATCTATCTATCTACCTATCTATCTATCTACCTACCTACCTACCTACCTACCTACCTACCTACCTACCTACCTACCTACCTATTTATCTATCTATCTATCTATCTATCTATCTATCTATCTATCTATCTATCTATCTATCTATCTATCTATCTATCTATCTATCTATCTATCTATCTATCTATCTATCTATCAATTAATGTCTGTCTGTACGTCCGTGTACCTATCTACCTGTCTGTCAGTTTATCTGCCTGCCTGACTGCCCACCTAACTTCGCCCTAAGTACCTATTTTGTCTAAAAAAATAAAATGAAGAACAAGGATGAGAGAAGATATACGGCATTCTAATAAAAGTGATACCGGACAGAACCTTCAAAATAAATCCGAAAGAGAACACAAGAGATCACACGTTGTGGAAATGCATTGTCTCATATGCCTGCCAGCCTTATCATTTGTTATCATCTGTCTGCTAACAGTTAAGATCTTCTCATTTCTTCTAACCTACCACAAATGTCTAATATTAATTAGGCCAATAACACTTTGTTATCATTGGAAGTTTAACTCGGCCGGAAATGAAAATTGATCAAAATTAAGACAGGTGTCATAACACAGCTTCTACGGAGATTAGTGTTTATTAAACAAGTGTCTTTTTAACAAACAAAACACATTTTAAAGAGAATAATTCTTCAATCTATATGTTTTAAAAAATAGTATGTCAATATTACTCAATATAATGCTTTAAAGCTCTCACAAGCAGACAATTTACCGCATTTATCTCTTTGTGTGTCTGTGTATCTGTTTGTTTTTTTTACAAGCCAGAATACTTTGCTTTGGCGGCACGCTTTTATGTGTCACTGGATAACTTAAATACGCATTGTACCATGCTTACATTTCTTCTTTTCTCACTTCCTTCTCTTATTTCTCATCCTTTGTTTTGGGTTTGCGTCGCCTTAGTACTGCTTTATTCTATCTCCACTTTTGGCCAAAATTGACCTAAGGAATCAATCGACATAAAATAGTTTAAGCTATCATTCTACACAATATCTTACAGTTTACAGTTTGGATCGTCATGAAACATTTCATGTTAATGTGATATATCCTTCTTTGGAACTACCAACCCAAACACCTTGAAAACGTTTTTCTCAAAACAAGCTGAAGTGGAGATGGAATAAAGCGACGTCTGCCTTCCTTTCTCGTTTTTCCTCTTATACCTTACCTTGTTAACAGCTACTACTTTCTAATTACTACCATAATTACTACACAAGTAATTAATCTTTCTTTGTAGCTCCTTACAGAGCATGGGGCTACCACTATATCTGGCCCTTTGCAGGAAGCCTGCATCAAGCATTCACACGGTCTTGCTTGTCGAAACTGAGAAACGCCATCTTGCTCAATGTGGGAACAACCGCTTCGATTGAATGGGAGACATATGAAAGGGAGGTAATTTACGTGTGGAGTATCCACTACCATAATTCTCGCTGTAAGTACGTCAGCCGGTCGGTCGGTCGGTCGGTTACATCATACACATCGTTACTTGCGCACTTTTCTATTTTCGAAAGAGTACATTAACTTTCAACCACAGCTAAGGGGTGCAACTGTGGTTGAAAGTTAGACATTAATTGTATTGTTTTCCTTATGTGTATTCTCCCGAAAATAGAAAAATGCGCAAATGACGGTGTACGTGAACAGTTTGATTATGGAAAGTAAAGATTTTAAAAGATGCACGAACAATTACGAGACATGTTGTCATAAAAGAAATGTTAGTTATTGAGTCAATTTACGGTCCATTAGATCATTATCACTGCTCCACGTGTCATTTAGGTAAGGTTACTCCATGTCTTCATATTTAATACATCCATATAATTTTCACTACAAATATCTAATGACGGTCGCCTGCAATGAAATGACCACAGTAGTGATAGTACTGTCTGTATTACATATAACAGAAACAACACACTTTAATTAAAAACCTGTCACTTTTGACGCGTTATTGCTAGTATGTTAGAATCAGTATGTAAGATTGAATAATCTTATTCAATTATTGAATATTCATTCATTCATAACCCTCTACTCCCAAAGGAGCATAGGCCTTCAACAAACACAGGCCAAGTCCTCCTGTCACGTGCCATCATCTCAAGTTCTTTCCACGTTCTCCTCATCATTATGTAAGATTATGTTTGTGGTTAATTTGTATGACTGTTTCCTGCCCCAGCATGTATGAGTTGAACGTTAATCACTACCTTCTCATGAAATAAATCTGCCTGGTGAAAATTTCAGTTATTAGTAGTCAGTGAGGAGCCCGTGTATAAATGATTCCAGTTATATCAGATGATTGGAAAGTCGCATTGTGATTGGTTGAGAACTAGAGGTTCAATGGCAGGACTTTGAGGAAGGAAGACAGTTCTGTATGAGCTGTACGAGATAGAACATGACTCGTTCAAACCATTTTCGCGTTTAAGATTTATGAGTGCAGAAATGAGAGGTTATATGGAGCTCCTTATGTGAAAGAGGAAAACACAAAATCACACAGAGAAAGAAATTAGAGACGGTAATGAAAGGGAAGAAGTAGATACGGACAAAACTTTGAACTAATGGCGCGGGACAGGATGGTTTGACGTGAATTTCAGAAACGTCTCTCCCCCTCACTCTGCCCCCCTCCCCCCCCCCCCCCCCCCCCCCGCCGTCGGACAAGCGTTTTGGTTCTTTTATCTCCTTTACACTTTAAAGGAGAGGACCTACTTGGATTATGACTAGCAAGTGGCAGTCTCCTGTTGTTTTTCTCGCCTGCGCTTGGAATTGAACCGTCCACCTTGATTGCGACTTTTAGCTTCACTCCAGGCATTATCCATGCTGCCAGCTTACAGTAGTTTCTGTCTTCCAGAAAATGTGACATGACTGCCTGAAAGTGACAGAAAAATGTTCACCAACGATCATATTGGGCTTGTCTTCAAGACCTTTCGGACGTTAACCTCGCTCTCCTGACTAGAGGCAATTTCACGCGTCCTTTCAACCAATCACTTACATTTGTTAAAAGCCAGGGTGTTTCCGCGGGTAATCAGGTTCGACTCGTCGGGACTGCACTTGAAAATTGGCGTCTGGCCAGACAAAGATAACATGTCATCAAGGAGTAAAGTAGCTGAAGTCCAGGCTTAGTAACTTCAATTGTCTGAGGTCACCATATTTATGAGCATCAGGGGCGAGGGCGGGTATTTTTTGTACGTTTCGTGTTTTAGACCGGCCAATAACTCGCAGCAAATTTAGAGGAAGTTTAACACACACAAAAACACTGTTAAAACCAAGTCTGTAAAAAAGGAAACATCAGCAGGTTTAAACATGGTGATTGAACAGTTACTTTCTATTTTTAAATTGTTATTTCTTTATTCTTATCCAATTAATTTATATGAAACGAACGTCAAGATAAAGAGAATTCAATATCATTTTATTGAATAACCCTGAGCCCATATCAGTAAGGAATCAGCAACTGGAACAGACAGATGCCTTCACATACCCTAGGATGTATAGTAACACCAGACGGCGGAGCAAGCAAAGACATCAACAACAGAATGAACAAAGCAAGAACAGCCTTTTTTTAGTCTAAACAACATCTGGAAGTCCTCTCAGTACAGCACAAGCACAAAATTAGGATTATATCAGAGCTGTGTGCTTTCTGTGCTTCTCTATGGCGCAGAGAGCTGGAGGGTTACAGAGAAGGAAATGTCAAAATTGTCCTCTTTTCACACAATATGCCTAAGAAAAATTCTCCGAATCTTTTGGCCGAATATCATCACTAACCAAGATCTGCTTACTCGGAGCAAGCAAGAGGACATGCATACCATCATAGCTGGCAGACGCTGGAGCTGGGTTGGCCATGTCCTCAGAAGAGACCCCGATATCATCACAAGAACAGCTATGCTATGGACCCCTGAAGGAAAACGAAAGAGAGGCCGACCAAAAACAACTTGGCGGAGGACTGTGGAGGCTGAGATGCAAAGAATGAACCAGAGTTGGGGCACTGTACGAAGGATGGCCGCCGACCGAGCAAAGTGGAATCAATTTGTTGTTGCCCTACAAGACGCCACCAGGCGTAATGGCCACTGACTGCTTTGACGGTCGGCGGCTAAGGATAAAAAAAGACAAAGAAGATGTCACATTAACATTATAGCGTGAGATCCCGCCTGTTCAACACATGACTTCATTTTTTTTTGCTGTCTGTTGTAACGTCCCTTCTTTGGGCATGTAAATTTTATTTTATTTTTAATTGTGTTTCCGGGCTAAAATTTAAAAACAAAAATAAAACTTATTAGCCAAATGGCAGCAATTGACCTTTGTTTGACATTTGTTTCATGCATTTCCTTCTCATTCTCTGAACATTCTCAGACGTTTATTGAATATTTTTAAAGAAAGCAGTGAGCCAACTTCAGGCTATTTGTATCTCCATAGACGTTTTTTCCAGGAATAGTACTGGTGACGGCCATATGTACTTTCTCTGTTCCTCATATGTTGGGCATCTTTGAAGCAGATATTCAGCAGTCATTTTATCAGTGCCACAGAAAGAAAGTGAAAGAGAAGCCGACCAAAAACAACCTGGCGGAGAACTGTGGAGGTCGAAATGCAAAAAATGAACCAGAGCTGGGGCACTGCACGAAGGATGGCCACCGACCGAGTAAAGTGGAAGCAGTTTGTTGCTGCCCTATAAGACGCCATCACGCGTGATGGCCACCGACTGCTTTGACAGTCGTAGGCTAAGGATCAAAGAAGAAGAGCTAGACAGTTACACTCATCGGTAATTCCTATCTTTAGCTTGTTGAATTTATGGTATCTCAATCTGCTATGGCCGGTCCGGAGTTTGAAGTATGCCACTTGTTCTCTTCTGCTGAGCTGGTAATATGCACCATTTTGTGCGTGACCTGGATGTTCTGCATCCCATTTGTTCATGTATAACCAATAGATAAAAGTGAGGGTATATAAATTTAAAAATAGAAAGTAATTTTTCAATCACCTGTAAGAAAACATAACAATGGAAATCACAAAAATGGAACAACGAAACAAAGGCATGATGCAAATGATTAAATTTATAATACAGATATTGGCAGAATTTGGTTATAATGGCTTTAGTTTTTCCCACCTGTTGCCATCTATTAACTGTGACTATTTTTTTAAAGAAGTGCTTAGTTCAGTTCTACTATTATCTTTTACCTGACATTAAACAATTTGCGAAGATTCTTGAGGATAATGAGGTAATTTGGGTAAATTTGAATTAGGCTTTAGAGCCCGTTTCAACTTTATTATCAAGTTGTCAATGTTCGTCGGTAAACCTTTTAAAGTCTGTTAGAGACAGCCACTTGTAATCAAATCTTTTTTAAAACCATTTTGATTCTTTGTTGTGGTGATAAGTCTGATGAAGATGACAATTATAGCGATGACTGTATTACTGAAAACGATGGGTACAAATATAGACGAGGGATGATGAATGAGAAAACGGTTTCTCTTACCTGCGGCGGCAGGGAGCAGTAAAAGGCAGAGGCAGAGGAGCCAAAAGACCTGTTGTGTGAGTAACAGCTTCAGCAGACGTGACTGACAGAGTCGGCATGAATGTGGGTTAATTCCATGAAACCACCGCCGTCGATGACGTAAGAAAGAGTAACATTTGTAACGCTTCATTGCCACATTCTAGTAGTTATCCACTCAAAGTCTGTGACGTGGTCACATTGTAGCAGTAATCCAGTCTGTGACATGGTCATATTTTGTAACAATAATCCACTCGGTGACCGTATTGTAATATATCCACTAAATCCGTAACATGGTAATACCGTAGTAATTATTCACTGTATGGGGTCACCTCGTCAGACGTATCCACTCAATGTCGTAATCACATTGTAGAAATTATCCTTTGAAATTCTGTGACGCGGCCACAATGTAGAGTTAGTTATACACTGAATCGGCTACACTAAAATCGAACATCTATAGTATCACAGTTACACATTACTGCTGGCATTTTTAAGAATTTAAAAAAAAAAAAAAGTTTAAATTTCTTTTTTTTTTCTTCAAAATTGTCTTCCCAAAAGGAAAAAAAAAAACAACAACTTTCTATTTGTACACTGAAACCACGAGTTTTACCTAGGGAATAATTTACACGTATGCTGTTTATTCCTACAGGTAAAAATATTAACATTTCATCATTGAAAATGAGATATTTTTCCCATTCACTTAAAGTTACATGTATTTCTAGTGATTACAAAAGATAAGTTTTCTACTCAGAAATCCGATGCTTTATTTCATTTTAATATTCTGGGTAAACAGTAGCAGACTTTTCTTTCGATTCTGAGCAATTTTTCACTGTGTCTAAATTTGTTGATCATGATGTGATAAATATGGAGGACGATAAATAGTGAATGATGTGTGAATTGTTGATCATGATGTGATAAATATGGAACGATGAGTGGATTGTTGATCATGCTGTGCCACACAGTGAAAGATGTGGAGTTTTGAACAAGATGTGGGAAATTGTGAAAACTGAGTGGATTGTTGATCACGCTGTGATAAATAGGGAAAGATAGTGGGTTGTTGATCATGCTGTGATAAATAGGGAAAGATGAGTGGATTGTTGATCGTGTTGTGATAAATAGTGAAAGATGTGGAGTTTTGAACAAGATGTGGGAAATTGTGAAAACTGAGTGGATTGTTGATCACGCTGTGTAAATAGGGAAAGATAGTGGGTTGTTGATCGTGTTGTGATAAATAGTGAAAGATGAGTGGGTTGTTGATCATGCTACGATAAATAGTGAAAGATGTGGGTTGTTGATAATGCTGTGATAAATAAGGAGAGATGAATGGGTTGTTGAATATGATAAATAGTGAACGATGAGCGAGTTGTTGAATATGCTGTGAGAAATAGGGCAGTTTTAGTGTTTCAATAACGATGAAGTATATATGTTAAACAGTGTTACAGTATGGATATCATATATACAGTGGAAGCTATAGAGCAGAAGGTCAACACGTTCACGAGAAAGTGGCTAGGGGTACCACCAGGTCTGTCAGATGTAGCACTGTACTGCAAAAAGTCAAAACTTCTGCTTCCTTTCAAGTCAGTTGTTGAAGAGTACAAAGTTGGAAAGGCATAGCTTGCAATGATGCTACGCGAGTCAGCTGATGACGTGGTTAAGTCCATTCAGCCCACACTGAAAACGGGAAGGAAGTGGACAGTGGAAGAAGCTGTTGATGCTGCCCAAGAGTCACTCAAACTGAGGGAGGTAATCGGATACACACAAACGAATAGACGGGGATTTGGTCATGGAGACATCCGCTAGTGGTCCAAGGCATCAAGCAGGAAGCGCAGAGACATGGTAGTTCAGGAGATACGAGGAGCTGAGAATGATAAGAGGTTGCAAAAAGCAGTGCAGCAGGTCCAACAAGGCCAATGGACTACATGGGAAGGAGCCCTGCAGAGGTCCTTGACATGGAATGATATATGGCATTTGGCACCTCTTAGGCTCAGCTTCGTTGTTAGATCAATGTATGTCCTGCTGCCGTCGGCCACCAACCTTGTGAAATGGGGAAAGTCGGATGATGAGCAGTGCCCCCTGTGCCAGGGGAGGCAGATACTCGAACACGTGCTCTCAGATTGTAAGGTGTCATTAAGGCAAGGGCGATACACTTGGCGCCACAACAAAGTGCTAAATGAGCTTCCTGCGACAATAGATCTGGCAAGGATGAAGGCGAATAGCAAACCCAGGCCGAGCACCGCAAATACATACTTTCTGAGGGCAGGAAAGTCAGCACACCCCAAACCGAGTAATCCTGGTAGCAGTTTACCATCTCTTCTTGACTGTGCAAACGACTGGGAGATGGCGGTAGACCTACCTGGACGAGGGGCATATCCAGAGAGTATAAGAAAATCGCGGAGACGGCCGGATATAGTGCTTCATTCTTCAGCAACGCTTCAGGTCATACTGATTGAACTGACCGTGCCATTTGAATCCAGATTAGACGAGCAACATTCGTTCAAAGAGGCCAAGTATAGTGATCTGGCCGCGGATCTGAGAGACGATGGGTTCACTGCAAGGGTCATGGCTGTTGAAGTGGGCGCAAGAGGGCTTGTGGCTGCATCAGTGTATGATCTATTGAAACTGTTGGGGATGAGGGGACAGTCGAGAACAAGGGCACTGAAGAGGCTTAGTGAAACTGCCGAAAAGGCATCAGGCTGGCTGTGGAACAACCGCAATGGGCAATGGAAATCATGACAATAAACGCTGCGGTACAGAAAACACCAGGAATTTTTCTAAGTCCACAATACGCTGAGTTTTTGGTGTACTAGTGAACGGGCTGTGACTGAGGGACAACAGGCGGTGTATATTATAGAGGTGTCAGTGTATATTATAGAGGTGTCAGTGTCAGAATTTCAGTGGCGAACGCGCAGTGGCTTGACTCGTCGGCTTCGCGATGGTGTCTCAGTGTGTGCGACGGAACGAACGGAATAATGTGTCTTCTCTTTGTTACTTTCACAATTGCCTCCACGGCTGGCGGAGTTGTGGATTAAAGTTGCTACCATAAGTGAAATGGGTTCATTTTCGATACAAGACAACAGGAGGCTGAGACGCTTGGGAGTCATGACCCAAGTGGGCCCGCCCCCCTTAGAGTGTAAAGGAGTATATCGGGCCGAAACACTTGTCGGACGGGGGACTGCTTCTGATGATCAGATTGCTTCCTGTTGTATCGCTCTGTAAAGAGTTTCCTATCATATTTAGTTTACAACAGACTGACAGACCAGACTTGGTAAACTATTAGTTTATACTGACAATGTAATAATGACCCAATTACTTCAGTTTAAGAAAATGACCATATATTATTGTTAAAGATGATTTATCATGTATTTTACATGTTGAGCATGTTTAGTTCTGTTATCAGTTAATCTACGCGCTAACAGTTCTATTCGTGGCCAGCATGATGTATTTTGCACTTATATAAATGTTAAATGAACGCGATATTAGTCTGACGTCACTTGTATATGATGACGTGGTTTTGGTGCTTAACATAATTTATGCAAACCGTTAGTCGGTGCCTTTCGTGTGTGGATTTTGTCAAAGAAGGACGTCGAAGTTGTTGCTCCTCAATTTTGAAGATTATCTACTCTTCTATGTGTCTGTATATTGTACGAAGGTCGCCACTGATATTATATAAGATTCCGAACAGAAGGATTGAGTTCGAGGAAGTATTTTACAGAGAAGTATTGCTATCGCAATTTAATTATATGTATTAACTCCACGTCTGGGGTTCGATACTTCAGTGATTCCATGATGGCACTGCGTAGTAAATATTCCAGATGTGTGACGTTCTATGGAGGACTGTAGTAGCTTTCAAATCATTAATGTATTCCATGCTTTCAAATTAACTTGTTTATAAGCACGCGATACACAAGATAATAACCTTCCATAATAATTCTAAAACAACCCGCAACAATTATACATTCTCGAAATTAAACATATATTAAGAAGTTTGTTATAAAAAAATAAATGATGCATTAAATTTTCTTTACGTTTGCTACGAACTACAGATTTCACACATGTAACAAACTTGAATACTTCATGAACCACTTGATACTCAAATATCACACTATCTGCCAGAAAGGGCATGGCAGCACAGATTAGCAAACTCATGCTTACGAACGGGGAAAGCTGACGCAAGCAGCGAACGAAGATACGAAGACCAGAGGGCGGCTTCTCTCTTTGGATTTGGCGGTCAGATCCCCCAAAGTCATGAGATCAAAAAAGCTGTCAAAGTTCTCATGTCCCACTCATCTTGCATTCCAGTTGTAGATATACAGATCACTTAGAAATACACTTCATCATTCGCTGGCCAGAACTTGATAGAAGCACTAGCGATATTGGAAATCTTGCTAGATCATCCCATGGATTTTATACATATTTGCAGTGAATTCTATTCTGTGCAAAGCGGTAATATATATATTGTGTAAAGTGATCAGTGGTCGAGTTCATTCATTATATTTCATTGGATTTTGTGTTAATTTAAATCTATTAAATTAAACCATCTCAATAGTTCCAGGTGTAAATATAATGATCTATCTATTATATTATTTCAAAAGATAATAGATGCTTAAATTAACTTTTAAAGTCGCGAAGGAATTTATAATTAATAAATTTAGTTAAGTCCTATATTTATAGATGTGTGATTTAACCACTAGAACTCGCGCAGTGTTTATTAAATACATAATTAAATACTCGAGTGTATAATAGGCTTAAGGGGAAATTTATCGCGCGCTTAGAAGATTATTTGTTTTAAAGTATGATTATGTTGTTATGGGTTTTCTATCTTTTTCTCTAGATTGATCACCTTTTGCAATCCCAGCAATAACGAAATCTTTCAGAGTTTCCATACTCGGTTCTTAAACTTCCAGACAGTTTGATGAGACATTTTTTTAAAAGTAAATCTTGTGGTGGTCCGGTACGGCCTAGCTAACATAATTACATGAAAGAAAGCCTACCCAAGATCATTTGATTATTATCATCAAATTAAATCTGTAAGATAAACTGGAAGATGAACAGTGCCAGTAGCGATAGTTTATATACTGCTCTATTGTGAGAGATTACCGATTTACCTGAATGTGACCGAGCCTAGTTTTTCCTCACTGGATTAAAAACTTTCCCGGTCAGTGGCTATCATCACGCAGTGAAGGATTATACCATCACCTCATTTTTCACCCCTATGTCGAATTGTGTCAGTGCCATCCCATAGACTCGTTTCTTTATAATAAAACACAAGAACTCTTAGAACTTCAAGTCCGGCGATAAGCGGGAATATTTGCTCTCAGTGAATCCTCGCATTATCTGGGGCGGGACATAGAAGGACTAGACAGTTGTCATACGTCAAGAGTTAATTATTGTGTTTATCCTTCTATGGAGTGACTGATGCTGCAACTCGGTAAGTGTGTGGTGTATATGAGTGTGGATCCTCACAGTGTGCATGAATGACAGGAAATTAATTCTTTTTGTGTAACCATTTTTGTTAACTTGCTTACCCGGTAATATATTTTTTTTTTCTGTATACCCTACATTGTTCCTTTAAGTGGGATAGTTGATAATTTGTTAACTATGTTTAAAACCCCCTCCTTTCCATTTGCTTAGTAAAGGGAAGAACAATTGGGAAGAACAGGATTTCTTTCTACCACCTATACCTAATTTGGTAACACCTCTTTTCAGAGTAATTAACTTTACTGTTAGGTTAACTTACCTATGCTCCTGATAACTATCTATCGTGAGACTGGGTTTATCTTTGTCTAATACAAGCGGGAAGAGCTTAGTCGATACCAATCTTCTTCACCCCCTCCCTACCTTGATATTTGCATTTTTCTGTACTTATGATAAATTTTATGTAACACTTGATATTGTTTTTTTGTGATTTGATCTTTTAGATTAATAAACATCATAAACTCATTTAGTTCTGTGTTGGATATACCCAAAGCCCAACATTCCCTATTTGTTTAATATAGCTGTATCCACGTCGTCTGAGTGCTTGAAGCAACAAATCGGTGTGAGCGCAGACGTGTGTCTGGAAAACTGGCAAATAATTGTTTGACCAGGAGAGTGGAAGAGAAGATTGAGAGAAGCGATTTGTCGTAAATAAGTCTGTCTTTACTCTCCTCCAGCACTCTGTGGAGCATCATATTTAATCTATACATTTCTATCACTGAGTTTTCATCATCATTTTCACTCTAAACCGGACTACTATTTCTAGACTCTTTTCTCTCAAAATAAATTTACGACACTCAGATACCTCATTTCTGAGATTTGGAGCTGGATTTTGTGGGTTGTAATAATAACACAGATACGAGAATTAATAATAATCATGGAATTATCACGATCTTCATTTGCTACTAAATCTATACGCACAGAAGAGTTGACTTTACTGAAGCTAGCAAATCTAGGACACATCAATCATTCTTTAAGAACTTCACGTGAAGAGTAATAATAATAACGACCAGATAGACACAGACTTTCATAAATTAATGCGTGTGCAGAAACGAAGGCTGTGAAACTGATGGAAAAAACCACTGGAACAGGAGGTGAGGAGAAGACTTCGGCGTTATATAGGACACCCATTAAGAAAACCAGTTGACAACATTACAATTCAGTCTCCGGGGGTAAGACAAAAAGAGGGAGACCAGAAAATACACGGAGAAGAGAACTGGAGACAGACATGAAAGGAATAAAGAAGATGTCACAAAACGTCATTCAGCCGATTAATTTTTCTTTCCATCTTTTTGCTGGACTCCTCTACGTAGGTACTATTACAGGTAATTACTTTTTTGTAGGATGGATATTCCTCTAAGATAATGCCTTTTTGCTACTCCTGGCATGTTTATCATTTGATTGTAGACAGTCACATTATACCCGGCCCTAGACATAGTGATTAAATCAACAAATGGGAGAACGGTTGTGTACCGGGCTTATTGCTTATACAGAAGAGCTCTTGATAGATAAGCGAGTCGATTGCTTCCGTCAAGTCTGGCGGTGGACAAACCAACGTTGTATGATTAGTGAAAGACTGACCGTCTTTAGATATAACGAGTTATTATCTTGAAGAAGTGACCTGCAAATTTACAACATTTAGGTCTGTCCGGATTATAACACTATGGGAGAATTAGGGCAAGGCATATGGTATAAATCTTTCCAGTGTTGTCAACAAGAGTTAGTTACCCTTATCATATATGGCGATGCCAATAATTACAAAGATATGTAGGTGGAAAATTTACGAAAATAAGACGCCCTGCTTTGTGATTGGTTTCAGCGAAAATACTTAGTTACTCACTTACCTAGTCGTTCATCTTCTACCCTGGAATGTAGAGGTTGGTCAGAGAGAGAGAGAGAGAGAGAGAGAGAGAGAGAGAGAGATAGCGCGCCATACTATCCTATCGGCTGTCTTCCTTTTGGCCTGGTTTTCAGTCTAATCCTCGGTCTTCAGAGAAAATAAACAAATGTAATTAAATTTCGGGAGGGCGGAATTTTTACTATAAGAAAACAAGCGTTAGAAGGTCCCACCCAGTTTTCCAATTCTCGCCAGGAGGACCGGATGTCAGCAGGCGACAGACTTTGCTAGGGAGTGATTAAGGGCAGATTTAACCCTTTGTAAACTTAAAATTGTTAAAGCAAATTAAAAAACCCATTATAATCCTGACCACTAGATTCTTCCCAAAGTAATAAAGCTGTAAATTGTAGAATAACAATTAACAGTAACTCACCCGTGAAGACTGCACCTTTACAGCGGCACTGGAACCTGATAGATCAGTATGTGCAGAAACGTCGGGATAATTACCCTTCAAGAAACGGGTAAGTCTAAAAGTACTACTTACTTAGTGTTCCCCTTCTACCGTGAGGTGTAGAGGTTTGGAAGAGAGAGCGCCAGACTATCCCATCGGCTGCCTTCCTCCTGGTCTGGTTCCATTCTAGTCCTCGATCCTTCAAAGATTGTCTAATGTTGTCCTCCCAGCGAACTCTGGGTCGTCCTGGGGGTCTGGATCCCTGACTCTTTGTTTCCCATGCTTGTCGTGGTAGCCGATCTTCTCCCATTCTGCAGACATGGCCAAACCATCTTAGTTGCGACTATTCTACTTGCGTCTGCAGGGGGTGGGATTTTAGGCCTTGACGTATCGTCTGGTTGCGGACCATGTCTCTTCTTGTTACTTCAACCACCTTCCTCAGATACCTCATTTCTGAGGTTTGGATCTGGCTTTTGTGGGTTGTAATCATTGCCCATGACTCGCAACCATATGTCAAGACTGGGACATAGGTGGAGCGGTATACAACTATCTTCGTTTTCTTACCAACCTCTCTCTTGCTGAGGAATCCTCGATTTATGGCCTGAAAAAGTCTCCCAGCTGCAGCTTTTCGAGTGGCCACTCTTCTTTGATGCCTCCCTTTTGGTCTATAATAGCTTCGAGATATTTAAAGTGGTCGACCTGCTCCAGGACCTGTTCTCCCAGCTTAATCTGATGTCTTCATTCTTCTCGTGATATCACCATGGATTTTGTTTTAGAACTGCTTATGACCATCCCTCTCTTCTCTAGCTCGTCCTTCCATACTTGCAGGTTGGATTGGAGATGTGCCTCTGATTTAGCAATCAGGGCAACATCATCAGCAAATGCCAGCTCTGAAATACATACCTGTCTCATCTTCCAGTACCCCACTGAATACTTTCTTGTTCTCTCCTTACATGCCTTGATAACATCGTCCATGAGGAGTATGAAAAGATAAGGTGACAGGATATCACCTTGTCTTACACCAGTGGTGGTCCTGAACTCTTCTGACTTATGGTTTGCTGTCCTCACATAATTTCTGCAAGACTTGTAGAAGCTCTGTATAGCTTGAATCAGAGGTACTGGAATGTTCTTCCTTGCCAAACAGTCCCAAAGTTTGCTCCAGGGTACCCTGTCAAACGCCTTTTCCAGATCTATGAAACAAAGATGGATCTCACTCTTATACTCATGAGCATTTTCACTCAGCTGTCTGACAAAACAACAAGACATAAAAGTACATTTTCTTATTTTTATATGTGCGTTTAACATGTATGAATTGCTTACTGATCTACACTGGTGTGTGTGACTGATAACCGTATTATGTAAAATAACTTGCCACGTAATCCACCACTGCATGAACTGGTAACTGCTTCGTGCGGGTTTCCTCACAAGGAACCAGTAGCAGAGGTAGCCCCATGCTCCAAAAGAAACAAAACGTGGCTGATCATGGTTTATATATTTTTTGTCAAACTTTCTATTTCAGATTTGTTTTGTATATACATAACAGTGATGCAGTTATCTTCTTCCGCTCTCCTGACACATTTTCTTCTGACTCGAGAGTCGGGGATTGTATGCTCAAGGGCATCAGCAAAATTCATAAGAAGATTAAATAGTTGAGCAAAGCGGAGGTCGGCTGATGCCTACATCAGGAGACAAACGATTTACGGGAGATTAGAATTTATATTTCTCTCAGTTTCTGGTACTAGTTACTAGTACTAAGATCTGGACACCACCTATAAGAGACGGGTCTAGAGGACACGAAGCGGCGACATTTGTAGGGGTTATTCTTGCAACGCAACGAACGTGCTCACTGAAGCCATTTGACTCCATACTTGAGAAGGAACAGTCAAGACTTCCTGAGAACCAGCATTAACTACACTAGACTTCAGCAACAGACCTTGCTAGCACTTGTGAAGCTAAGTGTAAACTAATAGCCAAGACACTGGACTAAAATAACCACCAACAATTCATAGTTGATGAAAATACATTTCTTAAAATTTTTCACCATATTTACCTTGTTTTTTAAGAGCGTCGATTTTCATTTTAACATTGTTTAAATCTTTCACAATTAAATATACGGTTTATATATATATATATATATATATATATATATATATATATATATATATATATATATATATATATATATATATATATATATATATATATATATATGATAGGAAACTCTTTACAGAGCGATACAACAGGAAGCAATCTGATCATCAGAAGAAGTCCTCCCGTCCGACAAGTGTTTCGGCCCTATATACTTCTTTACACTCTAAGGGGGGCGGGCCCACTTGGGTCATGACTCCCAAGCGTCTCAGCTTCCTGTTGTCTTGCTTCGAAAATGAACCCATTTCACTTATGGTAGCAACTTTAAATTCCACAACTCCGCCAGCCGTGGAGGCAATTGTGAAAGTAACAAAGAGAAGACAAATTATTCCGTTCGTTCCGTCGCACACACTGAGACACCAGCGCGAAGTCAACGAGTCGCCACTGCGCGTTCCCCACTGGACTTTTGATACTGACACCCCTTATAGTATACACCGCTTGTCGCCCCTGAGTCGCAGCCCGTTCACTAGTCCACCACAAACCTCAGCGTATTGTGGACTTAGAAAAATTCCTGGTGTTTTCTGTACCGCAGCGTTTATTGTTACGATCTCCATTCCCCATTGCGGTTGTTCCACAGCCAGCCTGATGCCTTTTCGGCAGTTTCACTAAGCCTCTTCAGGGCCCTTGTTCTCGACTGTCCCCTCAGCCCCAACAGTTTCAATAGATCATACACTGATGCAGCCACAAGCCCTCTTGCGCCCACTTCAACAGCCATGACCCTTGCAGTGAACCCATCGTGTCTCAGATCCGCGGCCAGATCACTATACTTGGCCGCTTTGAACGAATGTTGCTCATCTAATCTGGATTCAAATGGCACGGTCAGTTCAATCAGTATGACCTGAAGCGTTGCTGCAGAATGAAGCACTATATCCGGCCGTCTCCGCGATTTTCGGATACTCTCTGGATATGCCCCTCGTCCAGGTAGGTCTACCGCCATCTCCCAATCATTTGCACAATCAAGAAGAGATGGTAAACTGCTACCAGGTTTATTCGGTTTGGGGTGTGCTGACTTTCCTGCCCTCAGAAAGTATGTGTTTGCGGTGTCTGGCCGGACTTTGCTATTCGCCTTCATTCTTGCCAGATCTATTGTCGCAGCAAGCTCATTTAGCACTTTGTTATGGCGCCAAGTGTATCGCCCTTGCCCTAATGACACCTTATATATATATATGGGACCCAAAGATGCAGCAATAGAGAATGCAGTCAGCGACCCATAGCTTTACTGTTTGCGTCAGGGTCAGCGAACCAGAGCTGACCAAGACCATACTCCACCTCCTCGTGGTGGTCCTGGAAACAGGCTGCATCACTGCAGTCTGGCTGAGAGAGTAGGGATCGAAGACGGAAGGCAAACCCGGTGCTGAAGTCGGATGTGTCGGCCGAAAGGTGCAGATATCCCAGCTCCGGTGTAAACAGACACGACGCAACCAACGTCCTTTTCAGGACGAACGAGGAAGAAGAAGAAGATATATATATAAATTCAATCACCCAAGTTATCAACTCCAACTAAGGGCTTATCTTTACACACACACACACACACACACACATATATATATATATATATATATATATATATATATATATATATATATATATATATATATATATATATATATATATATATATATATATATATATATATATACGAGGGGCGTTCAGAAAGTATTGTACCACATCGTTTTTCTCAGCTAATAATGAAGATAGAAGCATGAAATTTTGCACACTTCAAATATGGCATGTGCCAATTGTGTGCACCAAATTGCACCGCAACCGGCCAAATAATACGGCTGCCCTAAACCGTTGAAATGGAGCGTGTTAGCAACTTGTGTTATAAGCAGCGAATTATGATAGAATTTCTCGTTGCAGAGAAGGAAACTGTTGTGAACATTCACAAGCGTCTATGTGATGTGTATGGAAGTTTTGCAGTCGACAGGAGTACAGTCAGTCGCTGGGTTCAGAGAATCAAAGAATCAGGAAGGGGAGATACGGAGTCTAGGGTTTAGGGCAGCCGTATTATTTGGCCGGTTGCGGTGCAATTTGGTGCACACAATTGGCACATGTCATGTTTGAAGTTTGCAAAATTTCATGCTTCTATCTTCATTATTAGCTGAGAAAAACGATGTGGTGCATTACTCCTCGTATATATATATATATATATATATATATATATATATATATATATATATATATATATATATATATATATATATATATATATATATATATATATATATATATATATATATATATATATATATATATATATATATATATATATATATATATATATATATATATATATATAATATATATATATATATATATATGTGTATATATATATATATATGTATATATATATATATATATATATATATATATATATATATATGTATATATATATATATATATATATATATATATATATATATATATATATATATATATATATATATATATATATATACATATATATATATATATATACACACACACAGGGTGGTCATAAAGTCTTTCCCTGATTTCAAAAATTAAAAAAAAAAAAAGTATTCTGTACAGAGACACTTGGTTTTTTTGGAAATTATTCCAGAACTAAAACAGTTTTTTATGCTATTTGTAGATTTCAACATTTGCGATTTTCAACACTAATATTCGAGGGATTGCAAGTTCTTTTGAGGCACGATAGGTTGATTTCTGAGGACTGCGTTGAAACGCCGTGCGCACTGCGTCCACAGTTTCTTCACTCACACGAGGCCTACCTGCTCTGGGCATGTCACCGACGCTGCCAGTGTCCGTAAACTTTATATACCAAGCTTTGATGTTTATAACATCTAGAGGATCTCGTAAAAATTTGAAATCAGGGAAAGACTTTATGACCACCCTGATATATATATATATGTGTGTGTGTGTGTGTGTGTGTGTGTGTGTGTGTGTGTGTGTGTGTGTGTAAAAAGATAAACCCTAAGTTGGAGTTGATAACTTGGGTGATTGAATTTGATGTCTGTACTCGTTTGACTCAGTTGCTAAAATACTTATATGCAGAGCTAGAAAACCATAATTAACACTGCTGAATTACCTTCGGCTGGGGGCTTAATAATTACAAGTCAAATATAAATCCTACAAAAGTGGGCGGGGGGATACAAAGTTTACAACAAACTTCGTAAACAGTTGTTTTACAAGGCTGTCCTTCTCTAGAATTAGACATCCGTAAAACGGCGTCCGATTGACATAGTGGTTAGATCGCCGGTCTCTCGCGGTAAAGATACCTGGTTCAATTCATAGTCCCGACGCGCTCCAGTCTACCCAGCTGTGCATGGGTACCTGAGTTTTCCTTTCAGTTAGGGCAGGAAGAGGCAACGAGGAAAATAACTGTTCAACAAACTTCTCGATGGTGGATCTAATATAGTGAAGTCTTTAACACTTCACTCCCCTACGGTATGGGACTACCTTTACCTTTAAAACAGCAAATCATTTTCCGTAAACGAATGAATGAATGCTTCATTTTATCCGGGTGAAGAGATAGACATTATTGCCTTTTTAAATTTCTGCCCTGCAATAACAGAATTCTAAAATTGACTTCAAATTGATACATTCATAACTTAAAAACAGTGAGTAGTGAATGTTAATATTTAAACTGTCGACCAGGATCTACTTTATACCGACCCCTGAACTAGAGCATAGGTTTATACTACTTTTTGTTTGCAAGTTCAACAACTGAATGTCTAGTTATATCCAAAGTTATGTCTAGTTATATACAAAGTAATGCCTAGTTTTATACAAAGTAATGTCTAGTTATATCCAGGGTAATATCTAGTTATACACAAAGTAATGTTTAGTTATATACAAAGTAATGTCTAGTTATATACAAAGTAATGTTTAGTTATATACAAAATAATGTCCAGTTATATACAAAGTAATGTTTAGTTATATACAAAGTAATGTTTAGTTATATACAAAGTAGTGTCTAGTTATATACAAAGTAATGTTTAGTTATATACAAAGTAATGTCTAGTTATATACAAAGTAATGTCTAGTTATATACAAAGTAATGTCTAGTTATATACAAAGTAATGTCTAGTTATATGCAAAGTAATGTTTAGCAATGCCCCATGTAGTTCTCGGTGGCCAATGAAGAGACAATGAATAACAGGACTACTGCGTCCATAGGCATGTCGTACAAGCCAACTAATATGAGGTTGTGCATAGAGCTGGCAACCTCATCATGTCAAACCAGTCGCCACTGAAACAACAGTTGATAGAGAATGTGAGTGCTTGGAGCAAGCTTCCTATGGGACCAGCTGCAGTGGTGGCTGCTTGCTCTGTAGGGAGCGCAAAATATGATGATGATGAATGTCTAGTTATATACCAATTAATCTCCAGTTATATACCAAGTAATTTCCAGTTATTTACCAAGTAATTTCCAGTTATATACCAGGTAATCTCCAGTTAAATACTGTTGCTGTCATTTTCGACGGAGTCATCTGTCAAGTTATTTGCTTATGTTTGTATCATAAGTATAATTGTGTCTTTACCTGCGATGTCAGGTTGATTAGGGGTTGTCTTCCCTTGTTTATTCATTCATTGTGTTTGACCTTTAGGGTCAGAGGTTGACAGTTCGGCGTAGGCCTAGGGGAAGGTTTTTTAAGCGGGAGAGAGATATACTTCCGGCAAGCCAGGAAGGTCCTGTTTTTCTGAAGGGACCAAGAGTCCATTGTTTTTCGGGGAGAATCTTCGAAGTAACTGCTATGGCAGTTTTCCCCAGTGAATCTCTGTGCGTCGGGATGACGACAGAATTCCTTGTGTTGTTCTGAGGATTCATTTGCCAGGTAATACCGACCTTTATGCATTATTACGCTTTTCGGTGGCAGAACATGTAAAGGATTACCTAGGGTGAACAGCAGTTCACGGATCCGCCATTTCAGAACTTATATATTTGTGCTCGAGGTAGCCATCCAAGACTGTTAGTCTTATATTGTCCAGAAATCCAGTGACGAAGATATATTGTGGGAGCCGCAGATTGGCGGAATCTATATCTACAATAAGTATTACTGCAGGGTTGATGATAACCTATTTAACAGAAGTACACGGCCGACGTCAGGACGAGGCCTGTGCTTTCGGCTATTATACTACAGCCTGATAATGTGCAATTGGCGGGGAGTGCCAAGTTGCACCTGTGTGTCAAAGTAACTAAGGCATCTGACGCGTTTAGTCAGAGACGCCAAGGGCGACGCTACGAACTGTCATTATTGAAGAACTTTGCTATTGACCATGCACGTCTATTCCGATGTTTACCTTTTTTTGAATGCCAAATGTATACCTATCGATGTCAGGTCAGCATGACCTTGTTACACTGACTGTTCCTGTTGATACTATGTGTGTTCCCGTCAATAAATGTCTTGAAACATGCATGCAGTGTCAAAGCATCCTTGATTACTGCATGTGAGAGTATGGGTTGCAGGATCTACATCTATACGAGCCTAAACACATTCGCGCCTTCATTCGCACCCACACTCAATTCATCATACGCTCGCACTACACATCTAACAACATGTATACTGTCTTGGGCCAGTGATCACCTCAACAAGAAAAAAAAGACAGTTACATTTCTGGTGGACCAGTTACGTGGGCTCTTATGATACATTTCTTGTCGCCAATGTGGCCTAGAAACTTACATTTCTGATGGACCAGATCTGTGGGTTTAAAAAGAACAGAGCGAGCATTTGACATTATTGTTGACATTTATGGATCCAGAAATTTACATTCCTGGTTGGCTGTTACATGTATGATGTCTCCAGTTTTGTCGAGAAAGTTACAAGAAGGACAAGTACACATTACACTTCTGATCTGTGGGTCTAAGCTACACACGGGACAGCCGTAACACAGCGCTAATTCTACACTTGCAAGTTTTGGCTACAACAGGACAGATATAGGTCATCAACGGTTGACCCAAATAAACAGTACGAGCATTTATATTATAATGCTACATAAAGCATAACAAGACAAGTACTGAAGTGAACTACTAGGCATTTGCTACGTGGACCATAACTGCATAGAAGGCGGGTTCCTATTGTAAACAGTACTGCTGGTTGTTACACGTTTCATTCAACAACAGACTTTTCTAGGTCAGAGCATTCAAGCTACATTGTTGGAGGTCAAGTGTCTGTAAACAGTACGTGGAAATTGTAAACATTCAATGTGCAAGTCGTAATTTGAGAAGGTCATAGTAACTTTGGTTCGTGAATACCACTTTATGTTACAGTGGATTTGACGTTCAGTGCGCGTTTGACATTTCGTTTCTGTGTTCGCAAGGAGCAAGGAATTTATTTTAGTTTCAGCTGTGACTGAACTTGTTCTGCAACACATTGAAATTGATTGCTATATTATGTTACTTCTACTGTTTTTGTGTATTTTTCTGCGGGTTTTTCGGTTGGTGGGTCTTACGGTAAATATGCCACTTGATCGAGGCTTACTGTAAGCGTTCTGTAGGTGCAAATTTTCTTAATTTGGAAATTTGCTAGTGACAATTGGTCGCTATTGATGTTAGCTGTGATGTAATTGTACTTAACGTTGTTTTTGTAATATTTTGTCTGTTTTTCAGTTTTGATTGTCGATTTGTTTTGTTTGTATTCTGTAGGTATCTCCTTTCTTGTGTATTTCTCTACACATTTTTGGTTAAAACAGTGTTGCCATTTGTATTGTTTTGTATTTTTGTCTTTGTATTTTTTTTTTTGGTTGTACTACATTACTGTCATGCACAGTCTACATACACATACTTGGTCATGTTTTGATGTTATTGATAAGGTAGACTCTTCATATAGAGTTTGTTAAATAATATTATATCAGATATTTATACAAGTTCTTTGATAAAAGACTTGTTATCTACAAAGATTGAGACAAGGTAAAATACATATTCAAGTTCTTTATAAAAAAGACTTGTGCCCATAGTGAGTGGGATATAAGGGATTTTTTTTCCACAGGTACTCAAGTGATTTTTTGGGTACATTATAAACAAGACTAAGAGTGTGAAAGAAAGTGAAGTGAGTATACAAGTCTATCATTTCAGACTTGTCTCCCATTAAAGTGGGATAATTTAATATATTTGCTTCTGCAAGTTACTGATCTCAGTAGACAAGATGTCTACATTGGACTACTTTATTACACAAGGGAGAGCCCTTGATAAGACTGGTCAACAGTTAGAACAATGGGCTGTTGCTCAGTATGACAAAGCATTAGCAGCAGAAGAAAAAAAAGCTCAGGCTGAAGAGAAAAGATTAGAAAGAGAAGCTGATATTGCTGCTGAACAAAAGAAATTGCAGATGCAGGTGGAGGAAAGGAGATTTGAAGCTGAACAAAAGAGATTAGACAAAGAAGCTGAACAAAAGAGATTAGACAAAGAAGCTGAACAAAAGAGATTAGACAAAGAAACTGAACAAAAGAGATTAGACAAAGAAGCTGAACAAAAGAGATTAGACAAAGAAGCTGCTGCAGAGGAGAGGAAAGCTCAAGCTGCTGCAGAGGAGAGGAAAGCTCAAGCTGCTGCAGAGGAGAGGAAAGCTCAAGCTGAGGCTGAAATCAGAAAAATGGAACATGAGGAAAGAAAACAGAAGATGGAACTTGATGAAAAACTCGCAACTTTGGAGTTAGAGAAATTGAAATTGGCGAGTACGGGTGCTCAGCAAACAACTTCGAGTACGACAAGGGAGTTTGTTAGTAGGATTAAATTGCCTCATTTCAATCCTTTAAAGGATGACGTAGCAGATTATCTAGATAGATTCCAATTTTTGTGCGATACGCATAACATAAAAAAGGAAAAATATGTTGAACAACTGATGCCATTTTTTACAGGTGACACAGTGACTACTCTTATGACAATAGACGAACATGAGAGGACTAATTATGATGTTGTCAGGGCAGCATTACTAAAAAAATATCAACTAAAACAAGAAGACTATCGTCTTCGTTTTAGGACAATGTTGCCAGAAAATGGAGTAGATTTCTCTGATTTTGTTACAAAGATACGTCGTACATTTACACGATGGGTTGAGTTGTCTCAGATTGAGAAAACATATGAAGGTCTAATGGACTTATTATTGCGGGATAAGGTTTTGTCATCTGTTAATGATTCTTTTCTTGCATTCCTTCATGAGCGTAAGCCTAAAAACTTAAAAGAAATGGAGGAATACGGTTGTCAGTATGCCACAGCACATCCCCATGCTACAGTTAGCAATTCTAAAGTGAAAGAAGGGTTGCCAGCTGCTTCGGCAACACCATATGGCCCTAATTTCAAAAAAAAATTTCAGGGTGCTCAACAAAATTGGAATAGGGGAAGTAATCAAAATTACACTCAGAAGCGGAGTAATCCAACACATGATGGTTCTTCGTCTATGCAGTGGAGACAAGATGGTAGTTCTCGTAATTTTAGTGGTAATAATTTGAGACACTTTCGCAAAGGCTATCCAAATAATAACTATTCAAATTTTCGAGGTAATCATTCTCGACGTCAAGATTATGACGATGGTGAATTTAGAAACCGGGATTCAAACCGGAATGATGATTACAATAGGCAATATGATAACAATTACAGGGGAAATGATAGTCGAAATAATTACAGGGGAAATGATAATCGAGGTAGACCTAGGTTTAACAAGAAAAGACCTTACCAACAGGCAAACTCTGCACAACAAGAGTTTGATGGAGCCTGTAATACAGCAAATGATAGTGGTAACTCTAGGGCTATCACTGGTTGTGCTTTCGATTTTGGGAGAGCAACTGAATGCCCCCAATGCTTAACATTGTTTGACTCATCAACTGTATCTACGCTAAGTTGTGGTCACCCTCTTCCTGCTCTACCTGCTACAGTTGCGCATGATGGGAGAGGATCTCTCATCTTAGATAAAGGTCTAATAAATGATAGGCTAGTCTCAGTACTTTTCGATTCGGGATGTACTACCGTCGGGGTTAAGGAGTCTCTGATAGATCCTTGCTGTGCCACTGGAAAAACAATCAAATGTGTTACATTTGGTGGTACTATGGAAAGCTATCCTACTGCTATTATTAGGATTGACACTCCTTTCTTCACAGGAGATGTCCATGCATGTCTTCTTCCTAATCCTATTGCGGATCTTATAATCGGTCGTATTCATGGGGTTAAGGAATGCACCCCCGCAACAAATTTCTAGTTGGGAAGAAAAAAACATTCAAACGGTCAATGCAGTGGTGACAAGAGCTCAAGCTCTTAATCCCCCAACTTCATCTGATAATAGTAATGAAGTTGATAGCCAAGACGAGCACTTGGTGATTTCCCATGACTCGTTTGTTAAACGTCAAGAAGAGGATCCTTCTTTGAAGAAATACTTCCTTCTTGCAAAGAAAGGGGATCCCAATCAAAATACGAATCACAAATCGTATATTACTATGAAGAATGGTATATTGGTACGAATGGTACAACACTCGGACAAGTCTATGCACTCTCAAATTCTTGTGCCTAAGTGTATGAGAGCCTTAATTCTTCGGCATGCACACGATTCTCAGTGTGCTGGACACATGGGTTTTTCCAGAACTAAAACTAGAGTCCTTGCGTCTTTCTTTTGGCCATTCGTGAATAAAGACATCCGAATTTATTGCCGATCTTGCAAAATTTGTCAAGAGGTCAAGTCTAGAGGTCCGAGACATGCTGCTCCTTTTCAGGCTGCAGATATTCCGATTCGGCCGTTTCAGAAAATGGCTATAGACATCATTGGTCCGTTCAAAATTAAGTCAGCCAGAGGACACCAATTTATCCTCACTTGCGTGGACATGTGCACGCGTTGGCCAGAGGCTATTCCTCTGAAGAGCATATCAACTGTCGATATCGCTGATGCTCTTTGGCTCGTATTTTCTCGTCTGGGATTCCCCGGAGAAATACTGTCGGATCACGGCACTCAGTTAATTTCGGACGTTATGTCTCAGGTAATGGCTACGCTAGACATTAAAAGGTCTCTCAGTAGTATTTATCATCCAATGTCCAATGGATTGGTAGAACGTCTTAACAGGACACTAAAGAACTTACTTGGCAAGATAACGGAGGATCATCCTGAAGATTGGGACAGGGTTTTACCTGCAGTCCTCTTTGCCTATAGAGAGGTTCCCAACGAGCATACAGGGTTTTCTCCTTTCGAACTTGTCTTTGGCGCGCAACCGCGCGGGCCAATGTCCTTGTTACACGATTTGATAACTTCCGATAATATTGACGATGATACACAATCGTCATATGAATATGTTATAGCTCTTAGAGAAAAGATTATCGAATCGTGCAGGTTAGCAACTTCATCTTCCGAATTTGCGAAAGAAAAAGCTAGGCGATTTGCTAATAAGAAAAGACGCCTACGTCAACTTTGTCCTGGAGACAAAGCATATGTCTTACTGCCCTCAAGAGAGAATAGACTTCTCATTTCTTGGAAGGGTCCATACACTATAGTCTCGAAAATTTCTGATGTCGACTATATTGTCGATGTGGATGGAAGGCATAAAACCTTCCATATAAATATGCTAACAGAGTTTATTGAACGTCCAGACTATTTACAGCCTATTTTCCAGGCGACGGACGACTCTCCAGTTCAACATGGTCACATCTCATCCCTGTCCGTTATACAGGATGAGGAAACTATTTTTTTCTGACGTGAACTTACCTCTTCCTGCGATTCCACTTACTTCAACGGAATCGTGGAGAGACGTTACAGTCTCTTCCAACTTGTCTTTTGAGGAACAACGTCAAGTATCCTCTACGTTACAATCATATCAGGATGTCCTTACCGACATTCCTGGACACACAGATGTCATAGAACATGACATCATACTTACTGATCGTAATCCGATCAGAGTAAGACCATACCCAATACCTATTCATTTTCAAGCACAAGTCGAGAAAGAATTGGATGAAATGATTCAACTACAAATAATTGAACCATCCACTTCAGCTTATTCTTCGTCAATAGTTATTGTTCGAAAGAAAGACAATAACATACGTCTTTGCGTTGATTATCGCAAATTAAATCAAGTTACGAAGTTCGATGCTGAACCTATGCCGTTATTAGATGATCTACTTATTAGACTTTCTAAAGCTAAATTCTTTACTAAACTAGACTTGTCGAAAGGTTATTGGCAAGTCCCACTGACGGAACACGCCAAAGCTCTCACTGCTTTTTCGACACCTAGGGGTCTGTTTCAATGGAATTTTATGCCTTTCGGGCTTATGAACGCCCCAGCGACTTTCGTGCGCATGATGCGACGAATTCTATCAGATCGTGCAGATGTCATTGCATATTTAGACGACATCTGTCTTTTCAGCGATACTTGGGAAGAACACTATTTGGGTCTAAAGGAATTGCTATCTACTCTACGTGAGCATAGATTGACTGCTAAACCCTCTAAAGCTTTTGTTGGGTTTAGTGAAATTTCCTTCCTAGGTCATCGAGTTGGTCATGGTCTGTTGAAGACAGAGGACCAAAACATTTCAAAGATATTAAATATCTCGGTTCCGAAGGACAAAAAAGCAAGTGCGTAGTCTCTTGGGATTGATACAATTCTATGGAAGATTCATTGAGAATCTGTCCTCCATTATGGCACCACTTTCAACGTTATTGAAAAAAGGTTCTCCTAATATGGTGCGTTGGTCCCAAGAATGCCAATCTTCATTGGATCAGGTTAAGAATTTGTTCTCATCTCATCCTATCTTAAGACTACCGACAATTGATAAGACTTTTGTCCTTCGTAGTGATGCCTCTTCCACTGGCATTGGAGCGGCACTAATGCAGGAATATTCAGGAACTCTGCATCCTGTAATGTATATTTCTAGGAAGCTAAATGCGGCAGAAAGGAATTACTCGGTTTTGGACCGTGAATTGTTGGCTATGGTTTGGTCCATTCTTAAGCTACAAAGGTTCCTTCTGGGCGCGCATTTCTTTATGGAAACCGACCAAAAAGCTCTTACGGCTATGCAAAGTAAGGATTTGAAGAGCTCGAGATCTACTCGTTATGCTATTGCTCTTCAGCCTTTCCATTTCACGGTGCGAGCTATCCGTGGTTCGGATAATGTGATGGCGGACATATTGTCTAGATGCCCACATGATTCCAGTTAAATCTTGTGTCCTAGTTTTTCCTGATATACTTTCAGACTTAGGTCTGTCCTTAATATCATAATATGTTGTAATACAAATGTATTTGGATGATGTTTAGATAATTTAACAAATTTCATTTTGTCCATCCATCAGTGATATGTTGCTAAAATAGCATTGACATTTGTATATTGCTATGATTATATTATTTAGTAATGTTTGATATATGATTGGTATTGCCAGCAACTTAGGTTTCTTGAATGGTATCCCTTAGTTTGTTTGGTTTAAAGGAAATATTTTCTCTTATGTTGAGAGATGACTTGTACCCTCTTCTATTGTACCTGATATTAGGTTCATTGTTTGCATGAGCACAGAAGTGATACTGGTGCTATCTTGCTCATGAACATATTAAAAAAAAAAAAAAAAATTGCATTTTTTTTTTTACAGGGGGGTGGTAGTAATGTTGCTGTCATTTTCGACGGAGTCATCTGTCAAGTTATTTGCTTATGTTTGTATCATAAGTATAATTGTGTCTTTACCTGCGATGTCAGGTTGATTAGGGGTTGTCTTCCCTTGTTTATTCATTCATTGTGTTTGACCTTTAGGGTCAGAGGTTGACAGTTCGGCGTAGGCCTAGGGGAAGGTTTTTTAAGCGGGAGAGAGATATACTTCCGGCAAGCCAGGAAGGTCCTGTTTTTCTGAAGGGACCAAGAGTCCATTGTTTTTCGGGGAGAATCTTCGAAGTAACTGCTATGGCAGTTTTCCCCAGTGAATCTCTGTGCGTCGGGATGACGACAGAATTCCTTGTGTTGTTCTGAGGATTCATTTGCCAGGTAATACCGACCTTTATGCATTATTACGCTTTTCGGTGGCAGAACATGTAAAGGATTACCTAGGGTGAACAGCAGTTCACGGATCCGCCATTTCAGAACTTATATATTTGTGCTCGAGGTAGCCATCCAAGACTGTTAGTCTTATATTGTCCAGAAATCCAGTGACGAAGATATATTGTGGGAGCCGCAGATTGGCGGAATCTATATCTACAATAAGTATTACTGCAGGGTTGATGATAACCTATTTAACAGAAGTACACGGCCGACGTCAGGACGAGGCCTGTGCTTTCGGCTATTATACTACAGCCTGATAATGTGCAATTGGCGGGGAGTGCCAAGTTGCACCTGTGTGTCAAAGTAACTAAGGCATCTGACGCGTTTAGTCAGAGACGCCAAGGGCGACGCTACGAACTGTCATTATTGAAGAACTTTGCTATTGACCATGCACGTCTATTCCGATGTTTACCTTTTTTTGAATGCCAAATGTATACCTATCGATGTCAGGTCAGCATGACCTTGTTACACTGACTGTTCCTGTTGATACTATGTGTGTTCCCGTCAATAAATGTCTTGAAACATGCCTGCAGTGTCAAAGCATCCTTGATTACTGCATGTGAGAGTATGGGTTGCAGGATCTACATCTATACGAGCCTAAACACATTCGCGCCTTCATTCGCACCCACACTCATTCATCATACGCTCGCACTACACATCTAACAACATGTATACTGTCTTGGGCCAGTGATCACCTCAACAAGAAAAAAAGACAGTTACAAATACCAAGTAATATCCATTTATATACCAGGTAATCTCCAGTTGTATACTAGGTAATCTCCAATTATATACCAAGTAATCTCCAATTATATACCAAGTAATCTCCAGTTATATACCAAGTAACCCCCAGTTATATACCAAGTAATCCCCAGTTATATACCAAGTAATCCCCAGTTATATACCAAGTAATCTCCAGTTATATACCAAGTTATCTCCAGTTATATACAACCTAATTTCTTGTCATGTACCACATCCATAGCATACACTCTTAAAACTTCAAATATAATTACTCGCTACAACGATTACATGCAATCAGCAGATGCTTTCTTTATCTCTTTTTTCCCCTCTGTGTGCGTGTTTAAAATGCAGACATCAGAATATCGAATAGTTTTAATTTAGGAGTCGTTCGGAACGACACAGATATGGATGAGATAGTTCCAAGACCGCGAACAATATTTTCCCCCATTGTATGTGTAAAGACAACTCCATAAATTGTCAGAAAACACCATCGAAGTATCAAAATAAGCTAATGGGTTACTCAATTAGCATTGACTGACACTAATTACATCTAAAAAGTACAGATTTACCCGTTCTGAACTTGCTAACCCATATACCTTTATCTCGCAGTGTTTTCTTATCTTCTGTCCTTGATGAACTTTCGCACTCAACTAAAATTATGAAGCGTGCAGATTCTTAAATTTCAAACAGTTTTCTACACACTGGCAATCAGCGTTTGTGTGTGCACAAGGCGTTACCTGTGTTTGGAAAAGATCAGGTGTAAAGGTAAACAAACAATATCATTATCATTAGTAATTAGGAAGTAAATTGTTTTAATTATCGTTCGAGTTGTTGCGTAAACGCGCAAGTTTCGAACTATGTTATTCTCTCAAGATTAATTTTGTAACGTTTTAGAAAAACATAACCAGGTCGCTAGATTTATGTGGTGGATTTAACATTAGTCGTTTGTTACCGGGACCCGAAAGGGGAGCAAATAATAGTAACACTGCAACCTTCCAAGCATATCGTAGCAGACGACTAAGCAGGGTTGGCTACTCCGTTCTGTAGAAACATTGGTATGGTTTTGGTTTTTAAGGACTATCTTCATTCTACACGGATAACTTCATCAGAGCTCCGATCTCCTCCCTTAGATCACACAAGGAGGATCTCAGCACTGTGCATGAACTCCGTAGCACCGGCGAGAATCCCAATGTGTGCATATAGGAATCACACATTCTGTAAATATTTTTAGTGGTGGGTAGGTTTCTAATTTTTTTATTTTGCCAGGGCAGCTGCCTTAAGACTACTCTTTACGATTTCCAACTGCCGTCTGATTTTTAACGTGCGCAACTTGCACACGGGACCTCCTATTTTTTCGCCCTTATCCAAGAAGACTACCCAGGAGATCAGTGGGGAGTATGACATTGTTAGGACCACTGGTTCTGAACAAAAATGCCATAAATTATATTCCCTCTACTGGGAATCGAACCCGGTACCTCTAGAATTCGAGGCGGACGCCATATCTCTTAGCCACTCCGACCCTCAGGTAGAAACCTTAAGCTACAAAAACTTTAACAACAATATGGACAAATTAACTTAAGAAAATAGTTCAACCCAGCCATCCAAAGAAACAGAGGACAAACCATGAGCTTATGGCACCAGACATGAGGACTGTGCATGAGTTTGTTGAAGGCTCATGCTTCTTGGGAAATAGAAGGGTAATGTGTGAGTGAGTGGATGTCACATGTAACAGGTTACTGCCGTTGTGACAAACTCTCAGACAGACATATCAGTTAAGTATCTTCGTCATAACTGATGTACACGTACACATTGATCTCGGTAACAGGAAAGATAAAGTTAATGCCATAGCAGATATTGCTTTAAGGGAAGTGTAGTGTTAGAGACTTCATCCTATACTTGGTTTCAGCTGTATCAGATCGGGTGACTGTACCCTACACCACCGCCTTTGCTTTCCCTAACTCAAGAGCAATCATGTATCCACTGAAATCAAGAGAGACTGGAGTGTGTTTGTTAGCTGGTTTCGTAGTCGGTAACTTTGCTTCCAGAACCAAGGGCTCTAACCTACTTTGCCACTCGATGCTCTGAATAACAAAAGCTGATGCCCCAACCCCCCAAATAAATAAAAATAAAGTAAGTAAATAAAATTACAACAGAGAAAATACCAACAACGTTCTTTGACTGTCCTCTACGTATATTTAAATACCTTAATTTTGTTGACGAAACTTCAAGTGGCCGCAGTTCTTACGAAACAGTACACGAAATTATCAAGGAAAATGAGAGGAATTAGTCGCGTGATAGTTCTCTTTTTCTGGACTACGATCCAGGGAGAAAAGCATAACATAACCTCCTAGTTTCCTCGCTGGCTGGCAAGAGAAAGGATAAAGACAACACTAAAAAAATACACAAGTTTAAGTTCTAATTACACTAGTCAACAACCAAAATGTACCAGAAATGAAAATAGCTGATCTTAACTAATTTTGGTGTGCTGAAAACGAAAATGACATTAAAAAATGTTGATTGGCTCTAGTTTTCAAGATATATGCTACTAGTTTATTTAATTACAGTCAATTTATATATATGACGCCACTGTTGTGGGCGATTGCATAATTTTTTCTAATGACCAATAAAAATGTAACTAGAAGTTGATGATGCAATCCTACCTATGATTACATCATCTTTGTGTATAAATATCTTATCTCTGATAAAATTTTGCCATTAGTTAGTGCATTTGTCCTTATCAAAAGTATCGTAGTTAGAAATGCCTAGGACATTTGGGAAAGGCATATCAAAGAAGAAAAAATGGACTCTGGAATATCCAAACATCCCCTCTGCAATATGCCCGGTACCACATAGCGATGAACTACCAGTTCCCAAAGTGCCAGAATCATTTTCAGTTGCTTCCTTTGATGAAGAAGAGAACATTGGTGGTCCTGAACCATCAACCTCAAGCGACCCAGATTTTGAGCAAACTACATCCACTAAACCACACTTAATAACCCAAGGTGAACTGAATGAATTTGTAAGAGATCTGAATTTACCGAAGAACAAGGCGGTGCTTTTGGGTTCCAGATTGCAACAGTGGAATCTCCTGGCAGAAGATGTTACAATTTCTGTGTATAGGAACCGCCAGAAGCCGCTTATTACATTCTTTTTCAAAGAGGGTGACTTTTCTGCATGCCACAACATTTCTGGTTTAATGGCAGCCCTCAAAATCAATTACATACCGGAAGAGTGGAGGCTTTTCATTGATTCATCCAAGACGAGTCTTAAAGCTGTTTTGTTGAATAATGGTAATGTGTTACCGTCAATTCCAGTTGGTCACGCAGTTCATATGAAAGAAACTTATGAAAATATTAAGCAGCTTTTGAAGTGTATAAACTACGATCATCATCATTGGTCACTTTGCGGTGACTTAAAAGTGGTCGCTCTTTTGCTTGGACTACAGGGTGGATACACCAAGTACTGTTGCTTTCTCTGTGAGTGGGATAGCCGTGCACGAAGTGACCATTACATCAGAAGACATTGGCCAATCAGGCAGTCATTGCAGCCTGGCAGTAAGAACGTTGAGAACCCAGCACTTGTTGACACCAGCAAGATTTTGTTGCCACCCTTGCACATTAAGCTGGGTCTCATGAAAAACTTTGTCAAGGCAATGGAGAAAACAGATGAGGCTTTCAAATACCTCATCAGAAAATTTCCAAGACTGAGTGAAGCTAAAATAAGAGAGGGAGTATTTGTTGGTCCGCAATTTCGAAAACTTCTTCATGATGACGAGTTTCTTTGCGTGTTGCATGGCAAGGAAAAAGCAGCATGGCTAGCATTTATGTCAGTGGTAGCAAATTTTTTTTGGAAACAACAGATCTGATAATTACAATGAAATTGTAGAAAATCTCCTTCTGAAGTATAAGAGTCTTTGAAAATTCATTTTCTGGATTCTCATCTGGATTTCTTTACATCAAACTGTGGAGCGGTCAGTGATGAGCATGGTGAATGATTTCACTAGGACATTGCTGCTATGGAGACAAGGTATCAAGGCAATTGGAGTCCTTCAATGCTTGCTGATTACTGTTGAACTGTGACAAGAGACACCTCATCGATTGACTACAAGAAGCAAGCAAAGAGAGCTCGAACAGCTACTGAATAATGACGGAATGGGTTCAAATGTGCCTTTTTAAAACATGATATGTAAACTTTAAATAATGTTTTTATTTTTTCTATCATTTTATGTTGAAATATCAATTAATTGAGTATGTAACCACAATTTTTATAATGCTAAAGTAGAAAGACTAGCTGTTCACCCCAGAGAATTAAAGAAGCATACATTATTTGTATTACTGTAATGTAAATTCATCATTTAAAAAAAAAACCAGAGCCAATTGGTAAATTTCATTATGATATTTGAAATCAGCATGTCAAAATCAATAAGAAATGGTATATTTAATTTCTGGTACAAATAACTTTTGAAAATTTGTTGACTAGTGTTATCAAGCTTACAATATGGAAACATTAATTAGGTAGCGTGTAGCCAGAAAAATAATCTTAAAAAATAATCTACATTTATTGCCACAATACACACTAATTAGAAATCATTGTGGATTAAACAGGATTTTCTGTCCATTAATTTTGAAAAGAAAATTAAGACAGGTCAGCTTGAAGAAAATATATGCCCAGAATTTCATAGTGGAGGAGGAAGTAATTCACGAGATATACGAATTCATGCTGAACAGCAAAAGTTAGAAAACAAAATTGTCTGCCCATAGTTCGTCCGATGACCAATACATCTATTAATTTACTAGATTTGACGAAATGAAATAGAAAATGTGTTGACGTGTATTTGATTTCAATAAAAACGTGAGAAACATGCCATATCTTTTAAGGTATTTTTGTGTTTCATGAAAAAATGTGAGCTGTTCTGCTATTTAGGATGTTTCACAAGCAAAGAAACTGACCTATAAAATATGTCGATTATATTCGAAAGCAGTCACTCTTTTTCCACAAACATCGTGGATTGTGGCAAAAATGATCTTTTTTTGTCGCATCCGAGGAGGCTTGCTTTGAATGTAATGTATTTTATTAGGAACTAAATGTTTTGTTGAGTTTTTCTAATCTGGCCACTTACTTCGAGAGATAGGGTGACCAGTTTCCTTCCTTGCTGCCTTTGCCTTGCCTAACTCAAGAGCATAATCAGGTACCATTTTACAGTTGGGTAGACTGGAACGTGAAGCCACGATGTTTCTAATTTTAATGTTATGTACATGGATCCCTCAGAATCCATTCACTATCCACAAGTTACAAAGTCCTGTTCTATAGAAAAAAACATTGAAATCTTTGCTGGAACCTGCAGCTTTGAGTGTGAGAAAATTTAAATGAAAACAGTGTCGCGCATAATTCTACGAGTGTTTAACAAAACTTTCTTCGTGCCATTAAAGATATTTTTGTCTCGGAGGGAAAAATACTTGTCACATGCTGCAGATAAGCATTTCCCTGACCCTGCTGAAGTCGTCACTGATGGAAACGTAACTACGTTAGGGACCTCGCTCAGCGTCAGTCTGCTCTCACACCCAAATCAAACCTGAGAGGTATCCGCGTTATATCTGACATTACGGAACAGATTGAAACAAGAAACACGAATCCCGTCACCCAGGCCTGAGTAATGTGGGACAATTTGACGATGCATTATCCATGATTTAATTATGGCTGACCAGACAGGCAACACGGTTTAATGGAGAGAAGTTCGATCGTGTATAACAATTTTCTAACAGATAAGATAATATATATAATGAGTTAACCCCGACAAATTCATACACACATAGACACATACACACATAGACACGTAGACACATACACACATAGACACATACACACGTAGACACATACACACGTAGACACATACACACATAGACACATACACACATAGACACATACACACATAGACACGTAGACACATACACACGTAGACACATACACACATAGACACATACACACACAGTTATGGCGTATTATATCTATAGCTATGAAGGCTGATTGAAAAGTTATTTCCTCCTTTTAAATTGTTATTTCTTCACTTCTATGCAACTAATTGCTATGAAATGAACGCCACGATAAATATAATTGAATGCTATTTTGTTACATAATGTGGCATGTTAGACTTACGTTAATGCTCAACATAAGATCTGCCCTGTTCAACGCAAGACGTTATGGTGGGTAACAGTTTGTCTATCTATTGTAACGTCGGTTTGTTGGCTACTTTAATTTATGATTTATCTTTCTTATGTTTCCAATAAAAAACATATACTTATCATATACTTATCAATCACACGGCCGCAAGTGCTCTTTATTTTGACATGAGTTTCATGTATTTGCAATAAATACAATATGTATTTAAATTATATATATATATATGTGTGTGTGTGTGTGTGTGTGTGTGTGTGTGTGTGTGTGTGTGTAGACGTCCCTTATATTTCGCTATATATTTATATTTTTAAGAGAGAGAGAGACGCACACACACACACACAGAGATAAATAGAGACAGACGCTCCGAACAGGAAGACAGGCTCCTCCCGCTGGATATAACCGAAGCTGTCAGTCCAAGGAATGTCAGATATTACACAAAAAGCATTCGTAAGCCCTCGGCTAACAGGTAGTTAGTTATATGTAGTGATTGTGTTGGGAGTGTTATGACTGTATATATCAGTAAGTCGTGTGCACGTTTAGCTGTTATGGACATGACTGCAAGTATTGGCAGTGTCCACGGTACAATCACTGATAGGGTAGTACGTGTTAATACATCATGTTATCATAGTATATCATTGTGGTAATCAGTACATTCCTCATATGTGAGATCAGTTACCTGTTTAACATATTGTCTTTGTACATACATTTACAAATGTCCATGATTATTATTAGAAAATGATTACTCAAAGTATAAACGTCTTCATACTTTGAATAATAAAACAATGATTTATCAAAACATAGTTTATCGTTTATACTATTGAAGTTTATTATTTATCTAGTTATTGTTTATTATACGGACCTGTCCTGACTAGTGAGAAAACCCATGCTGAAGATAAAGATAAAGGTAAAGGATCCCGTTACACGCCCATTGAAGCATATTGGGAATATGGTGTTAGGCCCATATTTTCTTGACCATCGGCACACTAAGGGTGATATGGTCAGCATCACGCCGGCCGCCGTAACCTTCCCAGAGTTGCTCTGGTACCCAATTCATGAGGCTGGGTCGACCCTGGAGCCGACTGCGGTCTAAAAAATCCCGCCTCAACTGGGGATCGAACCATGGACCACCGAGCTAGGAAGGCAGTGCACTAACCACTGCGCTACCTTGCTGAAGATAAGTTTGTCACAAATGTTTTTTCTAGGCTACTCACTTCGCAGAATTTCGAGTCGTTCTATCGTTTGTTAAGGACGTATGTGAAAATGACTCAAAATTTACTAGTTTGTATACTCTAAGCTTCGTAAAGATTTTGGAAATATGTTGTGCCCATAAATTAATATCACCCAAGAACCAATTTCAAATATCGAACGTGTTAGAAAAGTTAGTATTAGTTTTATTTTTGACATTCCGCCTCAGTTTTTGGTCACCAAATGATGTAACATTTTTACCCGCTTCCTACGCAGAAATCGTATCCCGTTTGAATTTAAGATGGCTCTGCAGTCCATATTTCAAGAAAAGAAAGAGGTAGTATAAATTCCCCCACACTATTCAGATGCAATTCGCGTAACACATTTTGCAAATACGAGCGAATCAAATATTATGAGCGAAACGACTTTGATCGTTATATCACAATTTGATTGCACATCATTTATCTTTTTTTTTAATAATTACATTACACACTTTAATGCATTTATCATATCTATATTCTGTATTTCTATATCATTTAGAATTAGTAGTATGTACATTATAATGTGCTATCGATTAGTTTTATATATGTATGATATAGCCACATTATAATGTGATTTTTCTACAGTATCAAATCTAAATTTGTCATTTAGCCGTAATAAATCAGTTTTACTGTCGCTTTTTCTTTTCTTTATTTATTCATCATTGTAATCACATCATTGTAATCACATCATTGTAATCACTACTCTTTTGTTCTTCGAGGAGATTGGACCTTCATCAAACGTATGCTAAGTCCATCTGTCCCGTGTCATTAGCCTAAGGTCTTTGTTTTTTATCACGACTGTCATTTATTTCTCCAGTTCTCTTCTCTATGTAGTTTTTGGCCTTTCTCTACGTCTCATACGGTAAGGATGTCATGACCACCTGGTAATGATATCAACAGGTTTCCTTAATGCCATGTCCAAGTCATCGCCAGCGTCTTCTTCTCATCTTTTGTTCCACGGCCATTTGCTTTGTACTCGTCATCAGCTCCACATTAGTAATCTTGTTATATTACTCCAGTTCTTCAAGTCTACGCTAGCACCTATTTATGAAAATGTGTAACTTTGTGGTCGCTGTTTGCGTTGCTCTCTGTTTTGGAATCTTAACTCCTGCTTTACCTTTATTCGATTATAAACTTAACCTTCTTTCTTCTTCTTCTTTGATCCTTAGCCGCCGACCGTCAAAGCAGTCAGTGGCCATCACGCCTAGTGGCGTCTTGTAGGGCAACAACAAATTGATTCCACTTTGCTCGGTCGGTGGCCATCCTTCGTACAGTGACCCAAAACCTAACCTTAGAAAGAGTTAACTTTACCTTTATTCCATTATAAACTTAACTTTAGCCAGAGTTAACTTTACATTTATTCGATTATAAACTTAACCTTAGCCCCAGTTAACTTTACCTTTATTCCATTATAAACTTAACCTTAGACCCAGTTAACTTTACTTTTCTTGTCCTTCATTTAATTACAAGTCTGATTACAGTATAAGTAAAGTGTTTGCTTGCAAACAAACGTGAACGTGTTTACTTCCAGTATGTCTGTTTTATCATTAAGCTATTGTTTTTTTATTTTAACTGTACTCAAGTAAAACCAGTTTGCCAACACATATCTTTGATCTTTGATTAGCCGAGAAACCAAAACAATGTGTGATGATTTGAATTATACCTTGATGAAAACTATTACGCACATACGGATCAGAATGAATTAAACCACTGATAGGTTCCCTCCATTGATGAATGACACGTGTTTCACGTTTGTGGTTTTTTTGTGTTTCTCCACAGGACTGGCGCCCCGTACATTCACTCAACCAGAACATTACAGGCACATTAAGTTTAATAACTGTTTTTTTCCCCTCGGTCAAATGTTCCTACAGTGAAGAGAGACTGAGTTGAAAGAACAACAACAATTTACTGTCTACCTAACTGAACGTTATAGCTATGTGGGTAATTTGTGGGGTTAACGAAACTAGGTTTTGTGTCTTACTAGGTCAAAGAACTTGCCTGCGTTATGGCCACAAAGTCTTTGTCAGGGTCATACGAACGAAAGCAGGAGATAAATTAAGCGAGATGAGAACTACGTTAAATAAATGCAAAGAAAAAATAATTTATTAAAAAATTTACAACAAAAAAATGACACGACCCATAAACAGAAATGGCTGGTGCCCGGTAAGGTGTGGCGCGCCTGGATACAATTAAAAACTAGAAACGACATTTTAAAAAAGAAGGAGCGGCTAATGGGGAGCGAGGCGAATGGTGAAGAAACAAAATGGTAATAGGAATCGAGAAATTACGAATACAAAGATTTACAAGGTCGCTTTAGGTAAACGAGTAGTTGGTATTATGGCTCTATATGTGCATATTGTTATGTCTCGAGAGTGGCGGGGGAGGTTTAACGACATATTTGGCAGGACGTGAGGAACGGTGAGAATTTGTGACAGAAAGAAGAGCGAGAAAACAGTATTTACAACTTAAATATTCTTTTTTTTCTGTGAATATAAAATAACTGTAATCTGGTTCACTCTTTAAATCATGCACACACTTCCAGGGATCCTCCCAGAGGTGAAACATGCTGAAAACCCAGCATTGCACACTAAGATTGGAGGAGTCACTTGAGGCCCAGACGTAACTGTGGCTTTTACATGGATGGGTGCATGCAGGAGAATCTCACCGTGAACCCCATAATAGGCAGGGGGAGGTGAGAAGTGGTTCTGTGTAGGACGTGACAATTCCTTGGGAGAGCTCAGAACCACAGCACAGTATTTTAACTCTGCATATTAAGAGCGATCCCTTGGATGGCGGGGAATGCACAGTATGCCACACACTTCTTTCTTCTAGAATGGAACCAGATGTGATATCCTTTAAACGCAAGCCAAGCTGGAATTCATGACTTCAACTCAACACATTTCGAAATGGCAGAAAAGCCACAGGAAAAGCCTAGATAATATCGAGGAGTCTGCAACTTGGTATTGGTTGCAAAAGAGCGAGAAATTCAGCAACCCTAGTGAAACAACAACAACAACAACAACAACAACATCACACTCACCATGTGAAAGAAAACGCTACATAAACCGCCGCTACAAGAGCACATAAAAGCTTGGTGCGAGTTTTCTGCTCCATAGGGAGCGAACGGGAAAAAATGAAACACTAGTGGAACACGAGTTGGGTAGAAGACGTTGGCTTTGGATAGGACACAATTACTAAAACCAGTTGATAACATTACAAGGTAGTCCCTATTCTGAAACTCCCAGGGTTAGAGAAATAGAGGACGAGCAACATAACTCGTGAAGAAGAGAACTGAAGACATAACACGATTAAAGAAGGCTAAAGGCATTGTACAGAAAGTTTGGCCTAGTTTTGATGAAGACCTGTGCTCTTCGGGGAACTAACAGTTTTTGATTCATTGATTTACAACAGCTACGAACTTGGGACGGAGAAAAGAAATGAACTAAAGTATATAGTATGAAAATAAACACAATTTTCTTCTAGAATATTCATGGAAAGAACCAGCATGGTTAAGCTGCGTATACAGCAAACTCCAAGAGTTCAATAATCGCACGAAGTGGATAATTGACAGTAAAGCCATGTGAGATATCGGCACGGAAAAGTGTAGATTTGGCTGTCGCCGCAAAGGGACTTTGTTCGAAACCAAGCGACATCACGCTGCAGTGCATTCAACTGGAAAAATATATACCAGACTTTACTCTAGAGAAGGCAAAGGTCACCCCCACCTCATAAAGGTGAGACTTGGGTGAGCTCTTTAAAACGTCACTTACCTGTGGCAGTATCTTCTAAGGGCTACTTGCACCTTTTATTAAGCAGTAACATTATTTTACCTCTTGACTTCATTGAACTCCTGCTGTGTCAAATTGTCTCTCAAGAATAACACACGTCCATGTTAACTCTTTCCGCGTTGTTATTTTTAAGCCCCAAAAAATTATACACGGGATTATAAATCTAGTCTAGCAGACAAGAGCTGGAAAAAGATAACCTCGAATTTAAGGCTTGTAACATAACTCAGTTTTCACTGCTGTGTTAGAATTGTCGTTTGTTCACAGATCCTGTTGTGTTTTTTGGCCATTATGCTCAGATGTTGACACAACAGGGTTGTTCAAAACACGAAAAGATGAAGATATAAAAAATCCTGCAGAGGGCTTGTTGATTGGGTTGTGAGATAAATGCAGGATCAGAATAGAAAGAAACGTAAATCTGTTTGCGGTCTTCGGCCATGTTGATGTTAATCTATATCGGTGTCTCATATCTTCAGTCACAATGTTCATCACTGCAGCATTTTCAGGGCATATTTAAACTATAGGATAACTCTACCGGCCCCTTAACGATTGTTTACTATTAAGAGAATTTGTAAGAATCAGTTCTACACATAACACTAGTTTTTATATAATAGACTAGTAGTGATAGCCGTCGACACAATTCCTCTTTAACTTCTATAGCGGACAACAGACAGACAGAGAAAGACACATTCAAAAATATAAATTAGATAAATGATTACTTTATTCGGCCTTTCCTTTTCCCATTTTATCAATATGCATGAGAACAGGGGCAGTAAATCAATAATGCAAAGGTACGTTCCGGCACTCTAACGAAATAAAGAAGTAGCGGACGAGACGGCAGAAAAACAATAGACGATAGGTTTACCGGGAATCGAACATAGCATCTTCCGAACGACACCACCGCCTAGCTACGAGAGCGCATCGTTACTATCCTCTCCGCCAACGTATTGCATTATTTATTTATTTACATTTACAGACCTTGGGTTTCCTCTTCTTATTTGTTTAAACGAAACGAAAAGGAGCAGACAGACAGTGATCGAGACCCCGGGGCAAAAAGGGTCAATGACCCCTAAATATCTATTCCTCATTAGGCCAGAGTAGAAAGATAGGGAAGCGGGAACCCTTCTCCTGCTGTGGATCCTCGGGCAGTGTCCGAAATGGCCAACATTTAGTGCTCTCCTGCATGGAAGGAAGGCATAGAGCGTATTCGGTTCTCTATTACCGAAGTTTTGTCTCCAAAAATGATTCATCAGATATTATGTATACTTATATATATATATGTCGGCGTCTGTGGCCTAATGGATATGAACGCAGTTTCATAATCCAGATATACCAGGTTCGAAACCTGCTGCAGGCGGTTTGGTAGCAGATCGCTTTGTGTGGATTTTTAACAATGGTATAAGCGCCGTACCGTTCAGAAAGCAATGGCAAACTACTGAATGAAAAAATTGCCTAGAAAAATCACAAACAGCCAATAAAAGCTGGGGTTGATTGCCACGTCCTGTAAAGGATACGCAACTAACTTTTTTTTTTTTTTATATATATATATATGCCCAATGGGCTGATCACCCGTTGGCTTATCACACCGATTACGGAAACAACGGCAGATGGATCTATTTGTTGTTGCCCTAAAGACGCCGCTAGGCGTTGTAGTGGGTTTGATTGTATTGTATGGTGGTGATGGTACTACGTGTGATGCATGAGGTCAGCTGTGAAGGCTCCTGAGATAAAATGTAACTGAGAGTTGTCAGAAGGCCCTTCTCGCTACCACTACGACCTCACACTTATCTTTTTTTTTTTTTTTTTTTCTAATGAATGTGGCTACGTTAAATGTCTAGGGTAATGATATGTAATGTGGTGTGATAGTTTATAGACACACACACAGATATTTACTAAGTCTAATAATATTAACAAATGTTATAATACACTGAACTAACTCAAGTGTGTAAAATTTTTGATAGAAATTTTTTTACATTTATTTTGTTCTGGATCAAGTTTTATTTTGACCAGAACTTATAAAAGATTTAGAAATTATGAAAGAAATGCATGGAATATTACATAATAAATGCAAGAGTGTACATATGTAAGTACTAGACTATTTAGTTTTATTAATGTTTATACTAGTCATCTAATTGGGAGGATAGTTAATGGTTGTGCTGTTGGGGTGGCCTCATCACTCCAGTCTATATTGACTACACCTTGTCCAGAAATGGCAGGAATTTTTATGGGATTGTTAGTAACTAAATGGAGTTGGTGAATTTCCAGCAGACCAGAGGCTCACTCAACTTTGAAGATGTAGCTCTGGTGCTGAGATCTGGTGGCCCCACCTCTCCGTGCTTGGGGGCAATAATAGTCTGCTCTGACACAACGTTACTGCACGGATCCACTCTGGTAAAATCACCAACTTAGTTTACACCGCCTTGGTGACAACTGAAACTCACAGCTCTGCAATCAAAGTATTGGCTATGTGTCAAAAGTCCATTCTCTAACCATGTCTGGACACAACACTACACAACAACAACACCATATAGACAGGTCAGATCTCTCTGACCATACAGCACATTTTACCATGGTGGTTTCACATCAGATAGGTCCTCCCAGACTACAGATTCTGAAATATGTTTATTAGTTTCCTCCCCTAAAATAGTATAGGTAATATGTTTCATTGATCTCAACACTTGATCTGTCCTTCCTAATCCTTGCTGGAGTTTATGTATTTTATTTGTCTCTAGACCCTGAACTGGGGCGGGGGGTCCAGAGCAAATCCTTACTTGTTTGTAAGGCTAGATTTCGATATGGCAGTATCAAATCACTCGAAACATTAAACAATATTCAAAATATACAAAGAAATAATTTCAATCTTACCAGATTATGAATAAAGAACACAGAAATGCTAGCAAAACTCAGCTGAGCTGCTGGCTATAGTATGGCGTCCCTGAACTTATTTCAATTTATTTCATTTGGAAATCACCACACTTGAAATTTACTGTGTCTATCACTGGACAACTATTGAGGAATGGCCCCAAATGCGCGTCTGAGCGCCGATAATATGATTGTCTGTGGCCAATCACTGCCTTGTGTTTTTCAATTCAAATTTCCTACACTAAAGTCATTTCAGTCATGCTTCAGTCAAGTATGGATTTTTATCTGTTAGTCTGTCCGTCTCTACTTGCGTTTTCACAAAAAAACGTACTTGTTTTTTGAACCAACCTATTCATCCCCTCTACAATTTTGCCTGAAAAGTTATTTTTAGCCACAGCTTCCACCAATTCCCCTTCTCTTTCATTCTAACTAGATTTGGACACTTGAGTCTTCAAGGTCGCGATTTTTGTGCAAATAGTGAGATGTTTGATTCAATGCAGTCTTTCGCTGTTGTGAACAACACAGTCTTTTGTCAATGTCTTCATTATTATCTATCCGTCTGTATAATTAAAAGCATATTATTTCACTGCTCAGAATGGGCCATCCGGCCAGCTAATTTTTATATTCCTAACATTAATATTAAGAAAAAGTTACTTTTTGAATTTTGTAATATTTCAAGCATCTGCGTTTAGCCGCTGAATTCAAATAAAAGGCTTGGTATCGCAAAAGCGTCCAATAAATGACTGTGGCGTATCATATCCAAGGTCCCTTCTGTCGAATTCCTTACTTTATGTCAACTTGGGGGGGGGGGAGGGGGGGGGGGAACGTGACTTTTCCTCCTTGCCCCACCAATTTGCGTCCATTAACCTCGCTAGTTCAAGTACGCGTTCAGTCAGATTTTTGTCTTTTGATCCTCGTTCCGTTTTGCCTTCAAGTCTAACACCTGATGACCCGCGGCGCGGGCGATCATGTATTCCAGCAGCTTACGCATTGGTTTTTTATCCCTACGTTGTATCATTGGAGATATTTTGACGTTGTATCACTGTTAATTTTTACGACACATCTCCCCACCTGAAAACATGCCTACGGCAAGTTCTAAAACCAGTGATACACATAGACAAAATCTCTCCTTACGCCTGCCATTACTCTAATTTTGATCACAGGGGTGCCGACTGAGGAAATCTGCACCGACATTCAATTTACCTGGGATATATTGGATACTAAACTGATAAGGTTGAAGCAATAAAGACCACCTCAGCAATCTTGCGTTTTCATGCTTAGCCTGAGATAAGAATACGAGAGGCTGATGATCCGTCTCGACCACAAAAGTCCTACCATACAGATAGATTTGAAACTTCTTTATTGCCCAGACCAACGCTACACATTCTTTTTCGCTTGTGGAGTATCCTTGTTCCGCCTTATTCAATTTGCGGCTTGCATAAGCGACTGGTTTCAGTTCCCCATCAGGTGAAGATGATCTTTGCAACAACGCCGCCCCGAGTCCTACATTACTGGCATCGGTTCTCAAGACAAAGTCCTGTGTCAAATCAGGTACTTTGAGAATGGGCTTGCTAGTGAGTTTTTCCTTTAAATCCTGGAACGCTAATTCACTTTGCGCAGTCCAATTAATTTTATCTGGAAGTCCCTTGCGAGTCAGATCAGTCAGAGGCGCACAAATAGAGTTAAAATCTTTGATATATTTTTGATAAAATCCGCATAACGACACAAATGATCGCACGTCTTTTTTTGTTTGTGGTCTAGGTGCTCTCTGCAGTTTTTCCAAGTTCTTAGGATCAGGGGTCATATTACCCTGATATACAGTGTGCCCCAAGAATTCCAACTCTTTGCATCCAATACAACATTTTGTTGGCCTAGCAGTTAAGTTCGCCTCCCGAAGCCTATTAAATAACATTTCTAGAGCTTCAATGTGTTCTTCAAATGTCTCTGTGGCGACGAGAATATCATCCATGAAATTCGTGATACATGGGTTATTCAGGGGATCCAACAATTTGCGCATCATCCTTGAAAACACACTCGGAGCATTTTTCAGTCCGAATGGTAGCATATTGAATTCATAATGTCCATCCGAAGTGCTAAAAGCCAAATAAGGTCTCACTTCAGGCTTCACTGGGATCTGGTAATAGCCTTTACTAAGATCCACCTTTGAAAAGTATTTTGCCTTGTTCAGTCTGGCAAATAACTGTTTTGTGTCTGATAATGGATCCACTTGTCCTTCTGTGACAGCATTCAGTTTCCTGTAATCTATGCACAGTCTGTGTTCCCCAGACGGTTTTCTCAGCAATACGACACTAGAACTAAAAGATGATTCACTGTGCGAAATAATCCCCTCCTTCAACAAATAATCTATTTCTTCCTTCAATGCCTTCTCCTTCGCGAACGGAATAGAATAGGCTCTCATACAGATTGGGTTTGAGTCTACCAGTTTCATGTCATACTGTAGCAAATTTGTATGTCCTGGTTTATCTGTTAATACATCTGTATGTTCCTCCAGAACCTGTTGAACTCTCTCCCTCTGATTTTTAGTCAGGTGCTTACTGACTTTTACCTGTGCTGCTGTTTCACAAGGATGTAATGGGTATTCATGTGAGGTGAGTGGTTCTTTTTGCATCTGGGTTGCAATAGCCAAGGTCAATAAGGGGGTGCTTTCCTGGAGCGGTCTGTCCAGATACTTCTTTAACAGGTTTACATGATAAACTTTCTCCTTCCCCTTTTTGTCAATTTTATAGTTTGTTCTAGACACCTTCTCTAGAACCATATATGGACCTTGCCAACCAATTTGTAATTTATTCTGGCTACCGGGTAGTAGAAGAAGCACCTTCTCTCCCACAGCTAGTTCTCGGTCCTTTGCCTTCCTATTAAAATATGCTGCATGTTTCTTCCTGGCTTGTTTCAAATTATCATTTGCCAGTTTCCATCCAGCTTTCAAACGAGTGGTCAGTTCGTTCACGTATTGATAAGATGAGGTAACAGTCTCTTCCGCCTTCTCATCTGTCCAGGTCCTTAATAGAGCTACATCTGGATCTTTAATTTATCATACTTATTTTTCATGGAACCCATCGGGTCCCGTCCATTAGAAGCTTTATAATGAGGACTTTTCTTCCTAGAATCATCACTCACAAATCGACCACTACCAATTTTTTTCTGGGGTTTGTCTCCCCACTTTAGATTGCTTATGAGAGATCTTCGCTCTCTTGTCTGTTCTTCCAGTTTATATAAGTCTGACCGAGGGATTGTCATCTTATCCTGGGTAAAATTTCTTCTTTGTACTCTTCGCATAGTGGCCATGTTAATCCATTCAAGTGAAGACTGGGTGTGAAAAGGGGGCTCCCATTCCACTTTGTCTACCCGAGTATAATTAGTTTTCCTTTCAGGCCTAAAGTTGCCCCGTGGCGTTTCTAGGTCCTGCACATGTTTTCTCTTTGTGGGTGTTGTTCATGAAATACGCCACATGCTTCTACAAAGTTTTCAACATCGACATTTACGTCGGGCCAATAGTATTTTCGAGCAATCTTTTGGCAGATGGTACCGACTTTCTCATGGTCACCATCTTTTCCAACATGTAAGCTCCTTATTAAGTTTGCCCTATATATCTTGGGAAGAACTAACTGTCCGTGACCAGTGGATCTAGTTCCTGTCTTCCTGTATAATAGTTTGTTCTTCATGAAATATTCTCCCTTGCTCGGAGGTGTGTGGCATTTGGGCAATTTTTTAAAACATGGCTTGAGTGTCCTATCCTCAGCCTGCGCCTTCCTCATCTCCTCTGGATGAGCATTTATAGGTTCACCTTCTTCCTCCTTCTTCTGTGACCTGGTCTGCACTGTCGCCATGATCACAGGTCTCTCGGGATTCCCCAAGAAGACGTATCTACACCCCAATATCAGAGGGTAGATTGGTTCATCTATCACTGCTGCTCTGATTTCTCCTTCCACATAGCGAGTTTTCACCGTTATCCTTGCGATGGGAAGTGTCATGAGTGGTATGTCCTTAGTTGCCGCTTGTATTTCCACTGTTTCTGTGGTATACTGACTTGGGTCCACTAGGCTAGACTTCACAACTGAATCATAATCCAAACCTGTATCATAAAGGCACCTTATGGTGACCCCATTACAAATAACATCCTCACAAACTGGGGGGTGATAAGGTTCCTGTTGTCCATTAGGATTAACCTTTAATCTTTGCGTCCCCGACTTCATTGCAGCAATGTTTGAAGGTTTCCTTCTACAAAATTCGGTGTTATGGTTATCCTTCTTGCACCATTTACACCATCTTTTTCCTTGGTTCAACGGTTTTCTTTCATTGAATTTTTGGTCATTGAACTGTGAGTTTCTGTCTCTGTAGTCATGTCTTGGCCGTTCAAAGTTTGTCCTACCTTTATTTCCCTGCTCCCTATTATCAAATTTATTAAATTGCTGTGGAGCTTTAAAATTATCTATGTGCTTCTTTTTAGCACCACTTACCTCTGCCTGGGCTGCCTGATACCTCTCAGCAACATTTAAAACCTCCCCCAACTTCTCTGCACCTTGTTCCATGAGAAATTTTCTCATGTCTGGAGCCATGGACTCTCTCAATTGCTCAATCATGATCATTTCTTTAAGATCTTGGGTCTTCCCCAGAGCAGTCCATTTCTCCAAATAGTTTTCTAGTCTGGCAGAGAATTGGTGGTATGTCTCCCCAGACAACAGTTTGGCATTTCTAAATTTCTTACGGTAAAATTCCCCATTTTTTTTCGTACCTCAATAACAAAGCCTGCTTTAACATGTCATAATTGTCTTGGTCTTCCCTGTTCATTTTTAGCAAATACTTCATAAGAAGTACCTCTCAGTCCCTGTGATAGCTTTAAACTCCACCTCTCTCTCTCTAACCCATAGGTAGTAGCTAATAACTCAAAACGTCCTAGGTACCCCTCTATGTCATCGTCTTTTTCAACAAAATGGTCTAAATGAAATCCCATAGCTGAGTTTGAGGCTCCCAGACTAGGCGCAGCATCTGAGGCAAAAGGGCTGGCACCATTTTCAGGAGCCTGGCCTTGTAATTCCAGCTCCCTTAGTCGTAATTCGTGCTCCCTTTGCAACCTTCTATCTTCTGCCTCCCTTTCGGCCTTTTTTATCTTCTGCTTCCCTTTCGGCCTTTTTATCTTCTGCTTCCCTTTCGGCAGTCAATCTTTTTTCTGCTGCCTCTAATGCCTTTGCCTCTTTGTCAGCCTCAATTTGCAACCTCTTAGTCTCAGCCTCAATCTGTAACCTCTTCTCTTCAGCCAATCTTTCAGACTCTAATTTTCTTTCAGCCTCTTTTTCTAATCTCCTTTCTTCCCGTTCAATATATTTATCACATTCAGCCGTTACGTATTGAATTAAAATCTGACCATCCATTCCCATCTCCTTTGCGGTCAGCACAGCAGCTGATCGGAATTTTGCTAGCTCCGCCATACTTTTTAGACAATATAATAATATACAAGATAAATCTCTAACCACTAACTTACTTCTAATTACTATAGTCTAAATACTTCTAATTAATTAATTAACTAATTACTTATTACTGGCTGTGAAGATTCACCAACTTTTATATGCAGGGACACTTTTAATTTTGAAAGGGAATTTTACAATTTTGTTTCCCTAATTTTATTTCTCCCACCAGGAGATCCTAATATTACTGTTGGGCTAATGATCCCGGGACAAAGAGACCCCAATATATGTAGTGGGTTTGATGGTATTGTATGGTGGTGATGGTACTACGTGTGATGCATGAGGTCAGCTGTGAAGGCTCCTGAGATAAAATGTAACTGAGAGTTGTCAGAAGGCCCTTCTCGCTACCACTACGACCTCACACTTATTTTTTTTTTTTTTCTAATGAATGTGGCTACGTTAAATGTCTAGGGTAATGATATGTAATGTGGTGTGATAGTTTATAGACACACACACAGATATTTACTAAGTCTAATAATATTAACAAATGTTATAATACACTGAACTAACTCAAGTGTGTAAAATTTTTGATAGAAATTTTTTTACATTTATTTTGTTCTGGATCAAGTTTTATTTTGACCAGAACTTATAAAAAGATTTAGAAATTATGAAAGAAATGCATGGAATATTACATAATAAATGCAAGAGTGTACATATGTAAGTACTAGACTATTTAGTTTTATTAATGTTTATACTAGTCATCTAATTGGGAGGATAGTTAATGGTTGTGCTGTTGGGGTGGCCTCATCACTCCAGTCTATATTGACTACACCTTGTCCAGAAATGGCAGGAATTTTATGGGATTGTTAGTAACTAAATGGAGTTGGTGAATTTCCAGCAGACCAGAGGCTCACTCAACTTTGAAGATGTAGCTCTGGTGCTAAGATCTGGTGGCCCCACCTCTCCGTGCTTGGGGGCAATAATAGTCTGCTCTGACACAACGTTACTGCACGGATCCACTCTGGTAAAATCACCAACTTAGTTTACACCGCCTTGGTGACAACTGAAACTCACAGCTCTGCAATCAAAGTATTGGCTATGTGTCAAAAGTCCATTCTCTAACCATGTCTGGACACAACACTACGCAACAACAACACCATATAGACAGGTCAGATCTCTCTGACCATACAGCACATTTTACCATGGTGGTTTCACATCAGATAGGTCCTCCCAGACTACAGATTCTGAAATATGTTTATTAGTTTCCTCCCCTAAAATAGTATAGGTAATATGTTTCATTGATCTCAACACTTGATCTGTCCTTCCTAATCCTTGCTGGAGTTTATGTATTTTATTTGTCTCTAGACCCTGAACTGGGGCGGGGGTCCAGAGCAAATCCTTACTTGTTTGTAAGGCTAGATTTCGATATGGCAGTATCAAATCACTCGAAACATTAAACAATATTCAAAATATACAAAGAAATAATTTCAATCTTACCAGATTATGAATAAAGAACACAGAAATGCTAGCAAAACTCAGCTGAGCTGCTGGCTATAGTATGGCGTCCCTGAACTTATTTCAATTTATTTCATTTGGAAATCACCACACTTGAAATTTACTGTGTCTATCACTGGACAACTATTGAGGAATGGCCCCAAATGCGCGTCTGAGCGCCGATAATATGATTGTCTGTGGCCAATCACTGCCTTGTGTTTTTCAATTCAAATTTCCTACACTAAAGTCATTTCAGTCATGCTTCAGTCAAGTATGGATTTTTATCTGTTAGTCTGTCCGTCTCTACTTGCGTTTTCACAAAAAACGTACTTGTTTTTTGAACCAACCTATTCATCCCCTCTACAATTTTGCCTGAAAAGTTATTTCTAGCCACAGCTTCCACCAATTCCCCTTCTCTTTCATTCTAACTAGATTTGGACACTTGAGTCTTCAAGGTCGCGATTTTTGTGCAAATAGTGAGATGTTTGATTCAATGCAGTCTTTCGCTGTTGTGAACAACACAGTCTTTTGTCAATGTCTTCATTATTATCTATCCGTCTGTATAATTAAAAGCATATTATTTCACTGCTCAGAATGGGCCATCCGGCCAGCTAATTTTTATATTCCTAACATTAATATTAAGAAAAAGTTACTTTTTGAATTTTGTAATATTTCAAGCATCTGCGTTTAGCCGCTGAATTCAAATAAAAGGCTTGGTATCGCAAAAGCGTCCAATAAATGACTGTGGCGTATCATATCCAAGGTCCCTTCTGTCGAATTCCTTACTTTATGTCAACTTGGGGGGGACGGGGGGGGGGGGGGGAAACGTGACTTTTCCTCCTTGCCCCACCAATTTGCGTCCATTAACCTCGCTAGTTCAAGTACGCGTTCAGTCAGATTTTTGTCTTTTGATCCTCGTTCCGTTTTGCCTTCAAGTCTAACACCTGATGACCCGCGGCGCGGGCGATCATGTATTCCAGCAGCTTATGCATTGGTTTTTTATCCCTACGTTGTATCATTGGAGATATTTTGACGTTGTATCACTGTTAATTTTTACGACAGGCGTGATGGGAAACTACAACAGAGAAAATCAATCTGCTGTTGCCCTTAAGACGCCACAAGGCGTGATGGCCTCTGACTGCTTGGTCGGTCTTTGGCTAAGGACGGAAGAAGAAGATATATATATATATATATATATATATATATATATATATATTTATATATATATATATATATATATATATATATATTATATATATATATATATATATATATATATATATATATATATATATATATATATATACTCTTTTATATTGTGCAGAAACATGGACAATGAACAAGCAGTTAGAAGAAAGAATTTGTGCTGTTGAGATGTGGATATGTAGAAGAATGGGTGGGTGACGGGGGCATCACGTGGAAAAGATGAATACAAATAAAAGGCCCAAGAAAACATATGAATGAAAATATAACGAATGAGATCAAAGTCAGACAGATTAAACTGGTGTGGTTATCATCATCGTCATCATCATCATCACCGCCATCATCATCATCATCATCATTAGGTCCAGATATACGATGGTGGGATTTTTTTAGACCACAAATGGCTCCCGGGGTCGACCCAGCCTCATGAATTGAGTACCAGAGCAACTCTGGGAAGGTTAAAGGCGGCCTGCATGATGCTGATCACATCTCCCCAAGCGTGCTGTATAGTCAAGAAAACGTGGGCCTAAGACCATTTTCCCAATATGACTCAATGGGCATGTAACAGGATTCTTTACCTTTAGAATTTTTTATGCGATGGCCCAGGCAAAAGTTTATAAGCGGATAACCTCAGATAAAAGATATCCCCTGCGTGAGAACATAGTTGACATCAAGGGATCGAGAATAAAGATAGGACTGTCATGGATGGCACAGCAGAGGCTACAATTCTGCAGGGGATCACAGGTGAAAATATATACACGGGGTAAGAGTTGAGTATGTCAAGTGAGACCTGGACAAACTATCAGCAGGGAATGCAGATCATGGGGGCAATGGGAAAGCAGAGCTGAAAATTAAGCAACTGATAAATACTCATGCCGGGGATAATGATGCCATTGTGTACACTGATGGGTCTGTACAACGTGGTGAGAAGTCAGACGAGAGTAACGGGCTTGCTTTTTGCTGAAGAGAGCGGAGCTTACGTGACAACAGCCTCCAGCCTGAAAATGGAGATAGAGGCAGCTACTGCAGCCCTGGGATGGCTGTCTGAGACTCCTTTAACCAGGGCAGTTATTATGTCAGACTCAGTTCATGCTTTGGAAGATCCAAATGGGTAGCTACGACATGAAGGGAAAACATCCAAAGAAACCTCGAGTCTTCAGGAAGTGGTGTGGGTCCACTATCCTAGTCATGCAGGGGTACGCGGTAATGAGTGAGCTGATAGACTAGTTTCCGCAGATCCCAGATTGGAGACACTGGATATGAATAAGGGAGAGACAATAAGGAGAATTGATGATTGCCTGTTAGAGGACACCACAATTGATGAATCAACTGTCGGAATTTGCAATCAAGCGTACGACCTGCAGGGATGGACGTATTAAAGGATGCATCTGTCGTGCATATAATCAGCGCTCTACAGGAACAATTAGCATTCACACCCTTCGACATTTATGGAGGGAGAATGAGCACCTGTGGGTTTGCCCGGAGTGCAATGACGTCGATTCTGATCAACAATAACAATAACATTATCATCATACTTCAACTCCTCAAGAAGTAAAGGTCTTCAGCAAACTGTTGTCAAGTCTTCTTATCTCGTGCCTTCAGTGTCAGGAATGTACGTGCCTTCCTCATCATTTTCATATCTGTTTCCAGTTTTCTTCTTCATGACTTTTTTTTCGGTCTACTTCTGCATCTTTTGCCCTGGTTACCGCTGTTGTTTGTATACATTTGATTCACGTGTCAGCCAGTATTAACGCTTTTGTTTGTGTACATTGGCCAATCACATTTTTCCTTTAAATCATGATTACGAGAACTACAAGAGAGAAAACCGGACTGATTCTAAAGGCGACGAACTGGAACGGACTACGGACTACGGCTTATGGAACTTGGAACACAAGAAGTATAAATGGGAAAGAAGAGGAGCTGGTGGAAGAGATGAGGAAAGCAAAACTAGAAATCCTATCTATAACGGAAACAAAGAAAAAAGGACAAGGAGTCAAGAATCTCGATGGCAACACGCTGCTCTACAGTGGTGTACCCACATCTGAAAGAGCTAAACGGGGCGTGGGTTGTGTCACGAAATGGATTTAAGACTAGAGACTGTCTACATATAGTGACAAGACACTAGTGAGAAGGAAGACTGGAAAATTAGATTTTGAAGAAAATGATAGTGCATATGGGAAAGTGAAACTATTGGCCCCGAGGTTGAGAACCTAGATTGGACTCTTTCCTCACCATTTCGGACGTTTCTGCTGGCTATAGTTTCGAACCACCTCTAACTACCCTATGGGGATAAGGTTCAATTAAGATTCACAAACACCACGATACAGACAACATATAGCTACTGTACTAAATGAAATGACTGATGCCAGCTACAATTTATACAAGTTTATTATACACCTATAAACAAACTCATATACATGTCAAATACATAAAATGCAGTGTAAGCACTCCTGAAATAAACAAATTCAGGAAGAAACAAATGACAAATGATGTATCATCAAAACAACCAACCCCACCCTTCACCCACAAGTTTCACCTGTATGGAGGAAGAAGGTAAGAGTTAAATTAAATGAACTACACTGCACTGGGTAGAGTCTCAAGTCGAGCCTCCACTTCCAACTAGCTATTCTAAATTCTAACTCTAACTCCACTGATAGCTGGAACGACTACGAAATGTCTACACAATCTCTGCACAGACTTCGGTTCTACACAGCCTATCCTGGAATCTCCTGAACACAACTAACTGCACCTCTAAACTTCAGCAGCGGTCCTCTGCTATGATTCACTAAAAACTATCAGTTCTGCCTATCTGTGCTGACTTCAGTAGAGAGAATGTTTACCCTCTCTCTCTCCACGAACTCTGGAATTGATGACTAAGGTTTAACAGAACCCCACTGGATTCTAGACTGGAACTGTAGCTGACTTCTCCTACCACTCTGAATTTACCGGCCCGATTACCTATGACTGGGCGATGGGCTTTCGGCGTTATTATGGCCGTGACGAAGCGAACATAAAATTACCACAACGCTGGCAGCATGCCAAATCTGCGTGTGTAACAGAACCAGCGTCAGAGCTCAGGATTTATCCATAAAAATCCTAGTCGCTGGAAAATGTCTTCCCCTGCCTGGGAAAACGTATTTTCTTTCTCTCCTTCCGCACGACTTTGCGTGTCTGCGAATGCCACCTTTTTGCCGTGGGAGAAATTTGTGGTATCAAACTTCTGCTCTTCCCGACAAAAGCCGGTACCTGCTGTTTAGACAAAAGCAAAAACAACAGCTAAACAAAACGTTAATACTCTATTTCAAATAACAAATAACTCCCTTACTCTCCAACCCGTAACTCCTCTCTCTTCTCTCTCTCCGAGTCAAAATAAACATCACCCGGTAATACAACACTGCAGACCGTCTGACCCAGGTTCTGCCTGACTAACTACGAGCAACAACAATATTTTCACTGGCCCGTCTGGGCAGACGTACTGTGGCCTACTTCTTACGCTGACCCTACATGCAGCAAATTATTAACACAAAAATACTCTATCTCTAGGAATTCCTAAACTTCCCGTCAATACTAGTAATCACATTCAAAATGTAATACAAAATAATTCCCTTTAAAATTACTTCTCCCATCTTCTGAATTCACAGAACAATAATGCACAATCAATAACATATAACCCTGTTAGATGCTAGCATATATATGCCGTCAAAAGTTATACATAATGGTTATCAATTAAATCTCAGTAGTTACATACACGTGGTTACAATTTTATGACCACGTGCTTCTCTCCCCCTCGTCCCTCTGAACATCGTATCAATAAATATACCGTAACAACGCGCCCACGTGCTTTACAAATTCCACCTCTTCTCCCCTCGTCCACCTATAGAAGTGTACTATAATAAAAATAACTTGCAGCATTACATTCTCAATAAAATCACAAATACACAGACTCCCGTCATTCTGTAAATAAATATGATTCGCAGATGCGAGTTTCTCTCCCGACCGACTTTGCAATAATACAAAGCGGTGATATCTCAACTTTTAAACCATTATTCCTTCAACAAGGAATTAAATGGACCTATAAAGTTTCAAGTCTATCACTAAGATCGTATTTGATGGCTCTAGCGATGAGAATTAACATTAAACTTAAACTGCCCAAAGAAACTTAAATGATCGGCTAGGACTAGAAAAAATAAATAAAGTCCTCACGCAAAAATTCATGCTTACCAAATCTCGAATGTCCAACTGAAAGGCAATCGACAATTTGCTTCTGGCACCCGGCTTGGCAATTTACATTAAAAGAGAACGAAAATATGAAATGCGAGCCTATTTATTATCAAGACTCCCACGCGCCGACTTCATGACGTCATATGCGCGGCGTGGTTCTAAACCAATGGGAGCTCTGCATTTCAACTGCAGTTAGCTCTCAGCCAATCAGAACCTTAGATCATTCTGATGCAACCAGTTTCTGCTAGACAAAGAACCGGGAATTAGTCCTAGCCCTATACTGCGGAAATGAAGCAAAAAATGGCCGCAAATAATTTAACTCCCGAAAATGCGTCTATGAGCACGCAATATCTTTAACAAGACTACACTGGTGCAAATCCTGATCTAGAATCTAAAATCTTAATCTAGAATAATACTGCACCAATCTTCCTACACCCATACTCTAAACACATAAAGAAGAATCATAAAGCAGATGAGATCAAACTCTATCGTGATCTCATCTTGAAAAAACGTAAATAATAGAAGGAGAAGAAACACGGAGAATGATTTTTTTTCTGAAATCCCTCCAAAAATGCAAGGGGAAAAAGACATGGGCCATTTGAAAGACAGAATCTCAGTACTTTCGTCACAGGTTGCTGTCGTAAAAATTTTTAATCTGTATGACACCACGCTCAAATTCCCCGCTCAAAAACTAGCATAATATTTGAATCTAAAACTGACTATAGTATTTGAAGCAGTCTAAGAACCCAGTCAAATTTACAGCCCACCAAAATTTATCTAAGAGCATAGTACAAACCAACCAATCATAATGCTTCTTTTTTTTTTTTGGCAAGGATAAAGAAACCTTTTAACGTGGTAACAATGCCTATTTTGTGTTTTTGACCGAACGAATATATTTTATTTCTTAACAACTAAAGATAATTAAACATAAGGATATGTCTCAAATTATAGCGCTGATATTGCTTAACACATAAGCATAAATATTCACGCATGATAAAATTTTATGGTAGTAGAAAAATTTATTTTAGTGATATTTTCCCATCAGGGTAATGCCAAATTTAATTACTTAAAAATTACCCAGATTGAAATGCAAAGAAATAACAAAAGGAAAACCATATAGAACGACAGAGAACTATGGGCCGTTTAATTATCACTTTTGATAATTAAAATCGGTCCGCTAATAACTATAATATATAATATTTAAAATTAGTCAGATTATACAAACACGCTCAGAACCGCATAAGGCACAAGTCTCGAAAATTAACTTTTTGACTTTTCCTCCGATTGGCTGGATGTAGTTCTATAAATAGTAACAAGGTGGTACTATCAAGGCCATTAGATTCAAAAATTTACACCGAGCTGACAGCATTGGGAAGATAGAAAGATCAAGTCTTCGCCTTCTGTTCTGAAAGCAGTTCTAGATCCCTTAGAAGGCCAATTCAGCTTGTGTGTGTGACTATATTTACCTGAGGGTAAGAAAGATATATTTATTTTCTTCTTTTATTAATTATTAACTTGTGAGTAAACAGCCTATTTGTTCGAGTGCTATTCGAAAGTGAAACTGCCGGCGGGATGTGTTGTGTCACACTGACCTAAGTAGGAATGTGTGTAGGCTTGTTCGAAATGAAAAAAAAATGTGTATAGTGTTTGCAAATAGGGCACGAAATTTACGACAGTAAGTGTTAGTAGTGGTTTAAATTGGTATTTTCTTCTGGAGCGGCACACTGTTCCAAGATCATGTGATAAACATATAGGGAAGGTTAGAATGAAGTAATCAATAGGTCACATGCTGTATTGTACTTACCATGATTATTGTTTGGAAGCCAAGCATGGACGAAGGACACTAACATTGAATCCAAACAGAGAAAGAATGATTACCTGAAACTGATTGTAGGCAACGAAATTCAAGGTCTTGTGCAACTTGTTAGCACAAATATCTGACAAGCGTAAGTTTTAATATTGTTTAGGAGTGAATGGATTGAGGCAGACTTCTACATGGAATGGGTTGTCCTTCTATTCCAGGTTATATCACGAAATTACCTCGTGGCTGTATTCAATTGAGAGGAAGTGTGGGAGTTGAGAGGTCCTCAAGAAAACTGGAGCCAGACCCCATCTTCGCAGTCAGGAGTCACTAAGTTGGGGATCCTGACAAATGTTTTACAGAACAGCAGTAGCAACATTCTAAAGTTAAGTCCTTTAGGAAGGCAATGTCAGTTTATCCAATCATTCCCCAAAAAGTATTCAAAATAAACTTACAACCCTTTGTAGGATGAAAGTAGCAGACCTTCCAAAGTAATCAAGAGACCTACAGCATAGTAATAGCAGACGTTATCACTCATAGGAACAGAAACTGTATGTGTAGTTATTCCAGTAAACACTCTACAAAAAGGGAACAGTTTTTCCAGATTATTTATTTTAATTTGTATATAATATCATTATATTTCTTTTGAGTATTCCTGACCTGAAAAGATTGAGGTTCAGGACAATTAAATTGTACATAAAATTTCATCCAGTCTTGCTTAATAATTTTATTAAAGTTAAAGTTCTGTTTGAAATCAATACCTGTTAAATTAAATAAATTCCCCTAGACACGTAGCAAAATTATTTTGGGATCTTAAGAGGTAGCAGTAGGGACTCAGAGCACTACCTCATCATCTTCTCTGAGAACTTACATAGCCTGACCCCACTTTGATGTCTATACACCCTTGCTCTTTTCAGAGAAGGGGGTATTACTTATAAGACCAGTCTCTTATCTGGCACTATCCTGGTATCCTCTGATACACCTATTTGTCCAGGATAGCCTATATTTTAGTAACATCAAAACCTCTTATGAAAGTTGCATTGTGGCCAAAAACCAAAAAGATAGTATCAAGGGGTGGAACTTTGTTTCGGAGCGCATTATGGTTGTAAAACTAAAAGAAGGAGAAACCATTGTCAACCTGGTCATAGTGTATGGGCCAAATGAGGATGAGAGAGCAGAGATCAAGGAGGAATTCTTCGAGCTGCTTCAAAGGGCAGTGAATGACTGCCTAGATGAAATTATCATACTCGGAGATTTCAATGCCAGAGTTGGAAATGACAAAGCTAGATGGGGTGGAGTTATTGGAAGATATGGAGAAGATACTCTCAATGACAATGGAAAGCGACTCTTCAGATTCTGCAGTGAGCAGAATCTGATCATTACAAACACAAAGTTCCCCCATAAGCGCATAAATGCATACACTAGATGTGAACCAACAAAGAATGAGAAGTCAGTGATCGACTATGCCATTGTTAGGAGGAGCTCATTCAAATATGTCCGGAATGCTAGAGTCTGGATGGGGCCAGAGATTGGAAGTGATCACTACCTGCTTACAATGAAAAGAACAACTGAAAGAGTTGCTCAGCCTAGGAACTGCCCAACATCACGCAAGAAACTAAGTAAACGAGCGGGAGAAATGAGCATCAAGACCTACAAGCTGAGAGAGCCAGAAATTAAGACCACATATCAGGGGCTTATTGCTACAGCAGTGAGCAACACAGAAGAACAACCTGATGACTTGGAAACCCTCTGGCTTAAATTCAAGTACATCATAAAGACAGCTGCTGCAGAAGCATGTGGTGAAGTCCGACTTGGGAACAAGAGAAAGAGGACACCTTGGTGGACAGAGGAAGTCAAAGAGAAAATAAGAGAGAAGAAAATGTCATGGAAACAATATTTAGGAGCTAAAATCACAACAGGACAAATGGAGAGATATGGAGAATATGTGACACTCAGAACAGAAGCAAAGAACAAGGTGCTAGCAGCAAAACAGAAGTCCTGGGAAGAATTTCGAGAAAAGCTAGAAAACGATGCGCAAGAAAACCAGAAATTGTTCTATAAGACCCTAAAGAACATGAGGAAGGAAAAACAATGCCCTGTCAAATTTATAAAGGACAAGCAGGGCAACCTGCTTACTGCCCTGAAGAAAGTAATGGAAAGAATATTTCTCAGAACTCCTGGATGGTGAGCAAGGTCAAGCATCAGAAATGATAACCACTAGCACAGAAGAGAAAACCAAAGATGGTGAAGATGACATAAAGATGGAAGATCTGAAGGCAGCTATGGAGAAAATCAAGATGGGCAAAGCAGCAGGGCATGATGGTATTACACCAGAAATGGTTAAGTACAATGGAGCATCAGGCGACCTATTAATCTTAATGGTCCTACAGGCAGCGTGGTGCAACAAGACCATACCAAAGGACTGGGAGATTGCCATCATAACACCAATTTTCAAAAAGGGTGATAATCGACAATGTGGAAACCATAGAGGCATATCCTTTCTCAGTGTCCCTGTAAAATCTACTCTAGAATCCTAGAGCAGAGACTCCGGCGCCTAGCTGAGCCACAATTGGATGAGGTCCAGTGCGGATTCCGAGAAAACCGAAGTACTCAAGACCTAATCTTCACACTCAGAGAGCTGAGTGAAAAGGCCCTTGAGTATAAGAGTGAGATCCATCTTTGTTTCATAGATCTGGAAAAGGCGTTTGACAGGGTCCCCTGGAGCAAACTTTGGGACTGCTTGGCAAGGAAGAACATTCCAGCACCGCTGATTCATGGTATACAGAGCTTCTACAAGTCTTGCAGAAATTATATGAGGACAGCAAACCATAAGTCAGAACCATCATTGGTGTAAGACAAGGTGATAGCCTGTCACCTTATCTTTTAATACTCCTCATGGACATGTAAGGAGAGAACAAGAAAGTATTCTGTGGGGTACTGGAAGATGAGACAGGTCTGTATTTCAGAGCTGGCATTTGCTGATGATGTTGCCCTGATTGCTAAGTCAGAGGCACATCTCCAATCCAACCTGCAAGTCTGGAAGGAAGGGCTGGGGAAGAGAGAGATGGTCATAAGCAGCTCTAAAACAAAACCCATGGTGATATCACGAGAAGAAAGAAGACACCAGATTAAGCTGTGAGAACAGGTCCTGGAGCAGGTCGACCACTTTAAATACCTCGGAGCTATTATAGACCGAAAGGGAGGCATCAAAGAAGAGTTGGCCACTCGAAAAGCAGCAGCTGGGATACTTTTTAAATCGAGGATTCCTCAGCAAGAGAGAGGTTGGTAAGAAAACGAAGATGGCTGTATACCGCTTCACCTATGTCCCAGTCTTGACATATGGATGCGAGTCACGGGCAATGACTACAACCCACAAAAGCCAGATCCAAACCTCAGAAATGAGGTATCTGAGGAAGGTATTGAAGTAACAAGAAGAGACATGGTCCGAAACCAGACGATACGTCAAGGCCTAGAATCCCACCCCTGCAGACCCAAGTAGAACAGTCCCAACTAAGATGGTTTTGCCATGTCTGCAGAATGGGAGAAGATCGGCTACCACGACAAGCATGGGAAACAAAGAGTCAGGGATCCAGACCCCCAGGACGACCCAGAGTCCGCTGGGAGGACAACATTAGACAATCTTTGAAAGACCGAGGACTAGAATGGAACCAGGCCAGGAGGAAGACAGCCAATAGGATAGTCTGGCGCTCTCTCTTCCAAACCTCTACACCTCACGGTAGAAGGGGAACGACTAATTAAGTAAGTGTATCCAATCCATCCCTATCGTCTTCTTCTCATTTCCTGTCTAATTTTCTTATGAAAACAAAAATTCTTGCTAAAAACCGTGATGGAAAGAAGAGCTGTAGGCAAACGGGCAAGAGGAAGACAGCGCTGTAATTTGGAAGATAACATCAAGAGATGGATCGCAAAGAGTCTATGAAGGTGAACGATCAAGACGAGACATAAGGCGTTGGGGTTCTATCACAGCGCACCTTCGATGTAGAGATGGCAACTCATCTGAGTCCCCACGGCACTGGCGAACACAATTTATAGACCGCTAAAAAGAACGTTGTCATTAGGTAATGGACGCATTCATTATGTCTAACGGTACACATTCTCTTCCCGGTTACTCCACCACAATAAAGTTAGCAATAAAATTTAGAACAGCTCTCACAATACTATGCCGTGAGGACCAGAGCTCAAAAACAATTGTTAATCATTGCGATCAATGATGCGGGATCGATATACCACGAGAACCAAGGGTAAGCTCCTCTTTGCCCCTCTCCCCAAATAAAAATGTAATTAAAAAAAAAAAGTTTTATTTGATTTGGCATTGCGCGTTGCAGGAAATTTCTGGCGCAATCGTTACTGTTATTTCATTGACCATGAAGTGAAAAGCATTTCAATTAAAAAAAAAAAAAAAAAGCCTGTGTGTTTATGAAACAAACATACTCTGAAACACGATTGCGGACGCACGTGTATACGTGCAATTATATTTATTTTCCATTATCTATGGGCAGAGTCTTAGACAGTCTAGGGCAGAGGAAACTATCAGATATTTCAATTTGCCAGATACATTTTCCATAATCGCATTGTGTATATAATCCAAATTAGCTTTCTCACTGGAGACAGCAGTAAACTATAACGTTTCATTCCGAAAATACAGATATGCATTTTCTTTGCTAGATAAATGGCACAAATCGTTGTTTATCGCTTTAAAAACATCATGCAAGTCAGTTTCACTTCTTGAATAAACATAAAGTGTCATTTTCAATTTTGTAAAAATAAATGTTACACAATGACAGCTTTACTGATAAAAGTGTCATTTTCCATAGTAAAATACGTGAACCGCCAAAAGTTTTACTTTCTACAGGAACTAATGGCACATTGTCATGTCTCATTTGGAAATTGAGTTCTCTTTTGTATTTAAATGGCAGTGAAACAAAATTTGTCAGCATAGATTAGGGCAAACACAACAGTAAGCCCAAAAGAAGGATATGCATGGCTCAGAATCGCGATTATGTACGGGAATTTTCGAGGTGTTGTAGCCTTGCCAGTTCGCTTAATATGAAGATTTAAATGTGTGTAGTATCGACCAACACTAAAGCTATTCATGAATATTTCATACCGAGGGTTGGTCGATGGTAATGTACCTCTCGGTGATTCATATTTGTGTACTGAACCAGCATGGTTAAGAGAGAGGTGAAGTTAGCAACAAAAAAGAATAAAAATAGAAAGAGTTAACTGAGAGAGTGAGATGAGAACAATAAAACAGCAGCAAAAGATGTTGAAAGGAAGCCACTGGCATGAAAACGGATGCCCAGACCGCAAAACACGAAACCAGAATTGGTTTTTGGAATCATTTACTTACCTAGGAAGCATAGTAACACCTGACGGCGGAACAAGCAAGGACATTAACAACAGAATGAATAAAGCTAGAACAGCCTTTGCTATTCTCAACAACATTTGGAAGTCTTCCCAGTACAGCACAAACACCAAATTAAGACTGTATGAGAGCTGCGTACTTTCTGTGCTTCTCTATGGTGCGGAATGTTGGAGAGTAACAGAGAAGGAAATGTCGAAACTGTCCTCCTTCCACACAATCTGCCTAAGGAAAATTCTCCGAATCTTTTGGCCAAACACCATCAGCAACCAAGAACTACTTATTCGGAGTAACCAGGAGGACATGCACAACATCATAGCTGGCAGACGCTGGAGTTGGGTTGGCCATGTCCTCAGAAGGGACCCTGATACCATCGCAAGAACAGCTATGCTATGGACCCCCGAGGGAAAGCGAAAGAGAGGCCGACCAAAAACAACTTGGCGGAGAACTGTGGAAGCTGAGATGCAAAGAATGAACCACAGTTAGGGCACTGTACGAAGGATGGCCGCCGACCGAGCAAAGTGGAATCAATTTGTTGCTGCCCTACAAGACGCCACCAGGCGTGATGGCCGCTGACTGCTTTGACGGTTGGCGGTTATGGATCAAAGAAGAAGAAGATGAAAAGATGTTGGTAAAATGAAAGAGATGTTGACTTGAGTTGGGGGAGGTAAATGAGATATGATTAACTATGCTAATAATAAGGCACGCTAAGGTGGATGAGGTGAGATAGAGAAGAAGATTAGTAGGAGAAGGGAGAAAGTTAAAACTGATAAAATGAAAAGAAGGTGAATAAAAATAAAAAGGAAAAAAGATGAGGTGCTACAGTGAAATGCTAGTTTCATAAATAATTGCAGGATTTCTGTGAAAAACAAGTGGCTTAACGAACAACAGTAATAACTTTATATACTAATGCAATTGATGTTAAAATATTGTTGGTCGCCAAGGAAAAGGCTCCCATATTGGATTATGATCATATATTTCAATTCACTAAGGCTTTTCTATTTGTTGAGTTATGAGCAACAAAGTTGAAATGGTAGCTCACTACACACTAATCCCGCGGTCTTACTATGTTCGATTAGCGCTGTTTCAATGTAACGCTGTTTTTATTTTTATGCCTTATGCCCATTATCAGCTCAAAACATTCAATTTTACGCTGTGCCCAAAATTCCGTGAGAGGCATGGAAATAACTTTCAAGTTATTTTAGTGTGGTGGGATGGCCAAGAAACATTGTCACTGCTAGCATAATGACGCAAAACCCCACAATGGAGTGCAGCTCTTTGATAATCCGTAACATGGAACAAGATCTTAATTGCTACAAGGAGTGTCTTGAAGAGAAAAAGGTCGCAAAACAAAGCAATCGATTTTATTTAAAAAATCTTCCTCGGTATTTTCTGCCCCCATTGACAAAGTAGCCGTACCTTCTACATTTAGAGCCAGAAAAACGTTTTCATCCGCTACAAATCCTTCTGCTAACCAATCGTCTGAAAATAAGACAGCGGGTCTGTGACAACTATTCCCTCAGGCGACTGAAGTAGAAGTGATTAAGGTAGTGCAATATTTTAAAAATATTTTTGTCTTAGTACCGTACATACACAAAATTTAATTTGTGTTCAATATGTTTGATAACTGTTTGTAGTTAATAAACGTTGTTATTGTTTTCTATCACTTTTACTTAATTTTGTACAGTTTTCTGAACCTTGCAAACGAAATAATGTGTTTCTAATAAGTCTTATAGAAAATCGATTTTCATTTAGCGCGTTTTCGGTTAACGCTCGATATTTCAGGAACGAATTAACCGCTCTAAGCGAGGGATTGCTACATTGCTTTCTATAACTTTGTTGATTAGATTTTTTGATAACTTTAGTAGATCCCGAGATACAGAACTTAAAATTTAGTATCTAAGAATAGTAACACAATTTTCAAAATTTTACAACATTATTTGCAATAAATCAAAATGTTCATAAGATATTAGACATCAGATCTGGGAAAAGTTTTATTATGCAGTGGAAAGTATCTATGCTCTCTTATTGATTATTTAAGAAATATGCAAGATATAAGAAAAATAGTAACATAAATAAGGTTTTGACAAATTCATGGTTTAATTTATACGAAAAGTTCAATTTGTAAAGAAAATACAATTTTCAAGATCAAAATACATCTGCTTAGAATGTGTTCAGACATATGATTTGGGGATATTTAGATTCAGCAGACTATAAATGATCAGAAAATAAACTTATCCCAGTGTTCATTTTTGTCCTATTTTGACTTAAATGCACCGCCGCTACTCCACTTAACACTTGTTGTTGATACTGCCTGACCTGTGACGATGTAGAATCATACGGTATCAGCCATCCTCTCTTTCCAGCATTTCTATGATCGAGGTTGGCATTGAGCGCCATTTCTAGTTAGGGGTTGTTGAATTTCGGAGTAAGTTTAAATTTGATGGACAGTTATTTTTCTGTTTTGGCTACTGTCTTCTTCCTTTCTTGAACTTCATTATCATTTTAGATCGGCTACGTGCTGATCGGTCGATTGAGAATTGTAATGACTTTCAGTAACAATTCTCTATCCACCACTTTTGCAGACTCCAGCATGGGGTATATGTCTAATGATCCGGTGTTTCGCAATCTCAGGAGGGCATGATGCTTTCAAGAGTGATTCTGTTGTTTGTATTGTACAACATCTCAATGCCCATGACTTAATGTTTATTGTCTTAACTGTTTCACTGTTGGCTAAAATGATTTGGAGTAATTGTGTTCGTGATTCGTAACACGGAAAAGAAAATACTTTTGATCTAAGAAGACGTTTTCTGTAAAATAAAATAACGCACGTTTTGATTTTTCAGGAGTCTCAGGGCAATGTGTTCCTAATTCGAATGCTCAAGGAAATCTTGGAAACCAATAGTCTGGCACTAGCCAAAGTAATGTCCCTTGAATAAGAAGGAACAATAAGTCACATCACAATGTTCCTCAGTACAAGTGGAAGGCAAAGGTTTATAGTAAGGACAGTAACTACTGGGACTTCTTTTATATGTGGACATGCGCCCTAATATAACCGACAACCCCTCTGTCTAGGTTGAGCAGGGCGCACCTCGCCAAAACGAGGCAAAATGTTATGAAAAAAAAGTAAGCAAAGTAAAGATGACTACAGTATTAAAGGTTGCATACTCGAAGAATAAGTAATAGACACATTTGTGCCCGCGTCAGTTGAATGCGGCACTAGTAGTTATATTGCTTTTATGTAGTCAGAGTTAATCCTTTATATGTTGTGGTGGTTCAAGTGCTAACTGGCGTTCCGCCAGAGATCGTAATACTTGACGTTTTGTTATTTTTTTCAACCCAGGAATGTTCTTCCCTTTGAGTTTGGTGATAAGCAAAACAGTTTCAGCACAACAAAGTATATCCACAAGAAATTATTGTAAAGTTCCACAAACAGCAATGTAGAAAAATTCAATTAGAGTTTATTGATGTAATTAGACAAACACTGTAAATTTCACAATATGATGATTGGTTATCCGATATGAAAAAAAATATGTAATCCAACTGAATAATATAGGTACATCCAGATAGAATAATATATGTATATCCACAAGAAATAATTTACTGATTTGTTTACTCAAAAACTTGTCTTGGTATCCTCAAAGACGAAGTTCTCCTAACGCTATCAGTAAAAATCCTCTAGTCTAAAATCATGGTATCCTTGGAATCATAAGTCCTGAAATCGCTACCTATCGCCCACAACTCTTCTATTTATACTATTTCTTCTTTTTTCCCGCCTTTTTTCACACGACCCGTCCTTTTTTTCACACGACACAATAGTTAACATTTGCACTCCTCTTCTCAGCTTTTCGACCTTTTTTGCACACGACATTCTGTTATTTCGACTCTGTTTTCACATGTGTGATCTTTTCCAACTTAACAATAGGATAAAAAAACCAGATCACACAAACCTTCATTTCCCACTTTCGCGCTTATAAAACCCATTCATTATTATCTGGGACTGACCTACGTTTACCCTGTCAGAGCAGTAACGGCAACTGAACTTTGAATGAATACTGCGTTTTGTGTAAAAACGTCTTATTTGCTTTTAAGGTCTGTCATTCTTACCTGTAGCATCTTCTAGCACATATAAATGCTTATCGTGAAGTAGGAGGGACAAAGCTAGCGTGAAAGGTCAAGCGGTCACACTTTATGAGTTTGTAACTCCCATGGTAGGACAAGTAGAGATCGACAGAAGAACATGTAAAGAAGAGAAGATAACCAGAGACAGCCATAGGAATGACGAGGAAGACTTGGAATGACCTTGATCCGAAGGCAAGTAACAAAGAGGATTATAATGTGTTTGTAGAAGGCATATGCTACTTGGGGAGATAAAGGGTATTGATTGATTCATTGACTTCACCTATCTTTTCTTTTTGTCCAAGAAAAGAAAGGACATCACAATTTTGATGGGGGACCTAAACGCGAAAATAGGAACAGACAACATGGGCTTTGAAGAAATCGTGGGAAAGCATAGATTAGGTATGATGAACGAGAATGGGGAACTATTAGCTAACTTTTGTGCTTCAAATCAACTAGCTATAGGAGGAAGCATGTTTCCACATAACTGTCACAGAACGGATTGAGGGCGACCCCGTCTTTTCGATCTCACTTTCACTAAGGCACTACTCAGTTCATTTTATCTTTCACTACGGCAGTATTCAGTTCATTTGTTGTACTGACTTAATTGAGTGCTTTTCAATAGTAGCACCATTTCTTTCTGCTGTGTAGCAAATATTTTCTCATTTTTAGATATTCTTACACTCCTCTCAGCGATAGTCTGTGTGTTTACCTATCTATCCTTACGGATAGAGTAGACGGTGATGCAAGATTTATCGACAGAAATCCTATTGTATCAAAAGGGTGCGATTGTTTTCGCACGTCAAAGGCCAAGCTAGTTTATTTAACACTGATATAGCTCGTGTGACCGACTAATTATTGTCGTGATAAGACACATCACAGATTGTCAAACAGGATTTTGTGTTTGCACAAGGAGCGCAGGTCCAGAATCGACCTGGTGGGATGACAGACACACCTGAGCGGAAATGTTGTAATATTTCCGGGTAGATATAAGAAGTTATATGTAATTATTGACGAGAATATTTGAATGTCAGGATTGCCATATATGGGAAACGTGACCTTTACATCATGTTCAAAATTATCCCATGTCGAAATATTTAGAAATTGCCTACGCCCCACATTTTGTTTAAACGATTGGCGCATTCTTAGCTTCGCTACAAACAGAGATGGGGACAGGACAGTGAATTTGCCAAGACACCAGACTAGCCAGAAGTTAGAATTCAGATTTCCATTTTATCAGACCGGACACCTTTTCTTGGAGAATCTTGACGGACTTACAAAAACAGCCCAGGAAATCTCTATCATTTTAACAAGGAAACCGGGACTGAGGAAACTGAGAACACACAACGTCAGAGAGGGAACTTATTAAATTAACAACCCCACGAACACGTGTAAGAGGCCTGATCCAGTGCCTAACTTTTATTCCTCTGAGCAAAAAAGTCTGTGCGACAAGATTGGCGTAAATTGTGATTTTACATTCTATATTTCATTACTAACATGTGAACTAACTTATATATATATATATATATATATATATATATATATATATATATATATATATATATATATATATATATATATATATATATATATATATATATATATATAATTTATTTATTTATTAAGATGTGAATATTAATATGTGAAAATAGCTAGTGGATGTCCAAGTCATTTGAGGCTGGCAACCTCAGCGTATAGAATGTTGATTTCATGAACCACCACTACCACGGGATGGTGATTGCTTTATTGCTAGGTTCTTAAAGAGAACTAACAGCATAAAGTAGTCCCAAGTTCATATGGAGCAGGGAGGGAAAGATGAACGACATGATGTAAATTTTAATTATTATACTTACAGTTTCAAAGCAGTGTAAATGTCGATGTAAACATATTCACTTTAAAATTAATGTAAGTTTTCAAGCATTCCAACAAGTGTAGATGTAAATTAAAACATATCCACTTTTAAAATTAATGAAAGTTTCAAGCTTTTAAATCAGCGTAAACATAGATGAAAACATATTCAATTTATATTGTGAACACTGTTCAATCAGTGGAAATGTAAATGTAAACATATTCTATCTGAGCTATTAACCTTTTAATTTAAATGTAACGTAAAGCTAAAGCTATTCAATTAATTGTAAAGAAAGTTTTATCCTAAGGGATTAAATTTAATTCTCATCGACGGTAAATTCTGAGTTAAATGGGATGGTGGAATAGAAGAGGGGACACATAACTATGTGTCGGAAAACGCAATACTCAGGAGAGCGCTTCGTTTCTATTCTTTATCATAGTTATTGGTGGTACCAGCAGAAATTACTATCTCTGGAACAAGAAGGGACAAGTGGCTTACGCTTTAAGACGAGGGACCAACTTTCGTAGACTCTCCCTGACATTTCTGGGAAACGGGCTACAGACAACAACCTTGACTAGCAGCGAGCGTGAACAGTGTAAAAAGAACCAACCCATCAGAAGGAGTAGAACCGTCATTGGCAGCTAAGTTCAATATATATGCTGTCACTTGAACTTCTTGTAAAAATTTACATCCCATCACGACCGTGATGATAACTTTTTCTTGATCCATAACTATTCAAATTATTTTCAAACTGTTAAAACTTAAGTGATTATTAAAAAATTTTATTTTTGTAATGTTACAAATGTAACTTCGATTTAATCCGTTTTGTCTCAGTCAATTTACTACACACTCTAAACAGAGCTATACCAGAATAATAAGAAATCCACTGAGTAAATCAGAGGTGGGGGCTTAACGAGATAAAATTAATCATTACTTAATTCTTCACAAAAGGTGTCGGCAGATTCTAGAATTAACGTGCTCAGCCAAAGCAGCATTGTTTTCGCTTATCTGAATATATTGTGAACACTCCCTTGTGATAGAAGTGTCATTATCCTTCTATCTACATCTCTGCCAAGAGTAATCTTGTGCACAAGTAGACACCTTTGAAGGTCCATATTAGATACTCTTGAGTTTTGGCCACTGTTGGACCACAACTGCAAAGCAGGGGAGGCAATACCGTGACAATAACAGGATACATAAAGCAACATGGATATCACCAGACCACAGAACTGAGAATCGGATTTAGCATATATGCATAAGTAAGAAGTTTAGCATGGTGTAAATGTATGTACAGGAGCAGATGTGGTATCAGACCACCATCTTCTGTTGGCTAAAACAAAATTAAAACTCAAGTAATTTACAACAGTATATAGCTATAGACAACAGTATAATGTGGGATATCTAAGAAATCAGGTCATATCACAGTATCCAACAAATACCAAGTACTACAACAGCTGGAAGAAGAAGCAGATACGGAAGACCACTGGCAACAAGTAAAAAATATATGGAACGAGACATGTGAAGAAGTACTGAGAAAAAGAGAACATCAGTACAAAGTACGGATAACAACAGAAACTATTACCAAAATAGAAGACAGGAAAAACAAGAAAGCAGAGTTAAACAGAAGCAAAACCAGAAGCTCCAAAGCCCAGGCTCATGTAGTGCACATAGAAGCAAACAAAGAAGTAAGAAGAAACATCAAAAGAGACAAGAGGAAGTATATTGAAGAGTTGGCAAAGGAAGCAGAGGAAGCTGCAGCCAAAGGAAATATGAGGGACCTGTACAACAACACAAAGAAGCTTACAGGGAAATATAAGCAAGCGAATGGCCTCATAAAAGAAAAGAATGGAAAATTGCTTAGTAATATACAAGAACAAATGAAGAGATGGACAGAACATTTTGAGGAACTTCTCAATAGACCAGCTCCAACTAATCCATCAGACATCAAACCAGCAGAAGAGGAGCTACAAATCAGCTGTGAACGACCAAGTAGAGAAGAAATAAAGAAAGCCATAAAGCTTCTGAAAGATGGAAAAGCAGCTGGTCCAGATGGTATTCCAGCAGAGGCCATCAAAACAGATATTGATTCCTCTACAGAGATATTATACATGCAACCTGGCAAAGTCTGGGAGAGAGAGGAAATACCAGCAGAATGGAAGGAAGGTTATCTGGTCAAGTTGCCTAAGAAGGGAAATTTACAAGAGTGAACAAATTATAGAGAAATAATGTTACTATCAGTGCCAGGAAAAGTATTAAACAGAATCATCCTTGAGAGATTAAAAGAGTCCATAGACAAGCAACTGAGAGATGAACAAGCAGGTTTTCGACAAAAACAGATCCTGTACAGACCAGATAGCCACATTGAGAATAATAGTTGAGCAAAGTCTGGAATGGAATTCCCATTTATACATCGGATTCGTGTACTATGAAAAGGCATTTGACAGTGTAGACAGAGAATCACTTTGGAAACTGATGAAGCATTATCGAGTTCCCATGAAAATCATTAATCTTATAAGGAAGACCTACGAAGACATGACATGCAGAGTTCTTCATGAAGGACACCTTACAGAACCGTTTAGGATTAGAACGGGAGTGAGACATGGATGCCTCTTGTCTCCATTTCTTTTCTTATTAGCAATAGATTGGATTACGAAAACATCCACATCACACAACAGAAATGGAATCCAGTGGAATCTGACTAAACAGATTGATGATCTGGATGTTTGCAGATGACATTGCTCTTTTGTCACATAACCATAATCAGATGTAAGAGAAAATGAAAATTCTCGATGAGAGGTCACAACAATTGCCCTGAAAATACACATGGAAAAGACAAAGATTATGAGAATAAATGCAAGAAATGATAACAAGGTTGAACTTGAAGAAATACCACTAAAAGATGTAGAATCGTACATATATTTGGCAGTAATTTAGACAAAGTTGGAGGGACAGACAATGATATCAAAATAAGAATACAAAAAGCAAGAGGAACTTTCAGTGCATTGGGAAACATATGGAGAACAAGAGAAATCAAGTCCAACACGAAAATAAGAATCTTTAACTCACATGTCATGTCAGTCCTATTGTATGGCTCTGAGACATGGAGAGCAACAAAAACAATCAAAAAAGCTACAGACTTTTATAAACGGGTGCTTGCGTAGAATAGAAGGACTGAAATGATATGACAAAGTCACAAATGTGGAATTGATGACAAAAACCAGACAAGTGCCAGTGGAACAAGAGTTGAGAGGAAGACGCTGGCGATGGTGTGGTAAGTTGGGATTATATTAATATAGTTATAGGGGACTTAGTGTACTGTTTGAGATCAGCTGTGAAGGTATCTGTATCTAATAAGTTGGTGTGTTACAGATAACCTTGCTTGCTACCACATTTAGACCTCAATCAGAATTATTCTTGAATTTTATGATGACTTCGTTGAATGTCTAGGGTTATGATAGTGATGAAGTGTAAGTTCACAACAACCAACAGACAAATAAACACCTAAATTAAAATCCACAACACTTTAACACTATGACGCTCACAAACACATAACACTCTAGAAGACTATCTTAAGTAAGTCAATGGTTGAACTTTTCTACAATGTATTGAATTTCTTTCAATATTAATCCTGATTCTATTGTAACTGTGAATCAGGAATCACAATTCAAATATAATCACAATCTTTATGTACATGAATTTACACACTGGATATGTTTCCAGACATAGAATGTTATGGTACAATAAGTGTGGTGTTGTTGTGTACTATTATGAGGTAATACTGGTAGTAATAGCTAGGTTGTTGTTTGTCATCACGACTTCATGTGTTTGTCACTGGTGGAAATAATATTAAAAGGTTCACAGAGTCTTTTTTCTTTTTAAAATTTCTGTCATTTTTGGTCTTTTTAATAAAGTTCAGTTGAGGGATGGTTATACAAGGTTGAGCGGCTCTTGCTGACAAATTCTTATCTCATATAGCGGCTGCAGGAAAAATGCATCCTCTGCTCGAGCTGCTTCTCAGTTTGATGATAGGGTAAACAATGGCCGATATCTTGGGCAATGAGTCTGCTGCCAGCTTTCTGGGTCAAACAATGCTCAGACCATGTGCTGCTATATTAACATCAGTACCACGGTCCCTGAAATGAGAAGGTTGTGCCTCCTTCTTCATAACTAATATATAATATCATTCCACACAGAATTACAGGACCGTACAAACAAACATAAAGTTCAGCGCTGTAGGCCAACTGCTAGCTTTTCATGTGACAATATACACCAGTATTCCTCTTCCTAATGGTTACAACGCCTCTGCAATTCCAGTTGTAATCCCTTCCATATAATAGGATAGGTGTTATGTTACTATATGGCAATCCAATATATGCAGTTATACTCCTCTCGGCAAGCTTTTACATGGTGGAGCAATATCTAGGCTTTGCCTCATGTTTGCTACTGAACCACACACATACAGACATAATTTATCATTTCACATTCAATTTTCATATAAAATATATATTAAACATGTCTAGCTTACCACAATTCGTAAGGAAAACACACTAAAGATGACTGGTATAGTTTCAATCTGCGGTAACGTCCAGGCTGCTATAATATAGTTATATTATAAGAACACAGTCCTGATCTCATCTCCAGAATGTGTAACGATATGGCGTCTTCTACAAACTTTTTTCTGCCAATATCGACAGCATTGACCAATCAGTTTGAAGCTTTTCAAACTAATACACAGTTGTTGTCTATTCTCTCATTCACTTTTCATCCGTTCCTAGGCATCTACTAGCTATGCAGAGGTCAACCAATCAAATTTATTTTAACTTCAAAGTTCAGAGAATGGCCTCTCTCGTACTATCTTAGACATTCTGTCCTTACTATGTTTTCAATAAAATTCATGGAGTTCCACCACAAGCAGAATATGACCAAACCTGACAGTATCCACGTTCTCTATATGGTTTATTATCAATATTTAATTATCTACTGAACTATTTAGACAACCAAGTACATATTCTCAGTCCATAAGTCTCCAGGTACCCGAATATATGATTATCATGGGGCTAAATGGCTTATTTAAAAATACTGTCTTTTTTCGATTTTAATTGTTTATTTTTAAACTACCACTGTCCGCATCTTTTTAACTGTACTGTCAGTATAAAGTCAGGAGCTTAGACGTAAAACAGTAGAATGTTATGTTTCCCAATAAGAGCTAAGATTGAGTCGGGACCTTTTGTTAAATCTTAAGTTTTTTCATCCTGTTTATTTGAAAAAAATCAGGCTATGCACACTGCTAGTTGGTTTATTTTCAGACACGCTGCGAGCGACTTTGCGTTACTGTGTTGTATGGCCCGTCTCTCTCTCTCTCTCTCTCTGCTTTTTTTCTAGTAAGCCCGTCTGTCTTCCAAGGCTAACCTTGTGTGTATAATGACATTAATGTTTAGTATTTGTATCTAGGTCATTATGCAGTTTTCATATCAAGGTCGTCTAAGAAATACAGTACTAGTTTTATTTTTAGAAATGACTGTGATTCGCATGTAGTATTTACTATCGTACGGGGACGCATTACAGTTTATGCAGACAAAGCAGAAAAAGGGGATCTCTTGTTCAGCCATTATGGCGTTATAAAACGGAAGCGCTATTGGGAAAGCACTGGTCTTTCACCATTCTTCTTTCTATTGTATTATTTCGTTCGGCTTTACATTTATGTTCTAATTTATATATGGGTATTTAGAATTTTTCACCACAGATGGATAGGACACACATCGAGGAGACCTTTTGATAGAATTACAAGGCAGTCCGTGTTCTGGAATCCACAAGGAAAGAGAGGCAGAGGTAGACTAAAAAACACCTGGAGAAGAGAACTGGATACAGAGGTGAAAATGATGGAAAGAACGTGAGCGGATGGCGCAGGATAGGAAGACTTGGCATGTTGAAGGCCTATGCTCCTCGGGAGCTAAAGGGTATTGATTGATTGATTGATTGCCTTCACGAGTTTGGGCAGTATGAAATCTGCCTTGACAGGACAGCCTGGAGATAAGCTCTATACACTTATGGAAATATAACAACGTTAATGCCTGATGACAGTAAAAAACACTTAATGATATTTCCAACTGAAGTCTTCCTGGGAGTGAAGTTTCATTCTCTTTCTCTCTCTCTCTCTCTCTCTTTCTCTCTCTCTGTGTGTGTGTGTGTGTGTGCGTGCGTGCGTGTGCGTGTGCGCGTGTGCGTGTGTGTGTATGTGTGGAACAAATGTCTCTATCACAATATAAGAAAACTTCATGATATATTTATAGCCGCCACTTCGACTCGTAACAACTCCCAGAATTCATCCTGCAAGCTTATTTAGGCTTTAATTGGAGCTTCTTGTGCCCTCTCTGCCAGCATATTCTAGCAGTAATGTGACAACTTTCACAAACAGTGTCAGAACATCTTTCGTGGCCATGCAATTAAAATTTTAACTTCCCACCTAACTTAAACATAAAGCTATTTGTCCAGAAGTGTTCCACGTTTCACTTCCTTATTACCTTTATAAATATGGAATGTGTAAGTGTCATACATTTAGGTGGCAATATTTTATATTTCTGCGCTTGAGCAAATCGATATTATTTCTCAACTTAAAAAAAAAAACTGACATGTTTTTTGTTAAACTTTATTTTTAAAAACCGTAAGTACTTGATTAGTTGTCTTCTTGTCAGTGTCGAATACAGTTGGAAATTATAATCGTTTAAATGCGCTTGCCACATTTATTTTTATATCACCTACGAGTATCGACTTTTAACTGCGGACGATACAAGGTAGAACGAATAAAACTCAGGAAGAGAAACTCTGAAAAAGTTTACAAAATAAAAAAAACAAACAAACAAAACAAAAATTAAATGTTTCATAAATGCTTATATAAAAGAAACTCTAGAATTCAAAATGCCTGGGTGGAAGAAGTTTCAGTCATGTGACGTATAATGGAAAAGAGTCTACAGTAATCTAACAGCCTATTGTAACCTAATAGCTGCTCTCTGATTTGCTAGCTAAAACATGCATAATACTACCTGTCCTGTCTCTTCTGCAGCTCACCCTTTTGTCCCCGCCCTCTTTTCTTTAAACACTGGCCAACGCAGTGTTTACAATCTTCGTGACCTGTCAGTCATAGCAGGAAACAAACCACGCTTTGGTTATACTTCGTTCCACTCACGCGAGCTCATCTGTCAATCATATAATACTCGACAGCCAGACAGCACATGAGAGAAACGGAACAGATCCCTTTGAAGTTCACTCAGGGAAAATCAAGAAACCCATAGTCTCCTTTGATCGTGAACACGGGCTTTCTAAAGGGAAAGCCGCTAGTGGAACAAAAGTCTTATGATGTCGGTCAAAGCTCCAGACGAGAAACTCTGGAAGACCGAAACGTAAAGCCTTTAATCTTGATAACTCTAGCTCCTGAATTTGTGTCCCACACAGGAGTGCGAAATAACGCCATTAGAGATCAAGAGCAATCTATGATATATATACTGCTGTTTCTATAACCCAGCCATCAGTCGTCAGTCAGAAGAGTCTAGCGCGCAGTCATAAAACCATTTCTTTTGGATATTGTTTATGTGATTCGTGGAGATTTCATTCTGTATTTCTGGTAAGAGGAAACTGTTCTACGTATTAGAAGTTGTTCAAGGTGAAAGAATTTAAAGTTAAACACTTATACTTCATTTAGATTTTTCTTGCTAGTAGGGCGTATTAAATAAAATAACGCGTAGCGATTTTCAGAACCATATATTCAAGTAAGATGTTAGACCACGCCACCCGACGGCTACATAACTGAAACGAGACCGTAATTATGTTTACAGTGTAGACCGACGCGGCGCTAACTATCTTTCTTTATCATTTATAAGTGTGTACTAGCCCGATGATATATTGTGACTGAAAATCATAAATACTGGACTTACCAAATCCAGGATATTATTTTTAACAACCCCACAAGTGGCGTATTCATGATAACATCATTATTTTCCCCGACACCTGACAGTTGTATTCCAGTGGAGTACCTATTTTTATACACTGTGCAGGACCGGCGCTCTAGAAAAGAGTCGGCCGATATACAAATCCATCATCATCATTTTTTAACATTAGAAGGAAACCGGATTTATCCAGATACTAGAAGTATCCCCTCTCTTAAATGGTAAACACCAATGATTCTCACACTATTTACCTATTCGTAGTGAAACCTGTATCCAGATAGAAGTTCCAGACCGAGCGGGAACAAGCCTGTTTTTCCCCGCCCGCCCATACACTGCACGCGTTGTCGCAACGAATTTATTCAGTTGTAGTTCCTGTTTCTAGACTTATATTCCCCTGTGCAACCCCATCGGAGGAAAATAAAAGTTAAGAACAGTGACGATAACCGTTACGATTTTATATTGCTACCAGGATTAATCAAGGAAAAAAACATATTCGGCGTTCACCTCATTAGTTTCCTTTTTGGGATGGACCGGGGCCAATTTGTATCCTCGACAGCTGGAATGGTATATTAAATCAAAGTGAAATATGGATTATGTTCGAGGAATAATCTGTTACCAAGGGATACCACAGACCCACGGGTAAAAGACTAAAGGTAAGAGAGTGAGAGGTGGCCACTGAGTGAGTGAGTGTGTGATGATTTTCTTATTCTTGCTGGGAAATATCTATTAATGTGGTTGTCTGATTTTGTTGTTTACTTTACTTGGTCTTTTATTGTACCAAGATTGTTTATTCTGTAAGCAAGTGCTAACCTTCAACCTTTGGGTTAATATTTTTTGGATTTTCTCCATACGGTGAAGGCGCACCATTCTTCTTTATTTCCTCTATATGTAAATGATTTCTTGATATCTTTTGGGTATTTGATGTTGTGACAAGTTTAGTGATAATAAACAACAAAGAAATTTAACTTTGTGTGTTGGTCAGACCCATACCCATTTATCCTTAGTTCTTCACGTGTGTCTGTCTTGTTGTCACATAGTTGTGTGTGTAGAGTAACTTGTCTTATTTTAGATAGGGAGGCAAAGACTGTATTATAAACAAAGCACAGTTGTACGGATAGGCTGGTGGAGAGACACATACTCACTCCAGAGACATATCTTTCCCTCAACCTACCACCTGTGAAATCTATTTTCTATATATTACTCGTGTGTCTGTCTACATTCACTCTTTACTTAGATGGGCCCAATAAAACAATTAACCTACTGTACGACAAGTCATCAGCACCTTTATCAGCGACATCTCCCTTTACCTCCCCAAGGAGTATAGACCTCCAGCACACATATGCTAAGGCTTCTTGTCTTGTGACGTCATCTACAGGTCTCTCCATGTCTTCCTCACCAATTTCATGTCAGTGTCTAGTTCTCTTCTCCGTGTGTTATTCGGAATCCGTCCACTCATGTTACCTTGCTGCTATCAGAACAAACAGTGCCAAGTAATGCTATCAGCACGTTTCCTCAATATACGAGGGGCGGTCGAAAAGTTTTGCACTTTACTAAGAAAGCGTTAAGACAGCCGGGATTGCTGTGTATCATTGTAAAGACGCACTATTGGTTTACATTTCCCGCATGTACATGGCGTGCGCGGGGTGCCGTGTGAAAGTGAAATTGGCGGGAAACTGGTTCAGTTGTGTATGAAGCGTTGTCATGGACAAAAGGAGCATCGAGCCGAAACATCCGCACAGATGTTGGACATTTTTTTTTCGTAGACTGGTTACTGTGGACGAATGTTGGGTGCATTTCTATGACCCCGAGACTAAAAACCAGAGCAAACAATGGAAACATTCCTGTTTGCTACCACCAAAGAAGGCAGAGACGGTACCCTCTGCGGGAAAGGTCATGCTCACCGTCTTTTGGGACTGCCGCGGGGTAATACTCACCGACTACCTTCCTCGTGGCCGTACTATCAACTCCACGTACTACCAAAGCCTTCTCCAGAAGTTACGAGAAGAAATGAAGCGCAAAAGACGCGGGATGCTGTCCAGAGGCGTTTGTCTGCTTCAGGACAATGCGCCGGCTCATGCAGCTCATGGCTCCATCGTCCTTGCCCAGCAGTGCGAGTATGAAATCATGCCCCACCCACCATACTCACCGGACTTGGCACCGAGTGACTTCTTCCTGTTTCCAAACATGAAGAATCCGCTTCGTGGACGTCGTTTTTCTAACGACCAGGACTTGATTACTGAACTGGAGACGTGGTTCCGGGCCCAGATGGGGGTGTTCTACAATCAGGGCATCAGGAAGGTGAAGAAGAGATGGGAGAAGTGCATTGCCTGGAGGGGTGAATACATAGAGAAGGACTAAAGTTCACACCAATTTCCAGGTACGTGCCTTGACTCCTTCGTACTAAAGTGCAAAACTTTTCGACCGCCCCTCGTATGTTCTATTCACGACAGCATCTTCTTTTCATCTCTTGTTCATCTGGCACTTAAGGCGTCTTGTCATCCGTTCCACTCTTCATTGGATCTATTGCCGCTGCCTGTCAAAGCAATCAGTGTCCGTCACGCCTGGTAGCGTTTTGTAGGGCAGCAACACACTGCTTCCACTTTGTTCGTTCGGCGGCCATCCTGCGTGCAGTGCCCCAGCTCTGGTTCATTCTATGCATTTCGACCTCCACAGTTCTCCACCGAGTTGCTTTTGGTCGGCCTCACTTTCGCTTTTCTTCTGAGGACCATATCATAGCTCTTCTTGCAATAGCATCGGGGTCTAAATCTGGTCCATTCTGGAACGTCTAAAATAATGCAAATCTTTAAAAAAAAAAAGTTACTCTTTCTCAGACGGAGGTAACGATATCATCTATTGATGCATTAGTCCTGAAAGATACAGCAAATATAAGTAATTGAAAAATTTGATAAACCAATAGCTAGAAGGTGATGACGTTATCACGTTGTCATGGATATAAAAGACTTCAAAACGTGCATCCAATATGTCTGAGAGATTAACTGTTTCTGTACGTAAAGTTTATTGAGTACTGTCTATTTCAAACTTTACAGGCAAATTTGTTCACGTTTGAAGCTTATATAGGTAGCTCTTCCCTTTATTAATTTCCATGTTGAGTTGTTATTGCGTTAAAAGTGCTTTTATAAGCTCCTTCTGAGTTCTCCCAGTGCAGAGGTTTTCACGGGGGAAAGTTAATGTGTAGACATAAATATAGTTTGCTTTATGAGATTTTGGATATCAGTTTATGCAATTTATGAAAGCTTGCATGTGTAATATTCTTCAGGGTAAAAAAGTAAAGATAGTCCCAAGCAGAAACTGCGGTTGGATAGTGAAGAAAGTGACAAGTCAAATCTTCGATCGTTACATTTTTCTGTAACCTCCTTCATTTTCTCACATGTACCTTTCCTTTTGTTTTTTCTCACCCGCTCCTTATCGTTGTTTTCGCTTTCATCTTTCAAGGTTTTCTTATCTTATCTTGTTCTACTTTGTCACTCCCTACTTTTATTTGAGTGCTTGACCTGTTTTAAAGCAACATTAAGATATGAACTACCGGCAAGTGTAACTGTGGCATTAAAAATATTAGTGCTGAACATCTGCTTCAACGATGTGCAACATATGTGGAACAGAGACAACGCACATGACCGACACCAGTACCATTTGTGGACAAGCTCTGCGGAGATTCAAATAGCCTCAAGCTGACTACTGCTTTCTTTGAAAACATTCAAGTAGATGCAAGAGTGTACAAGAAAGAAGAAGACAAAGCAACAATGACTTCTGTCTGTGTAAAGTGAAACTGTTTACGTTATGAAGCCGCTTCAGCCCAGACAGAAATGGATGGGAAAAGATAAGCCAGGGTCACCTTTCCACAAGATTGCATAGGGTAAAATCCCATATTTGTTGTCGTAGACGTGTGACGAAGGTGTGGACTTGCCTTTTCGCTAGCTCCAGACGGAGTAAGAGTCTAAACTTAGTGACACTCCTATAGTTAACTCCGACTTCCTGTCTGGGAATATACGCGCTTCTAAGTTGCCGCATGATAAAGTGCGAGATCGCAAACATGATAGAATAAAATACACGGCGGATCTCACTCGAATGTAGAAAATGACCTTCTTGCTGAAGATTAAGACACGGACAGTAATGTAATAATTTCAGCATATGGACTTTGCTGTGATAAACAAGTACAAGGAAATAATATCTTTGAGTAGATTGTAATGTTAGTTTTATGAAGCAGTGAATTTGTAAACATGACAGGCGAAACCGAAGGAGCAAGATCTTATATGTTAATGAAAGACATGCAAATGAGTTAGTAAGTTACAGGTAAAGAACATAGCTTGTGTTTCATGCAGATGAGGGTAGTGGGTGCAGAAAGACCCGAAATGATATCATTCACTAATTCGTGGTTGGATTGGCAAGTAAGTGCTAAAATAAACCAATTCTGATAAGAGTTTTTTTCCAACAAAAACACGTGGATGTGTGGGTGAAAATGCCACTTATAATCTGAAACATTTTTAGACTGCTTCACTGCAATTCCATTTCATCAAGAAGACATTTCAGACAGCCAGGATAACGAATAGACCAGGATTTCCACACAAGGACAGGGCAAAGTATTAGAGGATCTTCTGATACATGAGAACTTTACTATAAAACTGCAAAAAAAGATTCATAGGAACCTGCATACAAAATAACATTGAGATTGTAATTAAAGTAATACCCCGACTACCTGTAAGACGGCCTCTTAAAACCAGTGTCCTGGCATTATTTGAAAGTTTTTCCTGTGCAAGAAGTCTGTAAATTAATTCCCGATAAACTGGGTAAATATTGCTATGTACATCTTATCATTTTATATTTTTGCATTTAACATGTGCAAATTTCTTGTGGATGTACAGGTTCATAGGCGGTTGGCAATCTCAGCATATAAAGTGATTGGATTAATGAACAGCCACTGCAAGAGCTGGTGACTGCTTTGTGCAAGTTTCCTCACAAGGAACCCAAAGGCAGAGGTAGCCCCAGGGTTCGTGTGGAGTAGGGAGTGGATGATGGTAACATTATGGTGCACATATTTATTATATAAACATTTTAATAAGCTTATGTGTATTTTCAAACATGTTCAAATAATGCAATTGTCGGTTTCCGCTGTCGAAACGCACATTCATCCAACTCACTGGGTTTAACAGTAATGCTCAGGGAGGATAAAGTATTTCTGAGGAAGATGAAGTGGTGGAATGGAAGCAAAGCGCGCCTGATTCTCATGTCAGGAGACCCTGTGCTTAGAAGATACATTTATTTACTCTCGGTTTGTGGTACAAGTCTTTGGTTCAAGTTGCCAGCTATCTAAGCTAGACACTTATATGAGACGGGTCTTGAAGGTGCTTGCCTTGACAATTGGAGTGGTTACCCCCAGAATTATTGCCAGGGACGTGCTACTGCCACCAAATTTTACGATTGTCGGAACTGAAACACCCTTGGGAACCAACAGTGACGGAACCCAAAACCAATAACAAATCATCGTTAACACAGGGCTGAGCAAAAAATAACAATAGCCACTTTAAAGCCACTACCAGTGATAAAAACATTAATTTTTTTCATCAACAACTCTATTTTAACTTTGTAATTGATTAATACATTAGTTATCTGTAAATACAAATTAATAGTTGATTTAATCCATATTGAGTGGATTGCACCCGATTGACTCAGTTATTTTAAATACATAACCACACAGAGCTATTAAAATAATATTTTGCTGAATCATTTTAGTTGGTGGCTCAGACAATACGAGCAAATTTATTTTTCCTCACAGAAGGGGCAGGAGGATAAAATGTACACGACAGCTTAGACAATCTCAGTTGTAATGCTTGCTTTTTTAAAATTCATGTGAGCCTTCCTGAAATGTTTGTATGTCTGTCAAGAGTAATCGTGAGTGAAGGGTGATAACTCTGAAGACTCTCATTTTATACTCTAAGTTTGGCCATTGTTGGACCACCGCTGCGAGCGGGGGAGGTAATCCCACGACAAAGAGTTAGAGATTTCACTATACTTGATTCCAGCTTTATGAGGTGGTTTGACCGGTTTCTGTCATCGCTGCCGTTGCCTTCCCTAACTCAAGAAGAGGGGCAGGTACCTATTTACAGCTGAATTGGCTGGAGCGTGACGCTATTAGTTTTCGAACCTGGTAACTTTACCTCCAGAAGCAAGGGCTCTAAACACAAACTACCGGTCGACGCTCATTATGCAGAGTGAACAAAGATAATTATCATGCAGTACGCAGCATTACCCTTAGACTGGAAATCTTCCTCGTTTGCTTTCAGGTTTCAGCAAATGCCTCTGTTAAAGGTCGTAGTCAGCTCAAGGTCCTTAACATCTCCAAACAGTGTTTTCGTGGAGAGAAGTAGGTTGTTGTCATATGCTACTCCGTTGACTGCTGTATATTGGGCAGGACTGCAGCAGATGTTCGTCTGTCATGGGGCTGATGCCACTGGTGCCGAGATCTGCTGTACCTATTCCGTACTTGTGGTACCTTAGTTTGTTGTGTCCAGTGCGTAGCCGGAAAGTGATGACTTGGTTTCACCTAAATAGCTGAAGATAGGCATCATTTTTTGAAATAGCCTAGGTATTCTCTTTCCCATTTGGACTTAAATTTGGCTTTTGTAGACTGAAAATGAAGTTTAAATAATGTACTGGTGTACACGCTGTTTATTGGTGGGGTACAAGAGTTTAGAATAATAGAAGAGAACTCATTTTTCTTTCAGGACCGTGAACATTTAGGTTAATGACACTTCTGCCATGCGTATATGTATGTTGTAGCACACAGATACGTCGGAACAGACTGGACAAGAATAAAAGAGCAAATGCCAGGCCGGGAAAAACGACATATTGGAAATATCTGTCCAGTTTGTTTGACTTGTATAGCGGTATATAAGATCGTTTGACTTCCCCCTCCCATTTTTTATTTCTTTCCGAGCCCAATCTGACTTGTTTCCCTCCTTCCTTTAAAAGGAAATTTGATTCTGTCTTAACTAATTTTTATCTGTCTTAACTAATTTTTGTCCCGCCGTTGTGTCTTCGCTTTGGGGCAACTTTATGATTATACCACATAGAGTGCCATCTCCTTATATATATATATATCTTTATGTAGAGAGAGAAAGAAACGCTAGAAAGCTAGACCAAAACAACATCGAAAAGATCGATGAGCAGATAGACAAGGAGATAAAAAAAACTTAATAGACAGACATACCAGCAGACAGACAGGTAGATGGATGAAGAGAACAGAAGAAATAGACAGACAGACAGACAGACAGATTTAAGACGCCACCAGGCGTGATGGCCACTGACTGCATTGACAGTCGGCGGCGAAGGATCAAAGAAGAAGACGGACAGATGGACCAACAGACAGACAGGGAAAACAGCAGACCGACCGACAGACAGATAAATTGACAGACAACGGTCCTACAGATAGACAAACAGATAGACAGACAGACAAAATGACAGATAGATAGATAGATAGATAGACAGACAGACAGACAGACAGACAGACAGACAGACAGACAGACAGACAGACAGACAGACAGACAGACAGACAGATAGATAGATAGATAGATAGATAGATAGATAGATAGATAGATAGATAGATAGATAGATAGATAGATAGATACAAGTTGGTAACCGGTGAGAAAGATAATGCGATTAAAAAAAAGATCAGACGCATATAGCCGGGTTCAGACTAACATTGAACAATTTAAGAAGATAAGACATTATTATAAGATCAACAGACCTGGGGAATTTTTGGCATTCAGGTAATCTTTGTATAAACCTAGTGGCATGCAACCTTCCATCATTGAAATTATTAGCTGGAAACTTTTACCATTTATTTTCAGCGCGGTAATCTACATGCTGGCTGCAGAAATGCTGTAGTAATCCCCGCAGAACTTCTTCACTAAATTAAAGATACAAGCAGCAAGTACTCTTGGATCGATATTGCGTTCATATGATTACACAGGACTTTCATAAATGGGTGCTCGTTCAGAATAGGAGGGTTGAAGTGGTACGACAAGATGACCAATGTGGAACTAATGGATTTCGTTTGATTTGGTTTTAAAGACCGTTTCCATTGCACACGGACAAATCCTTCAGTGCTCCGGTCTCCTCCCTTAGATCACATAAAGAAGATCTCAGCACAGTGCACGAACTCCGTAGTACCAGCGAGGATTCCAATGTGTGCATACAGGAATCACACATTCTATAAATATTTTTGTGGTGGGTAGATTTTTAAAATTTTGCCAGGGAAGCGCCCGTATGGCCTACTCTTTACGATTTCCAACTGCTGAAGGATTTTTAAAGTGCGCAACTTGCACATGGGACATTCTATTTTTTTCGCCCATGTCCGAGAAGGCTAGACTTCTGTGGCGTGTTTGTCTCTCCCGCTATGCAGCAATGGTCCAACAATGGCCAAGCTTAGAGTATAAAAATGAAGGTCTTCAAAGGTATCAACCTTCGTTCTAGATTACTCTTGGCAGAGATACAACTAAAAGAATGATGTATCTATTTCTAACACCAGACGGCGGGGCAGGCAAAGACATCAACAACAGAATGAACAAAGCAAGAACAGCCTTTTTTAGCCTAAACAACATCTGGAAGTCCTCTCAATACAGCACAAGCACAAAATTAAGATTATATCAGAGCTGTGTGCTTTCTGTGCTTCTCTATGGTGCGGAATGCTGGAGAGTTACAGAGAAGGAAATGTCGAAATTGTCCTCTTTTCACACAACATGCCTAAGAATAATTCACCGAATCTTTTGGCCGAATACCATCACCAACCAAGATCTGCTTACTCGGAGCAAGCAAGAGGACATGCACACCATCATAGCTGGCAGACGCTGGAGCTGGGTTGGCCATGTCCTCAGAAGAGACCCCGATGCCATCACAAGAACAGCTATGCTTTGGACCCCTGAAGGAAAACGAAAGAGAGGCCGACAAAAAACAACCTGGCGGAGGACTGTGGAGGCTGAGATGCAAAGAATGAACCAGAGTTGGGGCACTGTACGAAGGATGGCCACTGATCGAGCAAAGTGCAATCAATTTGTTGTTGCCCTACAAGACGCCACTAGGCGTGATGGCCACTGACTGCTTTGACGGTCGGCGGCTAAGGATCAAAGAAGAAGAAGTATCTATTTCATGGAGCCTCATAGGAATGAAGAAATCAAGCATAACAACTGAGATAATCTAAGCTGTCATTAACTTTTTATCTTCCCGTCTCTTCAGTGAGGAAAAAGAAATTTGCTCGTATTGTCTGAAATAATTCAGTATTACTTTAATAGCTCTGTATGGTTACGTACTTAAAATAACTGAGTCATACGTGTGCAATGCACTAAATAATGATTAAATCAGCTATCAATTTGTATTTACAGATAGATAATAAGTTAAATAATAAATTAATGTTGACAAAGTTAAAATAGGGTTTTTATGAAACTTTGAAGCACTGATGTTTTCATCATCGGTAGTGACTTTAAAGTGGCTATGGTTTAAAAAAAAAAAGTTCTTTTGCAGGGCATGACTGCTATACTTAACTAGCCAGTTGTTGATGATGATGTGTTGGGTTCCGTCAATGTTGATTTCAAAAGGTATCAAATTCTGTGGTAATAGCACGTCCATGGCGGTAGTGCTGGAGTTACCACTCCAATTGTCAAGGCACACGTCTTCAAGACCTGTCTGATGAAGGCGTATAGCGTAGATTGTCGGCAACGTGAACCACAGATTTGTTCCAGAAACATGTACCACAAACCCGATTACCAGGAGTGAATTTACAGACTCATCGCACAGGGAAAACTTCCTAATAATGTTGGGCCATTGGTTTTAAAATGCAGTCTTACAGATGGTCGAAATATTACTTTAATTACAATCCCACTGCTATTCTGTATATAGGTTCCCAGGACCCGTGGTTTTCATTGCTATAGTCGAGTTTTCTTTCTGTCTAATATAAGAAGATCCTGCAATACTTGATTCTGTCCTTATGTTGGAATCCTGTTTGTATTCGTTATCCTGGATATCTGAAATGTCTTCTTGACGAAATGGAAATGCAGTGAAGCAGTCCTAAAATGTTGCAGATTATGAGTGGCATTTTCGCTTATACATCTATGTGGTTTCGTTGGAAAAACTCTGATCAGAAGTGGTTTACTTTCAGCACTTCCATGCCAATTCAACCATGAATTAGGGTCTGATATCGGTAGGGTTCTCCTCCTCCCTATTACTCTCATCTGTACAACATTCTGCATGACACACAAGATGTTTTATTTATATGTCATTTACAAGTTCATTAGCATGTCTTTCATGCGTATATAAGCCCTCGCTTCTTCTGTTTCGCATGCCGTATTTACAAGCACACTGCTTCACAGATCTAACATTGTAATCTCTTCCCAGATGTTATTTCTTAGCAATTGTTTTTACAATCAATTTCATCTGGCGGAAGTATTACATCATTGTCCGTGTCTTAATCTTTAGCAAGATGGTCATTTCCTACATCCCAGTGAGATATGCGACAACCTGGTAACAGAAACTCTGGGTTAACAATAGGAAGGACGCTCAGTGCACAGTCTTACTCCGTCTGGAGCTAGCGATAAGCGAAAAGCCGGTGTGGAAGTTTGCTCTGCACAAACAGAAGTCAACGTTATTTCAAAAATAAGTGACGCGATCAGATATATTAGGGAGTGACAAATTAGAACAAGATGTGTTATGAACACCTTGAACAATGTAAGCAAAAACATTGTCAAGGAGCGGGTGAGAAAAATGAAAAGGAAGGACACAGAAAAAAGTTAAAAGGATGGCACAAGAAAATGTAATGATCAAAATTTGACTCGTCACCGCATCCGATCTCACTACCCAGGAGATCAGACGGGAGTTTGACATCATTAGGAACCACTAGTTCTGAAGAAAAAAAAAATTCCATCAACTATATTGCCTGTACTGGAAGCGAACCCAGCACCTTTAGAATTAAAGGCGGACACCATAAATTTTATCCACTCAGACCCCTTTTGGGAATTGATGGAAAGAGCCAGAAAATACAAACAGATGAGTAAGAGACGCTGGCGTTGGAAAGGACACGCATTGAGGAAACCAGATTATAGTATTGCAATGCGGTTGTTTTTCTAGAATTCCCAGGGTAGTATATATAGAGGTTACCGGATAATACATAGAGAAGAGAAGTCGAGACATGAAAGGAATCAAAAGACACGGAAAGAGCTTGAAAGGGCAGGGCTGGGTAGTTTGGCGTGAATTTGTTGAAAGCATGTGCTCCATAAGGATCTAAAGATTAATGATTATGATTATGTGGATTAAAAAATTATAAAAGAAGACGACCTCTATAGCATTAATTATAGTTGTAGCAGTGATAATAGTAGTAGTAGCAGTAGTCGTGGTGGTAGAGGTAGTAGTAGTAGTGGTGGTGATATTACTAGTAGCAGAAGGAATTTTAGTAGTAGTGGTGGTAAAAGTAGTAGTAGTGGTGGTGGTAGAAGTAGTATTGGTAGTAGTAATAGTAGTGGTAGAAGTAATAGTAGTAGTGGTAAAAGTAGTAGTAGCCGTGATGGTAGACGTAGTAGTAGTAGTAGTAGTAGTGTTGCGGGTTCAAATATAAAATGGGTCGTGTTGTTCGAGTGTTAATAAGTTATGTCAACGTAAGTACCATGAGCAGGCCAAATAACTAATAGGGGGATTAAAAACGACCCCTCAGACTTTAAGAGTCCTGAAGACTGGGTAACAATTCCACAAGTACATTTATTTATACCTCTGATTTCTTATGCGAATGTCATGAAGAAAATAGTTACACTTCAAATTGATTCATGTTTATTTAACATATAATCATATAGTATCCTGTTTCATGTCCAACTTCAAACACTGATAATTCTTAATACAATGAACGACAGTGATCCGCATCAATCATCATCTATCTTCATGCCTTATACATTAATGCAATCAATCCAAAAATTAGTGGTCTCCACCACGCGGTAATATAACCATAACAATACACTATCTAAATTAATCACATTGCTATATATTTTATAAGATGAATGGACCCAAGAATCTTATACATATGTCTCGTCCAGAAGGCCGGGCTAAGTATATAATGTTTTAAAAACAACGTCGAGTCGATAGGGACGCTGGATACACAATGTTTTTGTTGCTACCCCAAAGAAAAGAACATCATCATCACAACCACACATAAATACATACGCATCGATGCCTTTGTGCGCAGCAAGTAGGCCGTATCTAAAAGGATCGTAATAAGTAGTAACAGTAGTGGTTGTGGCGATCAAGGTTGCCACTCAAGTTCTAGAGATAAACCCAGATTTTCTTATTAAAAAAACCCAGAAATACCCAGATTATTTTATGCCTTAAATACACGGGATAGACGATGCTTACACAATCTTTTAGTGCAACTTTAGCACAAATAAGCTGTGTGCTACCAATTTTTATTTATTTCTTCATTTTTATTTTATTTTTTATTACCAAAAATTCACAATTATATAAAAATGATTTAATTAACACCCCAATATATGAACTCTTGAAAATGAGATATTTTAACAGTAACATACTTACAGTAGTTACATTAACAGAATGTTCCTCAAATCAGATATAAAATGTTAGTTGTAACTTGTTACTGTTGAAAATTGTCACTTGTCAGCGACTCGGCATCCATGTCGACAACTTCTCGTTCATCAAGATCATATGCATGAATTGACAACGTGGAATCTTGATTGTGGAGTTCCAAAATCTTTGCAAACCTCTGCCGACAACGTCCTTTACGCACATCTTCACCCACGCTTTTACTAGGATTAAACTTATTACAAACTCCAACTTTGGCAACTCCTTGCTTGGCTAGTATTCGATTGGAAACTGTTTCACACATAAGCTTGTTGGTTTGTTTAGTTTTAACTAAGTTAACCTTCGAAAACACTCTTTTGACGCATGCTGAGGAATGAGATAGTGCCATAAGCGTGCACATGAGGTCAGCCAAAACATCAAATTTCTTCTGGTTATTAGCGTCTGTTACTTGTTGCAGTCCAGCCAGAATGCGGACGGATCCTCATCCACCAGATGTCCAAGATCTTTTCGGTACGATGCCAGTTCTCGCCCTTGATCAGACAGACGATCAAGGTTCTCTTCTTCTTCTCCTTCGTTCGTCCTGAAAAGGACGCTGGTTGAGTTGTGTCCATTTACAGCGAAGCTGCGATATTTGCGCCTTTCGGCCGACACGTCCGACTTCAGCATGGCATTTTTGGGAAAGGTTAGCCTTCCCTCTTCAATCCCTACACACTCAGCCAGACTGCAGTGATGCAGCCTGTTTCCAGGACCACCACTTGGAGGTGGAGTAGGGTCTTGGTCAGCTCTGGTTTGCTGATCCTGACGCAAGCAGTCTAGCTATCAGGCTCTCTTCTGAAACAACTGTTGGGAACTGCGCTGCTAATGGAATGACAGAAAGTTTGTTGATCTCGAGAGCTTGCTTTGGATCCAACAGCTGATGTAAACGAGTCAAAAAACAACGTCATTGATGTGGTTAAAAACAAGAATTAAATTTAAGTGGAATAAAAAATATATAGCACATAATTGTTTACATTTAATTATAATATAAATATAATGTATAATGCTCAGTGCCCAGAATATTCATACATCGTAAATGCAAATTGTCAAATATACCCCGATTAATGTAGATTTGGAAAACAAATATCCAAAAATACCCAGCTGTGGCAACACTGGTGGCGATAGTAGTTGTATATATTTTTATAGTAGTTGTAGTAGTAATAACAGCAGTACTACTTGTTCCAACAGAGACAGTAGTTACAGCAATTGTAGTAGCAGTGAAATTTTTTTTTTCCTCGCATGGGTCGCATAGGCACCCGCCCCAAACCCGGCTCTGGTCAAGACTACATGTCCCAACACAAGAAGACCCAATGACAAAATGTGTCACTGTAGTGATCTTCTGTGTTCTCACACAAAGGACCTAATGACACATGAATGTCACTGTACTGGTCCCTGTGTCTAGACACATGATCCTAGTCAAAGGTCGGATATTAGGGCGTTGGGTTTGCCGGAGCAGTATTTACGCTTCGGATCCGTAGCAGTGAAATTTTTTTTTTATTTTTTTTTTTTAAAAAGTACTGAGGACTTTATTTATTTTACTTGTTATAAGGCAACATCGTCCTGAAAATATAATGACAGTAATGAAGCGTTACAACCAAACAAGTTTTCATTTTTGACCATATTTATCAAATTCCATATGACAAACCTCTAACATAGCATTTGCTCTCGCATGTAAGCAAAAAACATAAACATAAACATTGCTAAAGATGGAATCCATTAAAATTTGTTTTACCAATTAAACGATTAAAAAAAAAGTAACCAATTAAAAAAAACAACAGATTAATCGATTAATTAATCGTTAAAGATCATAGCCCTAATATATATATATATCTAATTTGTTTTTTTGGCAAGAGTTTTACGGTAATAGAAGCAGGGGTTCCGCTGTCCTAGGACTATTACTGAAGGGTTCCGTGTTGGTAAACAAGTTGAGAAACGCTGCCTTAGATTTTTAACTTTTGTGTACTTGACTTTTCAGATGCCCTAGGTTGCGAGATTTTAACTCTTGTGTAACATAACACCAACACGGTCACAAATAGACACCGCCGACTCAGGTTGAAAAGTATTATTACAGTTTTGTCTGTCAAAAACATTATTCTTTTGAACTCACGGTCACACAAAGATTTTTTTGAAATCTTTTCAAAACTGTTCCATATAATTTTTTATGAGGAATTCTGGAGAATAATGTTTCTTCGACATGAGCGTTACATATGTATGTTTCTTATTTAGACTAAGTTTTCAGTTTTGCTTCTGCCACAAATAAATTAATTATGTGCTGTTACTTGTTATTAACATTTTTGATGTATGTTCGCAGGTTGTTATATTTCTTTGTTTTATCGCCCGATGTTTGTGAAAGCTACAATAAAGGGCAAAGTTTAGATAAGGGTAATGTTCGCCTTTAGCCCCACCGATGTCGTATAGTAACTTTTCGTTTACTTTGTACATCGACTTTAAGCAAACATTCGTACGATATCCATATCGACTTTTAAATCAAGATTTAACGCGGGAAACGCTATGAATTTTGCGTTTCTGTCGCTGCAGCATACTTGTTTGTACCGCTTACTTGTTGTTTAGTTATATACAACTAATATTTCGCACAGCACTAAAGCTAACGAGCTGACCGACACGCTTGAATAAAGTTTATGTAAAGTTTATGAACATAAGTGTTACGCACAGATTTTACTAAGTCAATATATTATTTACCTGTCTTGATTGTACACTTTAATTTTTGTATTCAAAGGTGCATAACACTTGGTTAGCTGAGGTTACATTTTACAGTTGTTGTTACCTTCTCTTGTGTCTTAACCTGACGGTCTATTATTAGATTAATGTCTGGTTGTTAATCCTTATATGGCTCGAATAGGTCAGCTTTTCTTGGAATGTTTGCAACCTGAGTTGATGTTTATTCCCTGACCATAAAAGGCTCGATTTGGTCAGTGTCTTTGCTTGGTATGTGTCCAACATCGTCCCGTTTGAGTTTAACTCAGGGGTCAAGCGCTTCTGCGCATGTGTCGAACTTAAGGTTGTTTGAAAAAGACTTCCGTCCCGGGAGTCGAACAGTGGTTCTGATCAGAGTGAGACGCGTTTCAGCGTCCGTGTTCATTTTGACGGGGAATATGAAAGTCCTCTCGTGTTGTTAGTTTATCTACAGATGATTTTACCCTTTGTGATTCTAAGCGCCAGGAGGCGTGTGAGTTGTGGTGTTTACTTCTGAAGAAAGGTAATTGCTCTTCATATGATCATTATTTGTCGCCAGCTTTTATGATTGACATTTTGTAGTCTGCTTGCTAACTTTCCCCACTGGGCGGGAAAGAGTCTACTGTCATGAGAAGTTTCAGCTCACGAATCACCATGTCTTTTATGCATCGGGTTGGTGCATGCCCCAAGGGCTATCTGTTGGTTGAACTCTGTTGCTCCGGCGGTATCACGTCGGTCAAGGTTTGACACCTTTGCTATTAACTCTTTCAGTCCCAAGCAAAAAAGTTGGTTTGGCCCAAGCAAAAATGGCCACCCCGGTGCATTTTTAAATAAATATCTCAAAACAGAAACACGTTCACTCTTAAACACATGCGGTATTTAAAAGAATGTACTTGCAGTCGGAAATGACGTTTTGGGTGGTTTGTGGGTAGTTATAATTAGAAACAGTCTCAAACAGAGGCACATATACTAAACGCTTTATAAAGTTGATTGGGCCAAGCGCGTCTAACCCCTGAGGATATATAAAGTCGATTGGGACTTAAAGAGTTAAAGGAACTTAGAGGACATTGCCTGATGTACTCCAGAAGATATGTCTGTCTTGCTGGGGATCAGAAAGGGAGAGTTGATTTAATCTCCTACATCTATATATCTCGGCTGTAGTAGAAAAGGATGATGGTTTCAGCACCTGAATATATCTACAGTCGTTTATGATGCAATGATGCCAATTATATTATCCACCATTGCTATGCTGTATGTCGTCAAGTATTGTACTGACTTTGTATATGATGATGAACGTCCACTGTCCTGTATCGTGAATAAATCCATGATAAACGTCACCAGCTGTTACCATTACTTGACTTCCTCGTTGTGAGTCAAAGTGACGTCCTTGTGACCTGTGTACTGTAGTCCTGTGTGGACCTTCACATTCTATCAACACATCAGACAACATACCAGACACGAGACACCCTTCCATACAGCCTTCAACATCCCCTGGTGTCTACAGTAGTAATATTACCACTACTCTTTGGTGACTACAAAATTAATTACTCCAACATTTTTTGGTGGCCAAATATTACTGCTACATTTTTGGTGACCAGTGTGGGGAATATTATTACTCTCTACATTTTTGGTGGCCAGCTGGTTTCGTCTGGTAACCAGCACTTACGGGGTCCATAACCCATTCGTCATTCGGAGGTCAAGGTTCGGTGAACTGATCTCGCTTCATGCCTTCAAGATATCTAGGTCAGCATACTACACAGTTTTCCCTGCACTCAACATCGTGACGTGCCAAAGTAATATGTGTACTGTACCTGTAAACTGAAAGTACCCGGCGCTGGCTGATAGATTGCCGACTTTGCAGTTTTCATCGTTAAGAAGGTCAAGTGCCGATTGAATCGAGTTACTGTGTTAAGAAGGTCAAGTGCCGTAACCATCTTTGTTGTTATATGAGAAGGCCTAGTTCCGAACCTCCATCTTTACTATATTCTGATTATAGGTTATACCACGTGACAGAGGTCCTATATCAGCGTTCTGTAGGGACTGTGCAAATTTCCCTTAGCGGAATTTGCTAGCAACATCTGTTGCTATTTTTGTCTAGTTGTGACGAGGTGTGCTTTTCGTTGGTTTTTGTCATTTTTTTCTGTTCTTTAGTTTTGTTTTGATTTGTTTGTATTTGTAGGTCTCCCCTTCCTATTGTTTAGTTTTATATAAACTTTATATTTATACACTGTGGTGTCATGTCTTTTGTATGATTTTCGCAGTTATCATCACATTCTTTGTGATATGTTCTTTAGTTTCGCTGTATATTTAGTTGACTTCTGCGAATGTTTTCGTATTGTCTTTGATCTTTGTTCATTGTTTACATTGTTCTTTGTTGTAATTCACTATTGATAGACATATTTGATCATGCACTATTAGCTGTGTAGTGCACTTATGATAAAGAATTGACTGGTGGTGTTATTATTATACA
>JAMPIV010021142.1:0-125945 GCA_024509875.1 Oreohelix idahoensis | reverse complement strand
TTGTTGATTTTAGGGATTATATTTGGGGGGTGTGTTAAATGTTTATATATTATTTTATGATTGGGGGATGGAGTAGGGGTGGTATGGGGGTAAAATTTGGGTGGTGTTTATGGGTAGGTTATTGATTGGTTTGTGACCTAGCGCAAAGCACGTTATTGGGGTTTATATGATTCGATAAGCCCGAAACTGTTGCAGGTCGTTATCAAAAACAAAATTATGGAGTTTTAATTATTTATTGCCCAGGTGTGCTATGAAAATGTGATTTTTGATATGGTTCTTGTGAGCAGTTACGCTAAAACATTAGTTCGACTATGTGGTCCCAGGTTTTGGTTATCCGAGGGTTTTGGCATCGTATTTCAGTTTGAATTGTTTTGAAAGGTTTTGAAAAACACTGGAGTGGGGGAGTTGTTGTAGTTGTTATGTCAGCTAACTGTAAATGGGTATCAGACTCTGCTCTTGAGTTAGTGAAGGCAAAGACGGCGAGGCAGAGACCTGGTCACCCACTAATCACGAAGCTGGCCGCAATATGGCGAAGTCTGTAACACTTCACTCCCCCTATAGCAGTATGTCCTATGGGACGACCTTTACCTTGTACTTCTATATTTAGACAAATCAACGAAACTGACATCCGTATATTGATAACTTTTTTTTTTTTAGCTTTTCTTCTCGGGCGTAGATTTGATTAATCATCATCATCCTTTCAACTGCCCAAGAAGCATAAGACTTCAACAAACGTATGCCAAGTTTTCCTGTCCTGTGCCGTTCACACAAAGTCTTTCTATGTCTTGTTTATGTAAGTCCCGGTTGAATGGGAATTATGTAAGTCCCGGTTGCATGGGAATTATGTAAGTCCCGGTTGAATGGGAATTATGTAAGTCCCGGTTGAATGGGAATTATGTAAGTCCCGGTTGAATGGGAATTATGTAAGTCCCGGTTGAATGGGAATTATGTAAGTCCCGGTTGAATGGGAATTATGTAAGTCCCGGTTGAATGGGAATTATGTAAGTCCCGGTTGAATGGGAATTATGTAAGTCCCGGTTGAATGAGAATTATGTAAGTCCCGGTTGAATGGGAATTATGTAAGTCCCGTGTGGTGGATTTGATGTTATTAATTGTTGTAGGTATTATTATATTTGTATTAAATGAGATTAGCAATGAAGGTCCCTGAATATACCCAATAATATTGTGAACTTTTCAGGGTACCTTTCCACTACCACCTTTTTATCTCATTCAAAATGTATTTATATTAGTATGTTAATTGACTTCGTATTGTGTCTAGGGTTATGGATGTAGAGTGTAATGTATAATAATCAACAAACATACAAACAAATAGTTTATTATTCACAACAGCACACAGTACTACCACAATAACATACAAACGACACTCTAAAAGACTATTTTATTTAAGACTGTGGTTGAATTTTGTGTAAATAAGATTTTTACAGTTTTATTATCCTGATTCAAATTTATTTGTAATCAGGACAGACAATTTAAAAGTGAAATCACAATAATCAATTACATCAGTCAAATAGCACAATAGATCTTCTGTCCATATATATAAAATTATTAATCGAATATATTTATGTAGTGTTCTCCTACTTTAAGGTAATACTGGTGATACTACTAGGCTGTTGTTTTAAATCATGTCCTTTTGGAAATGTTTGTTTCTATTTGGTCACTTGTGGAACTATTAAATATTTTCCCAGTTTTTTCATTGTCATAAGATCGTTCTTTTAAAAGTTCTGTAGTTGAGCTTTCAGGTGCCGAACGAGAACTTATCTTGGCCGTAGAATATAAGATGAACCTTTCCTCTGCTCGCTTGACAATCTGTTCCCTGTTTGCTAGGCAATGGCCACTAGCATGGGCTCGCAGTAAACAGGCAGAGTCTTGAATCAATCAATTTTCAAGCGTTTTGGTACCACATTAACGTCAGTACACAGGACCTCTGAAATGTGAAGGTATGCATCCTTCGTAATATCTAGCATAACACTAATAGTCCACAGTTAAGGACATGTACATTACAAACAAACAAAAGGATCATATCCTTATACAAACCTATGCCACCATTTTCTTTTGATGTGACAATGTACACCAGTATTCCTTTCCTAATAGTTACAAACGCCACTGCAATTCCAGCTGTAATCTCTTCCATTATAATATGATAGCCTGTTATGCTCCTTTATGACAATCCTAACTATGCTTGTAATTTTACACCTCTCTGACAGACTATCACATGGTAGATCAATCTTTAGGCTTTGCCTCATGTTAGCTATAGGCCTACTCAGGTCCATACATTTTTTATTTTTTCACATTCAATTTTTATATAAAATACAGGTTAATAAATGTCAAGCTTACCACAATTGTTCAATGAAATACCAACAGAGAAGATGACTGACACAGTTTCGATCTGTTTTTATTGCTAAGGCCTGTCCAGAAAATGTATTTAAAAAGTACAGCCTGCTCTCATCAATCACTGTTTAAAAATTTTCTTAGAAAATGGCGTCCCCTTAAACGCTTATTCTGACAATATCGATTCAGTTAGCCAATCGCTATTAATTTTACAAGGGTAAACAGTCTTTTCAAAAATATCATTCAAACTTTTCCTACGTTTCTAGGTTATTTATGTTTATTCAAAGGTCAGCCAATAATATTTAGTCTCACTTCAAATGCCACCCAATCGGATTCGCTGTACTATGTTAGCCTATCTGTCACCTACTTTTTTTTTTCCCCAAAAATATGCGATCCAATCTCAGTAGATATGACTTGACCTGACAGTATCTCTGATCTCTATGTATTGTTTTATGAATATTTAATTAGTTAAGGGACCGTATTTATATAAACTAATAACATATTCTTGGTCAGCAAGTCTTCAGGTACGCGAATATACAATTTTTAAGGGGCTATGTGGCTTAGTTCAAAATTCTGTAATTTTTTCCATGTTAGTTGTTGATTTTAACTACCTCCTGTTCAATTCTTTTCTCATGTACTTTCAAGCCAATTACGAGAGCTTAGGTCTTTCATAATAAGAGCTTAACATGTTTACATGACGTAGTGTCCACAATTCTAACTTTTTTCATTGTATTTGGGGAAACCCCTAAGGCAAAGCTTGCCCCTGTGCTAGTGTTAGCTTTTAGTTTTAAATCAATCCGAAACGAATTAGCATTTCATAAACTCCTTGCCCCTCCTCGTTCCACAATGCATTTTAGGCAAATATTTTCTTAGAACTAGAAAAGGTGGTTGTTTATGTCAAGGACGAATTTGAAAAATTGGGTACCGTTTTGTTCGGCTATTCGTTAGCAAATAATAATCTGAAGGCGTAGACAGTACCAACCTTTCTAGCAGAAAATTCTTTTGTACTTTCTTATCTTTGCCTTTACGCCCTATATTGTTATATATTAATTTAGATATTGTATTTAGAAATCACTACATCCCGGTTGAATGGGAATTATGTAAGTCCCGGTTGAATGGGAATTATGTAAGTCCCGGTTGAATGGGAATTATGTAAGTCCCGGTTGAATGAGAATTATGTAAGCCTCCAGTTCTCTTCTCTATGTTTTCCTTGGTCTCCCTACTATCTCTCCTACCCCGGGGGATTCCAACAAACAAAGATTGCTATTTATAAATATTATAAAATGTCATTATTTTCTTGTTTTATTTTTAAATGATTTTTTATGATTATTTTGCTTTTTATTACTTTTTTAATCTTAATATTTAGTTGATCATTTTAGTATAAATACGATAAAACTTATTCTTTAATATTTCTTTAAGTATTTTTTATTGTTTATTTTTATTATTTTATTACATGTTATTACAAATATTATAAAATTTCAATATTTTATTATTTTATTTTTTAATAACTTTTAATTGTTTTTATTACTTTATTATTTTATTTCAACATTTTGTTACAAATATTATAAAATTTCAGCATTTTATTATTTTATTTATTTTTCATTATTTTTTATTATTATTTTATAACTTTAATATTTCATTATTTTTTTTCAACAATTTATTATGGGCTCCATATTTGAAACGTCACCATTTTATTATTAATTAGGAATTATTGAGCTAAAACCATGCAAACAATAAACCTATATACTGTCACCTGGCGAAGAAGACAGACAGTTCTTTACAAATAATGCAAATTAATGCTTTCCTTACCTTTGCATAGCGTGGAAGTAATTTCATACGAGGTTCATTTGACTTGTTTAAAATAAAAAAATAAAAAAATTGATTGTCTTTAAATATATTGAAAGCTACAAGGGATAATCGTTATTATCAGTGGCGGCTTTCTTTAATGTGCTGTTGAGCTGCAGCACTCCCTATTAAAAAAAAGGACTGCATACTGTCTCTACTAACGTAATCCGGACAGACCAAAAAATTGAGGTTACACCGGAAATGTTGAATAAATTGAATACAAGACAACAAAAAATTATCTAAGACCGTATCGTGGAGTGCTGCGAACGATTTCAGTTCAAGTGACCTTGACCTCTTATAAGCGAATGCTTGTTATACACAGCTGCGTTTGGGTTGAATTTATTTAACTCTTTGACTCCGGAACAACGCTCTGAGCGTGGTTTTTAGGCTATCACGAATGAAAATTACGGCACAGGGTGAAAAATAATTGCGGAGTCAAAGAGTTAACAAGTGTTGCAACGAAAGACAGCTCCAAGTGCAATGAACTGTAATTAAAGGGAAGTTACAATGAAAATTTTAAACACGGTTTTAAACTCGGGAAACTGCTTCGACTGACAAGGATTACTCCTAGTTGCAGTAAACTTTTAAAATAACTTTTCAGATGTTCTTGACAGATTTTAGATGAGATAAGACACTAATCATTTGTGTCTGGGTTGATATTTTACATGGTGGTCACAATTTGTGAGTGTTATGTACCGTATAGTATTTTAAATGAATGAACAGAGCAGCACCCCCAATGACAACCCCCTGGAACCGCCACTGGTTATTATTATTATTTCAAAGGGGACATTTCGAAATTATTATCTTATCGACATTTTTTTCATGGAAGACAAAAAACCCACTGATTAAGTTATAAGGTAAACTGACATAAGTCATTGACACGCGTCCAAAAGATGACACGGGCGTTGGCGTAGCTGGCGAGTCCTTTATAGGGCTTTATGCTAGCAGATAGATAATGTTGGTCCTTTTTCAGGACTTAGTATGTATCAACGCTGATCGGGTTAGCAGTCAACAGAGTTGACTATTTTTTTGGATGGTAAATGCACTCTTAAATTAATATAGAAAAAAGCAAGATATTGGTGAATAGCCATAAGAAACATGTTCCGACCAACATTACGTTAAATGGGCAAACGTTAGAAGAAGTTAACACCTTTAAATATCTCGGGTCCACTATATGTAGTGATGGAAGATCAAATAAAGAAATCAAGACAAGACTTGAGATGGCCTCAGCTGCCATGACAAGGTTGAATGTGATCTGGAAATGTAACATCAGTTTTCCTGTGAAGATCAAATTATACAAATCACTTGTATTATCTATTCTCTTGTATGGGTGTGAGGGCTGGACACTCACTGCAGATACGGAGCGAAGGATTCAGGCTTTCGAGCATAAATGTTATAGAAGAATTTTGCGCATTTGCTATAAAGAGCACAAAACAAATGTCTATGTTAGAGAGAAGATAAACACCTATGTGTTGCGTGCATATTTTGACGCACATATTACAAAAATCGATATGGCTATTTACTATGGGAAAAATATAGACATTCATTTATTTGTGTATGAAAATGCTGTTTATGGTAAAAGCGAGATAATCCATGTTTGATTCACACTTTTGATTATAGGAGTAATCGTTCTGGATATTGATCCAGCGCAAGGATATTGCGCTTGCGTTTGTACTTATTTTTTAGGGCCAGAAAATATATTAATTTGCTTATTGTGTTTATGGCCTGAATTCATATGTATTACATATTATTAGTACAAGTAGAATCAGTCCTATATTGTATATTTTGGATGGGTAGGAGGGACTAGATTCTTGTATTCCGGTCTAGCGGAAGTATGAGTTGTCTTGACAAGTCGTGATGAGTTCCGATGTACTGCTTACAAATGGCGGGGTACGTTTTTCAAGAGCTGGTCCTTTCGTCAGAAAAAAAATGTCTTACGAAGTGGTTTTTTCTTCTGAAGGAGATGGTGTCTCTACGATAGTTTGTGTTAGAGACTCTCCTTATGTCAGTATATAGATGATTCGGACTCCAGGTAAACCCAGCTCCTATTTTTGATGATCTCTCGTCGGTTAGGCCTAGCTTGACTTTTGTGCTTCGCTATGCTAGTGTCGTGTTTTGTATCGACGAAGATGACAGATGTTCCTGCAGCGGTTATGGCTACGTGAATTAACCTGATCACCGCAGAGCTGCATGGAAACATTTATGAAATCATTTATATACCCATTATAAATTAACTCTGGCTTATATTCTCCTTCCTATGAATGAGTGAACGACAACTCAGGGAGGCAGCCATGTTGGATTTCGGTCATCATATGTTTTGATCACTGCCAAGAGAACAGATTATTTATCTTATTATCGGACAGTGACAGAGAGATCTCAATCCTGCTAGAAACCCCCTTTCGTGGTTTCATAATATATACTACAAAACTATGGACGTCAAGTAACTTTAGTTATTTATCGATCTGCCTTCACTGACGCGTTTAGTCAGATAGGGGGATGCGGCCATAATGTATCATGACATTGAACTTTTGATGTACTGCCATTATTTCTGAATGTGTCATGACTTCAGATCTGCTATGTATACCTACAAATTGATATGTCAACGAACCATGATGTACTCGTATGTCCCAGTGTGTACGTCTGAATAAATTGAGTAAACTAAGATTCCAGCAGTCTGCATTGGTGCCTTGTAGACACATGTGTATGAGTGGTTATATTGGTCAGCACACGAACAGTACACCATTCGCGGTAATCACACTCTACACTTCTACTTCATACATACACCATCCTGCGTCGGCTGAAGTGACCAAGTTTAGGGCCTGCTTCCCCTGGAGCCTTTGCCTTCCCTAACTCAGGACTAGGGTGAGTTACCCATTTACAGCTGGGTAGACTGGAGCATGCCTGATCTCAACAACACACCACTCTTCCTTACAGAGCATCCAGTGTGTGTGTGAAAGCAACTTCAACAGAGCAGACAGAAACCTGAAACTTTACAGTGGCGAGCCAGATTCCTGGGTCCAGCTTACGCAGTTTTGTGTTGAGAATCTCAGTTTACAGCTGAAAGAACATTTGTTTGAACACATCAACACCAGTAGGACAGCTATACAGTCGATGTCAGCTTGACCTGTATTACCGATAGGATGCTGTATCTGGGTCAGCGCTTGTTGACAGTTTTTCGCTGTACAGACAGTATTACACAGGACAGTGGTATCAAGTGTAGAAAATAGCTGGAGCAATATTGTTGACATTTCTCAACGTACAGAAGAATCACAGTGTTGAACATAAAGTGCATAGTTCATCGTTGGATCTTCATATGCTCAACAGAGAAAAATTGACAGTGTAATAGTTTAAAATTAAATCTATTACTGAATAAAGTGGCAAGTTATTAGTATTAAAATAAACTGTGCCTGCTTTACAACACTATACCTGCAACACATTCCATTCATGACATAAATGATATTGTATGCTATATGCTATTTATGCTTACATGTTATTCGTTTATATGTGTAGGTGTTTATATGTTGCGGGCCTGGATGGGTGGTGACTAGAACAGGAAATACCGAGTGATATTGGTCTTGTTCTGGCGTTCGATAGGGAGCAATTTCTTAATTGAAATTTGCATGCAACATAGTTTGCAAATATTTCGTTAGTTGTGACGACTGTTTCATATTTGTATTTGTAACATTTTTTGTGTTCCTTAGTTTGTTTGATTTGTTTGTATAATTGTAGGTCTCATCTTTCCTTTCATTTCAGTTTTTTACACCTTTATGTTTATACACTGTGGCGTTATTTGTCTTGTTATCTTATGGCAGTTATCATCACGGATTCTGTGATCATTTTTTTTCATTTCTCCTAGTTAATTTAATTTGATCTCTGCAAATGTTTTCAGATTGTCTTTTCTTGTTTGTCATTTGTAATGTCTTTAGTTGACATATGACGTATAGTGGTATACACTGATAATATAGTACAGATCAGTACTTTCTGATTGTTATTGTTATAAAACAAAATGTACAAGACCTTTGTAAGGCTTGTCTCCCAAAGTGATTGGTAAAGGGAAATATTTTTTCTACAGGTACTCAAGTGATCTTTGATTACATTGAGGTATACAAGACCTTTGTAAGGCTTGTCCCCACAGTATTTGAGATACAATTATTGTTGTCCACAGGTACTCAAGTTATCATTGGTTATTATAAACCATACAAGTTTGGACTAAGACTAAGTCTAAGGTATAGACTTGTCTCCCATTAACTTGAAAGAGGGTAATTTATTTACTTTTTCAGGTTTCTGATTTAGGAAGACAATATGTCTACATTAGATTATTTCATTGCTCAAGGAAAATCTCTTGATAAGACTGGAAAAGACTTAGAACAATGGACTGTTGCTCAATGTGACAAGGCATTAGCTGCAGAAGAGAAAAAAACTGCTGCTGCTGTTGAAGAAAGAAAAGCTGCGGCTGAGGAGAGAAAACTTCAGATAGAAGAAAAAAAAGCTGCTGCAGAAGAAAGGAAAGCCTTAGCTGAAGAAAAAAGATTAGAAAAAGAAGCTGATACTGCTGCTGAACTTAAGAAATTGCAGATGCAAGTGGAGGAAAGGAGATTTGATGCAGAGCAGAAAAAAATTAGAAGCTGCTGCAGAACAGAAAAAATTAGAAGCTGCTGCTGCTGCAGAACAAAAAAAATTAGATAGAGAAGCTGAAGAGAGAAAAGCAATAAGAGAACATGAGTTGGAATTAGAGAAATTAAAATTGACATGTATGAGTAATGTTAATCAGGCATCTGGTGGTAATGGTAAACCCTTTGTGTACAAGGTCAAGGTACCAGCGTTTAACCCTACCAGTGATGACATAACATTTTGGCTTTCTAGATTTGAACGGGCTTGTCGATCTCATAATGTTGACAAATCACAGTATGTGAATCAGTTGTCTGAAAATCTAAAAGGGGAGTCTCTGAGTAAGTTATATTTTGTTGAAGAGGCCGACAAAGATAATTATGATGCTGTTAGGGCAGCTTTGATAAAGAGATATCAGCTGTCTGAAGAAGGTTATCGTCTTTTGTTTAAAACAATGAGACCTGAGGTAGGTGTAGAATTCTCAGAATTCATCTCAAAAGCACGAATTACACTTTCACGATGGATTGAATTATCCAAAACAGAGAAAACATTTGATGGTCTTACGGATTTATTGCTAAGAGACAAGGTCATGTCTTCTGTAAATAAATCATTCCTAGAGTTCTTACATGAGCGTAAACCTAGTACAATAAAGCAAATGGAAGAATATTGTGACCAGTATGCCACGGCACACCCTGACATGATTCTTGGTAACTCTAACATTAAAGAGAGTATGCCAGTTGCTTCGGCAACAGAATATAATCAGAATTACTCACACAAATTCCAAGGAGCTAAAAATAAATTTGATAAAAAGGTTAATTGGGATAAGTATCAAAACCAAGATAACCACTCAAATCAGAGTTCTTCTTCGAAGAACTGGAATCGGGCTGATAGTCCTCGACACGCGAGGGGTGCCCATAATGTTAGAAATTCTCGGAAAGGGAGTAGCTATAGGAACTACCCCAGTGCTTCATGGAGACAAAAGAAACAATATTACAGGGATACTCAATATAATGAGCATGATGATTATGATCATGAATATTATGATTCAAACCCAAATAGGGGTTATAACAGAGGCAATAATAATTATAGAGACAATTATAACCGAGGTAGATCACAACACAAAAGACATGGTAAATCTTATTACCAGGCTAACTCTGCACAACAGGAGTTCCACGACACCGATAATCAGAATAATGATAAAAAAGACTCCAATAGTGTAGCAAATTCCGCTTTCGATTTTGCTAGAGCATCTGAGTGTTCGCAATGCAAAACATTATTCGATCCAACCACAGTTTCTACTTTAAGCTGCGGTCACCCACTTCCCGCTCTCCATGCGTCAATCGCGCATAATGGAAGGGGTGCTCTTGTCTTTAATAGGGGCCTAATAGATGGTACTCCGGTATCAATTCTTTTCGACTCGGGGTGCACTACAATTGGAGTGAGGCAATCACTCGTAAATCCTTCTCGAGCTACAGGCAATATAGTCAAATGTGTAACATTTGGTGGCACATTGGAGAAGTACTCCACTGCCATTATCAATATTGCTACGCCTTTCTTTACAGGAGAGGTGCAAGCATGTCTCTTGCCGAATCCGATCGCTGATCTTATCATCGGTCGCATTCATGGAGTGAAAGAATGCACTCCACAGCAAATTTCTAATTGGGAAAATGTTAATATGCAATCTGCTAATGCAGTAATCACTAGGGCTCAAGCTCTCAATATGCCACAATCTTCACATTCTGAAGATAATGATGCGCAGATCCAAGATGATCCCTTGGAGATATCCCACGATTCCTTTATCAAACAGCAGGAAGATGATCCTACTCTAAAGAAATTCTTTACTCTGGCAACAAAAGGTGATCCGAATAAGGATACTAATCGTAAATCTTGGATTACGATGAAGAATGGCGTACTTGTACGTATGGTACAAGACTCCGCTAAGTCCATTCATTCTCAAATCCTTGTGCCTAAAAATATGAGAGTTAAAATTTTACAGCACGCTCATGATTCGCAGTGTGCTGGACATATGGGTTTTTCCCGTACTAAAGCTAGAGTTCTTCAATCTTTCTTTTGGCCTGCTGTGAATAAGGACATACGAATCTATTGTCGATCTTGTAAAGTATGTCAAGAGATGAAATCCAGAGGTCCACGCCATGATGCACCTATTCAGGCTGCAGACATTCCCATTCGGCCATTTCAAAAAATGGCGATAGACATCATTGGTCCATTTAAGATAAAGTCTGCTAGAGGACACCAATTTATTTTGACGTGTGTTGATATGTGCACACGTTGGCCGGAGGCTGTTCCTCTAAAGAGCATAACTACTGCTGATGTCGCAGATGCTCTTTGGTTAATATTTTCTCGTCTGGGGTTTCCAGCAGAAATATTATCCGACCATGGTACCCAACTCATATCGGATACCATGTCTCAAGTAATGTCGACTCTGAAGATAGAGAGATCGCTGAGTAGTATATATCATCCTATGTCCAATGGGATGGGGGAACGTTTGAATAGAACTCTGAAAAACCTACTAGGTAAGATAACAGAAGATCATCCTCAGGATTGGGATAGGGTTTTACCCGCGGCTCTCTTTGCATATAGAGAGGTCGCCAACGAACATACAGGATTTTCTCCCTTTGAACTTGTCTTTGGCGCGAAACCGCGAGGTCCTATGTCCTTACTTCATGATCTTATAACTGCTGATAATATTGTCGATGACACAAAATCTTTGCGTCAACTTTGTCCAGGTGACAAAGCATTTGTCTTGCTACCTTGTAGGGAAAATAGACTGCTAATTTCTTGGAAAGGTCCGTACGATATAATATCAAAGGTTTCCGATGTTGACTATATCGTCGATATTGACGGGAAGCGTAAAACCTTCCACATCAACATGCTCACGGAATTCCATGAACGTCCTGATTATTTACAACCTGTTTTCCAGGCAACGGACGATTTTCCAGTCCAACATGGACAGTACTCATCTCTGTCAGTAATACAGGATGAGGAAACGAGTTTCTCGGATGTAAATTTACCTTTTCCAATGATTCCTCTTTACTCTAATGAATCATGGAAAGATGTTGCAATTTCTCCAGAATTATCTCCAGGAGAGCAGAAACAAGTTTCTACTATGTTAGAACAATTTCAGGATGTCCTTACTGACATTCCTGGTCAAACTGATGTCATTCAACATGACATTATTCTTACTGACCATAGTCCTATAAGAGTCAGACCGTATCCTATCCCGATAGATTTTCAAGCACAGGTAGAGAAAGAGTTAGATGAGATGATAGAGTTAAAAATTACACTGGCTAACAAAAAAAATTTTTTTTTTCTTTCTCTAACATTTCTATGTTTTTCTGGTCAATTTTAATGCGCTGTTTTTAAATATGCAAACCGTTATTCTCTATCAGGTCGGGATCTCTAGAAATACACAATTGAAGTTTTTAAACAACGCATACAGTATTACATCATTCGTACAAGAAGTATAACAGTTATGTAGGCTTGAATTTCTTTGCAGTCGACTTTCGTCGGTGAATGGCATGTGGTACATCGCGATGAAGCATCCAACAATAATCGGCAAGCATGGTCACACTCCACCGTTCTTGGTAACGTGACTCCATTACGGCGATATCTTGATGGAATCGTTCTCCATGTTCATCGCTGACTTCGCCAAGGTTGTCAGGGAAAAAGTCAAGATGCGAATCGAGCAAATGGATTATGAGGGACATGTTACAGCCCATAATTCTGTATGCATCTATACACTGCTTAACAATATGCGCATAGTCGACAGATTTGTGATTTCCCAGAAAGTTATCGACGATCGATTTGAATGCCATCTATGCGCGAAGTTCACTACCATGTAACAAGTTCTCGAATTGTTTGTCTGCAATAACTTTCCTAATCTGAAGTCCTACAAAGATATCTTCCTTTATCTTTGCATCGCTAACTTGCGGAAACTTTTCTCGAAGATAAGTGAAAGCTTTGCTCGTTTTATCTAACGCATTTACGAAATTCTTCATGAGCCCCAACTTTATATGTAACGGTGGTAAAATGATGCTGTCTTTGTTAACTAAAGGCTCGTATATTACATTTTTATGCCCGAGCTGCATACGATCCCTGATAGGCCACACCTTTCTTGCATAATGTTCCTGTCTGTTGCAGCTGTCCCATTCACATCATCATCATCATCAGTTGCCATCTCCACAACGAAGGTTGGCTGTAATGGATCTCCAACGTCTTCTGTCTCTTGTCTTGATGGTGCACTCTGACAGACTCTTTCCTGTCCATCTCTTGATGTTGTCTTCCCACTTATAGCGCTGTCTTCCCCTTGCACGTTTGCCTTCAACTCTCCCTTCTGTTATGGTCTTCTGCAAGGTGTTATGCCTTTTTATGTGGCCAAAGTATTTTAGCTGTCGAACTTTGACCTCCCTCATTAGTTCTCTTTTCATACCTAGATTTTCTAGGACCTGCTTATTTAACGCTTTCAGCTAAACACTGGTATCCGAGATATACGTAGCTCTTGACTTGTTCCAGGATTTCCCCATTTACGCTTATCTTAATGTGGGTTTATCGTCTGTTTTGCTAATTATCATAGTTTTTGTTTTCTCAATATTAATGTCGAGTCCATATTCATGACTTATACTGTTCACTTGCTTCACTAGTTCCTGTAACTCCTGTTCGCTTTCAGCTAACAACACGGTATCATCTGCATATCTAAGGTTGTTTATTGACCTTCCACTGATGTTCAGTCCTGGTATTTCCTGTATCTGTTTGAAAATTTTTTCAGTGTATAAATTAAATAGGCAGGGGGACAGCACACAACCTTGTCTGACACCTCTTTTTATGTCTATGTATGGTGAATAATTCCTTCCAGTTCTTACTGTGGCAGTTTGCTCCCAATAAAGGTTACTGAGTATTCTTATATCCCCATTCACATAGGAAGCAACAAAATTTAGTATACCCAGTCTGCATGCTCGTGAGAATTGCAATGACCTTTAGGTCTCCACAAATCTGCCATTGGTAGTCATTGTACTTTATTTTTGCCTAAAGTATAGCCATATTGTCATAAGTTTCTTTCATATGAACAGAGTAGGCGACTGGAATTGATGAACATAAATTTCCATTATGCAATAACACGACTTTTAGACTAGTCTTGGAAGAGTAGATGAAAAGTCGCCATTCGTTGACTATGTGCTCATGACCGAGGTGCACCATTAGACCGTTTACATCTTTGCAATAGCAAATTTCATCATCCATCTCAAAGTATTGAACAAGTTCTCTGTGTCTATGACGAAATTTAGATATCGGAGTATTGGGCGCTAAAAGATTCCATTCTTTGAGTCGCGAACCGAGTAATTCCGCTTGTCCTTTGGTAAGAGCGAGATCACGTATTAGATCTGAAAGTTCTGAATGGTTAATTAAGTGAACACCATCATTCGCCGGTGTATAATCCGAGTCAGAATTAGTTTCTAAAGCAGGTAAACTATCACTTTCTGATGGTTCATTCACGTCCAACGGCTATTGTTCTGGTGGAACTGGGATCGGACACATGATTGGATCATGAGGCACTGGTTTCAAAACCGATTCAATATTTGGATAAACCACAGACTTTCTAGTTTTAAAAGTGAAACCATGGATATTTGGTCAAGCAGCAGTAACAATCAGTAGCGTGATTTGTCGGTTCACGCCATATTACTGGCACTCCAAAAGGCATCGACTTATGCTTCGGCGATTTTCGTAACCAACCTGCCAATGTATTTGCACAAGTCAAACAAACTGCATTTGGCTTCCAAGATTTATTTGCATCATTAACTTTCGAATCGAAATAAAGTTCATATGCTTTCTTTAGTAATAGTGTAAAGTTTTTCTGGTGAACACGATCGGTAAAATATCCGCACACGTAACAGAACAGATCAGCCGAATTTCTACAACTTCTAGAAGCCATATTTCGCTCAGAATTATTTCAAAATACAGTAACTATTTGAAAAATAGCGTAACATATGTCATGCATCTTTTACCAGTATAAAAAGTAGAATTATTTTGCATTTTATTAATTTTTAATAAGTTAAATAGTAAAAATGAAACGGAGCAAATAACGGTTTCCCAAAAATATATTTATTCACAAATATCTTAAGAACCCGGTGTGATAGAGATAAACGGATTTCAAATTTTAAATCAGCGCAAAAAACTGACCTAAGAACACTTATTCTTATATAAGAAAGAAAAATGTTGTTTGTCAGTGTTATTGAACCATCCACATCAGCATATTCTTCGCCGATGGTTATAGTACGAAAAAAAGACAATAACATAGTCTTTGCGTGGATTATCGCAAATTGAATCAAGTGACTAAATTCGATGCTGAACCTATGCCTTTACTAGAAGAGCTACTTACGAGACTATCGAATTCTCACTTCTTTACTAAACTCGATTTGTCTAAGGGATATTGGCAAGTTCCATTATCCGAACACGCCAAACCGTTTACTGCTTTTTCGACGCCTAGGGGTCTATTCCAATGGAATTTCATGCCTTTCGGTCTTATGAACGCCCCTGCTACATTTGTACGCATGATGCGTCGAATCCTATCTCATCGCTCAGATGTCATTGCGTATCTTGATGACATCTGTCTTTTCAGTGATACTTGGAACGATCACTATAATGGTATAAATGAACTATTGTCTATCTTACGCGAGCATAACCTGACAGCGAAACCATCGAAAGCATGTATTGGTTTTAGCGAAATATCTTTCTTAGGACACCGTGTTGGTCATGGGTTCCTAAAAACAGAAGACCATAATACAAGTAAGATACTTAACATTTCTATTCCTAAGACTAAAAAGCAAGTACGAAGTCTTTTAGGTCTAATACAATTTTATGGACGATTCATCCCGAATCTGTCCTCCATTATGTCACCTCTTTCTTCCTTGCTAAAGAAAGGGTCTCCTAATGTAGTCCATTGGACTCAAGAATGTCAATCCTCTTTGGATAAGGTTAAAACTATGTTTTCTACTTCACCTATCCTAGTATTGCCTTCTAAGGATAAGACATTTATTCTTCGTAGTGACGCTTCATCCACCGGGATTGGAGCTGCACTAATGCAAGAGTACTCTGGAACTCTGCATCCTGTGATGTATATTTCTCGGAAATTAAATGCCGCAGAGAAGAATTACTCGGTCCTAGACCGTGAATTATTGGCTATGGTTTGGTCAATCCTTAAACTGCAAAGATTTCTTCTGGGCGCGCATTTCATTGTGGAAACTGACCAGAAAGCTCTTACGGCTATTCAGAGTAAAAATCTGAAGAGCGCGAGATCAACGCGATACGCGATTGCTCTACAGCCATTTCATTTTTCGGTGCGAGCTATCCGCGGGTCAGAAAATGTGATGGCAGATATTTTGTCTAGATGCCCACATGATTCATAACTGTTATACAACTTTGATACAGTTGTTTCTATGTTGAAATGTGTACACATATGTAATATATCATATATTGATTGTAACACTACTTAGCGGTTCATTGATATGTATTCACCGCTGATCTTTCAATGTTTTTCGTCTTTGATGATCATGATGTTAAGATATCTTAGATGGAATTTATGTATAAACTAATGTGGAAATTGTGTCATTGCTAATATTGTAGTATGCGTTGGTGACACCTCTCTGGAAATATTTATACTTAGAGAACTACTTCTCTAAGGTCATAAAACTTATGCTTATCATCTGCGCATTGTTATTGGTGCGTTGTGAGCCTATTGTATGTTGCTCCTAGATGTATTTCAAAAAAAAAAATGTACCATTTTTTTTTCCCGAGGGGTGTGGTAATCTGTTGCGTGCATATTTTGACGCACATATTACAAAAATCGATATGGCTATTTACTATGGAAAAAATATAGACATTCATTTATTTGTGTATGAAAATGCTGTTTATGGTAAAAGCGAGATAATCCATGTTTGATTCACACTTTTGATTATAGGAGTAATCGTTCTGGATATTGATCCAGCGCAAGGATATTGCGCTTGCGTTTGTACTTATTTTTTAGGGCCAGAAAATATATTAATTTGCTTATTGTGTTTATGGCCTGAATTCATATGTATTACATATTATTAGTACAAGTAGAATCAGTCCTATATAGTATATTTTGGATGGGTAGGAGGGACTAGATTCTTGTATTCCGGTCTAGCGGAAGTATGAGTTGTCTTGACAAGTCGTGAGGAGTTCCGATGTACTGCTTACAAATGGCGGGGTACGTTTTTCAAGAGCTGGTCCTTTCGTCAGAAAAAAAATGTCTTACGAAGTGGTTTTTCTTCTGAAGGAGATGGTGTCTCTACGATAGTTTGTGTTAGAGACTCTCCTTATGTCAGTATATAGATGATTCGGACTCCAGGTAAACCCAGCTCCTATTTTTGATGATCTCTCGTCGGTTAGGCCTAGCTTGACTTTTGTGCTTCGCTATGCTAGTGTCGTGTTTTGTATCGACGAAGATGACAGATGTTCCTGCAGCGGTTATGGCTACGTGAATTAACCTGATCACCGCAGAGCTGCATGGAAACATTTATGAAATCATTTATATACCCATTATAAATTAACTCTGGCTTATATTCTCCTTCCTATGAATGAGTGAACGACAACTCAGGGAGGCAGCCATGTTGGATTTCGGTCATCATATGTTTTGATCACTGCCAAGAGAACAGATTATTTATCTTATTATCGGACAGTGACAGAGAGATCTCAATCCTGCTAGAAACCCCCTTTTCGTGGTTTCATAATATATACTACAAAACTATGGACGTCAAGTAACTTTAGTTATTTATCGATCTGCCTTCACTGACGCGTTTAGTCAGATAGAGGGATGCGGCCATAATGTATCATGACATTGAACTTTTGATGTACTGCCATTATTTCTGAATGTGTCATGACTTCAGATCTGCTATGTATACCTACAAATTGATACGTCAACGAACCATGATGTACTCGTATGTCCCAGTGTGTACGTCTGAATAAATTGAGTAAACTAAGATTCCAGCAGTCTGCATTGGTGCCTTGTAGACACATGTGTATGAGTGGTTATATTGGTCAGCACACGAACAGTACACCATTCGCGGTAATCACACTCTACACTTCTACTTCATACATACACCATCCTGCGTCGGCTGAAGTGACCAAGTTTAGGGCCTGCTTCCCCTGGAGCCTTTGCCTTCCCTAACTCAGGACTAAGGTGAGTTACCCATTTACAGCTGGGTAGACTGGAGCATGCCTGATCTCAACAACACACCACTCTTCCTTACAGAGCATCCAGTGTGTGTGTGAAAGCAACTTCAACAGAGCAGACAGAAACCTGAAACTTTACACTATGCAGGCCATCAAGAACCACTTTTGTCAATAGTGAAACGTCGAAAGCTTGCCTGGTTTGGGCATGTAACTCGTCATGACTCCCTTTCGAAAACGATCCTCCAGGGAACAGTCGAAGGTAAACGGAGAAGAGGAAGGCAAAGAAAATCCTGGGCTGATAACATCAAAGAATGGGCAGGACACGGTTTCTCCACACTTGTACGCATTGCTGAGAATAGAGAGCAGTGGAGGACCCTGTCTGCTGATGCTTCCACCATGGCACCCCTACGACCCATGACGGGTTATGGGTTGAGATGAGAGATGATGAAATGCACTCTGATATAACCACATAGGTTGAAAGGAACGCGCCTCGCCAGAAGAAGGCAAAAAAAAAAACCATTTTAATTTATTTAAAAAAAAATATTATGTGTTTTATTTCTAAACCTTAGTTACAAATATGCGGAATCTGAAGAGGGAAACAAAATTGAACTGCGCAAAAAATGTTTCCTTGGTTCAGCTGGGGATTGAACCCAGGACCTCTCGCGTGTGAGGCGAGCGTGATAACCACTACACTACTGAACCCGTTGAATTCAGAACGATAAATGTTAACGGCATTACCCGATTCTACTCTGAATCACTAACACTTTTAATCTTTGCAGGGCTCAGTTTATCCGCCACAGGATTTATTCCCAGCTCTATGCGACTCTTTGCACCTAGTTATCTTCTTGCTCTCCTAATCCCGCTCTCCTATTTTCCACCTACAATAATTCAATAAATTACCTCTCTGTTAGTTTACAACGTACGAAAATTAAAACTAACTTCTCTGTAATCACATAACTATTCTCCAGACCTAAAAGTCTTATATTTGGACATGCGCCCTAATATAACCGGCTAGGTTGAACGGGACGCAAAATTTTATTTTTAAAAAAAAAAGCTTCTCTGTCCCCCAGCAGGGTAGACTGTATAACATACTCTTGAATAAACATACCAAACGATCTTTTATGTTTGGGCATGCGCCCTTATGTAACCGACGGACCCTGTGTCTAGGTTGAATGGAGCGCACCTCGCCAAAATGGGGGCAACATTTTTATAACAATAATAAATATCGATAATCAGATTTCAATGGCCCATTTCCCTCGGGGCCCCGATCGTTCAGGTTTTGGTTTTAAGAACTATCTTCATTGCACACGGACTACTCCATCAGTGCCCCGATCTTCTCCCTTAGATCACACAAGGAGGATCTCAGCACAGCGCACGAACTCCATAGCACCGGCGAGGATTCCAATGTGTGTATACAGAAACAGCACATTCTATAAATACTTTTGTTAAAATATTTTTCGCTAATTCCGTAAAATTTGCCAGGGTAGCGGCGTTATGGCGTACAGGTACTCATTACTGCCGAGGGATTTTTATTGTGTGCAACATGCACACGGGATCTCCTATTTTTCACCCTTATCCGAGAAGGCTTGGCATCCGATCTCACTACCCATGAGATCAGTGGTGAGTAAGACATCGTTAGGACCCTTGTGAAAAAATTTCAAAAACATTTAGGTGGTCGGGGTAATGCTGTTCTTTCTGTCTAATATCAGAAGATCCTCTAATACTTGGTCCTGTCTTTATGTGGGAATCCTGTTTCTTTTCGTTATCCTGAATGTCTGAAATGTCTTCTTCTCGATGAGCTGAAAATGAAGTGTATCAATCCCAAAATGTTCCAGATTATAACCGACATTATTGCTCACCCGCCCATGTGATTTCGTTGGACAAAACTCCAATCAGAAGTGGTTCATTTTAGCACTTCCATGTCAATCCAACCACGAATTAATGTCTGAAATCGGTAGGGGAATTCCCCCTCCCCCTTACCCTTATCTGTAGAACATACTGCTTGACACACAAAATATTTTCTTTACATGTCATTTACAAATACATTTGCCTGTCTTTCATGCTCATATAAGGACTCGCTTCTTTCGTTTTGCCTGTCATGTTTACAAACTCACTACTTCACAGGTCTGACATTATAATCTCCTCCAACGTGTTATTTCTTTGCAGTTGTTTAGTACAAGTTTGGTTTGGTTTGGTTTTAAGGACTATCTTCATAGCACACGGACAACTTCATCAGTTCTCCGATCTCCTCCTTTGGATCACACAAGGAGGATCTCAGCACAGTGCACGAACTCCGTAGCACCGGCGAGAATCCCAATGTGCGTGCATACAGGAATCACACATTATATAAATATTTATGTAGTGGGAAGGTGTCTAATTTTTTTATTTTGCCAGAGTAGCGGCTTGATAGGCCTACTCTTTACGATTTCCAACTGCCGAGGAATTTTTAACGTGCGCAATTTGCACACGGGACCTCCTACATTTTCGCCCATATCCGGGAAGGCTAGGCATCCTATCTCACTACCCAAGAGACCGGGGGGGGGGGCGGTATAACATCATTAGGACCATTGGTTCTGAAAAGAATTTTCCATAAAATATATACCCTGAACTGGGAATTGAACCCGGTACCCTTAGAATTCGAGGTGGATGCCGTAGCTCTGAGCCACTCCGACCCCCAACAACCAGTTTCATCTGCCGAAAGTATTACATCACTGTGTAGCAAAGTTGATTTTGCTGGGGAGGTTATGATGGTATCCTAACAAAGAATGAAATCGGTGTCTGCATAAACCGTGTGAGGTCAAGCACATGTAGGCCCCTGACTCTAAAAGATGATGATGATGAATTTTGTGCAGGGTACCTAACGCTACCTCCCTAGATCTCACACGGTCACTCTTGTGGCTCTAGTGTATGGTGTATGATGTACCTAGTGTCTAGGGGAGAAATGAGATGATGGTACACAACACACACAAAAACACTTTAATTTTCTATGAGGAAGTGAATAACACAGTGGTTAAAGTTTTCTTTATATTAATCTTTTCTGTACAATTTATTTTGCCTGTCCAGTCATATCTCTTGGACAGGTCTTTGAAAATGAGGACAAGAAAGTTTACATAAAAAGGATCAACTAAAAGTATGTGTGGACAATTTGCCCAACACTATAAAGTAATATATATATATATATATATATATATATATATATATATATAAATATATATATATATATATATATATATATATATATATATATATATATATATATATATATATATATATATATATATATATATATGATAGGAAACTCTTTACAGAGCGATACAACAGGAAGCAATCTGATCATCAGAAGAAGTCCCCCCATCCGACAAGTGTTTCGGCCCGATTACTCCTTTACACTCTAAGGGGGGCGGGCCCACTTGGGTCATGACTCCCAAGCGTCTCAGCTTCCTGTTGTCTTGTATCGAAAATGAACCCATTTCACTTATGGTAGCAACTTTTAAATCCACAACGCCAGCCGCGGAGGCAATTGTGAAAGTAACAAAGAGAAGACAAATTATTCCGTTCGTTCCGTCGCCCTTCACAACTAAGGACACACACTGAGACATTAGCGCGCAGCCGACAAGCTTCGCGCCGCAAGCCACTGAAATTTACCTGACACTCTCCCTATAGTATACATCGCCTGTTGCCCCAGAGTCGCATCTCTTTCACTCGTACACCAAAAAAACTCAGCGTTTATATATATATATATATATATATATATATATATATATATATATATATATATATATATATATATATATATATATATATATATATATATATATATATATATATATATATATATATATATATATATATATATATATATATATATTTATCTCTGTCCTGTGGGAAATGTTCACAGCTATTACTCTATTAGTCTAGCAGGGAGAGTCACTGTGTATGAGGGGCTGTAGTTTCATCACGCCCCAAAACTTCCTGAGTATATGTTGAAATATCAGTGTTTCTTAAAGCGAAAGTGTCAGATGTACCCAGATGCCTAACTCATCACCTGGGGTTCCTTGGTAGAATGAAATACAATATGTAGATGCAGAAAATCTCTTTCAAACGTGCACCAAGCTCCTCCCGGTATCTGTTGACAGCATATGAAGGGTCGGAGACTTGATAGTATGTTTCTGACTCAGCAGGTTTACTGTCACCAGCTGGCACTTGGAAATAGAACCTCTGCAACAAAAGGACACCCTGGCCTTTTACATCTGATCACTCACTATATTTGTTATTATCCTAAGGAGGTATGGGGTCAGCCTCGCGTGCCGTACAGAGGCACTCGCCCCTAATTTTACATGACTCCCACCTTGCTGTGACCACACCTCAGGTCCCTATGGCAGATACGCCACTGTACGTTTACATATTTTTCCTCAATACAATAATGTGGAGTAACCACATTGTGGTGAAGTGGGATGTTATAAATATTTATAGGGGACTTAGTGTACTGACCGAGATCAGCTGTGAAGGTATATATATCTAATAAGAGTAGTGTATTATATATAACCTTACTTGCTGCCACATATGTATACCTCAGTCAGAATTATTCTGGAATAGTGTGATGACTACGTTATATGTCTAGGGTATGTGTATGATGAAGTGTAAGTCAAAACAACAACAGACAGATCAACAATTTAATTTATTCCACTACACTTGACAACACTGTGACACTCACATACATAAAACACTCTACAAGGATATCTTAAAGGAGTCACTGATAACTTTTCAAATAACAATATGTATTCATTGCTGTCATGAATGAATATGTGTCCTGATTCAAATACAAAGGGAACCAGGAATCACAATCAATTTTAATTACAAGTTATAAGTACAGAATTTATCAATATGAATTTTGTAGTGACATATATTATTAAAAGTATCCTATGTGTGTCAGTTGTGTAGTAGTAATATGAGGTAATACTGGTTTTGTTTTGTTCAAGCTCTGTTGGTATTTGTCATCATGACTTCAATAGTTTGTCTTTATTGGAACTAGTATTGGAGATGTTCTCAGTTCCTGATATTAAAACAATTTAATTCCCCTCTTAATGTTATTTTTACAATGTCATTTTAAGATGGGGGTACATAATGTTGAGCTCAGCTGTCCACATCAGCTTATCTTGCGTGATGGCGGCAGGAAGAGACTCCTCTGCTCGATTTCTCCCCTGGGCTCTGGAGACACCTCACTGATAGCTAAATGGACCAAGGAGTATGCTGTCCGACTCTGGATTCAGCAAAACTCTGACCAGGTGCTGCTCAATAACGTCAAGACCACGGTCCCTGAAAACAAGAAGGATGTACCTTCTACTTCATAACTAATTGATACTCTAGTTCTACACTGAGCACAATACATCACAAACATTGAGTTCAGAGCGTTAGGCCAACTGTCAGCTTCATCTGAAATACTTTATACCAGTATTAACCTCCTTAATGGTTACTACGCCTCTGCACTTCCAGCATTATTTCTTTCTAGTCAATCATCTAGGTGTCAGTGTACTGTTTGGCCATTCCATGCTGTTTTACTTTCCTCCGACACCTTCTGTTCAGGCTGGAGCATTATAGGCTTTACATCATGTTTGCTACTGAACTACACATATATACAGGCATAAATTAACAATTCACATTCAATTTTCATTAAAAGATACTGAATGTTTCAAGCTTACCACAATTCATGGAAATAAACACAGATACGTTGACTAGCAATGAATTCTGGCACAAATACTGGCACAAATTCCCATCTGCTTATGTTCCAGGCTTTTATTTAGCAAAAATATGAGCTGGCTTCAACGCACTGTTGCTTTATCAAGCTTATTTGAACTAGTGGTCTCGAACTAACGCTCCTAAGTGATTATATCAGCGAGTCTGGCCAATGGAGCCACGTTTCGACAAGTGTTTGAAAAAATTTTACCTTCCTACGTCTCCCCTAACAACCAAGGATAGCAGTTATAGTCCGACTAATCGTGTTTAGCCTTACATATCATTCCAGCCAATCAGTTCAAATGTAACTTGTGGCCCATTTCCCGTACAATGGTGGTTTAAAAAATCTACCACTGAGCGATTCTGATTTTGGGTGTTGTCTGACAGCACCATCATTTTATTTTGGCTATAACTTGTTAATTCCTAGACTATTTGCGTAACGTTTTACATATTCTTTGTCAGCAAGCCCTAAGGAACCCAAATATACAAATTTAAAAGAGCTAAGTGGCTGCGTTCAAAATATGCAATTTCTTCTACCTCCTGTTTCGAAGATGTGCTGTCTGGGTACTGTAATGTTTTCAAACGTAAACCCATCTATTGTCATCTTTCCTAATAAGAGTTTTTCAGGATTTAAAAACCTAACTCTGGGAAGGGTAGTGAATTTATCACTGTCCGTCTGAAAAAAAAGTTAGTGCATGTGGCCTTACACGCGTGATAGTAGTAATTGTGTATCGCGCGACGCGTGTTGCATGCGTTCCTGATTTTCAGCCCTCCCTCTCTCTTTCTATTTGAGTCCATCTGTTCGTTCGTTTTGGTAACGTAGTATAATTAATGTTAGGATTAATTTAGGTCATTACGCAGTGCCTCTCAATGTTTTTCTTAGAAATGCAATACCCGTTTTAATGTGTTGTGGAAACGCTTGTATTTATGCAGTGGCTTATATTTAACGTGGAAACGTTACAATTTGCAGACGAAGCATAAAACAAGGGGGGATTTCGAGTACATTCTTTGTGACAGCACTGTTATTTTACCATTGCTCTTTTCTTTATTAGAATTTATTTGTTAGGCTTTATATTTACCTGATAATTTATATATGTGGATTAGAATATTTCACGACACCTCCCCTCTTAAAACAGACATTATATGTCAGTCCTTTATTCTATATACACATAGATAAATGTAAGTCAACTTGACTTTACTCTGCTGTGGTGCTATCATGGTTTTATGTAGTTGGGTCCATTCAGAGTAGGCACTACTCATGAAATCTGCCTCAGACTTCTACAACCAATAATATATTTCGGTTATGTTACTGACCAGCCGCAAGTGTGAGTGCTTGTCTTAATGCTGCTTCGCAACCCGTATTCACCATTTCTCTTCTCTGAGTCTGCGCAATGACATGTCCAGAGAACATTATATTTCCCTCAAAATGTACGTTATGAGGAGATAACATATACCTGGTGATAGCAGAGTTTTCGTAGTGGATCCCATAATCTTCTTATTATCCTGTATGAAACATTCGGAATATCTTCAATCAAAGAGGCAACTCAGGGATTCGTTACGTTCCTCCGAAATGTTTACATCCAACAATTTTCTCATCATTCTAGAGAAGACACTAGGCGCATTCTTCAATCCAAATGGCAATCTATTAAACTCATAGTGTCCTTCTGATGTACTAAAAGCTAGGTATGGTCTAACCTCAGGCTTTACTGGAATCTGATAGTATCCTTTACTCAGATCCACTTTTGAGAAATATTTAGCTTTATTTAGTCTGGCAAACAGCTGATTTGTATCCGGCAATGGATCCACCTGTCCTTCTGTAATAGCATTCAGTCTCCTGTAATCTATACAGAGTCTATGTTCTCCAGAGGGCTTCCTTAAGAGTACAACACCGGAACTATACGAAGATTCACTGTGTGAAATAATTCCTTCCTTCAATAGATAGTCTATCTCTTCCTTCAAAGCTTTCTCCTTAGCAAACGGAATCGAATATGGTTTCATACAGACAGGTGTGGGGTCTATCAGTTTCATATCATATTCCAATAGGTTTGTATACCCTGGTCGGTCTGTTAACACCTCTGCATGATTATTTAGAACCTGTTGCACTCTCTCTTTCTGAGTTTTCGTTAAATGTGTACTGATTTTCACTTGTGCTGCTGTCTCACAGGGGTGTAATGGATATTCAAATGATGAAAGTGGTTCCTTTTTCATCTCCATGGCGATGGACAAAGTCAACAAGTGTGTCTCTTCCTGATGTTCTCTTTCCAAATATTTCTTCAGGAGATTCACATGATAGATTTTTTCTTTCCCCTTCTTATCTATCTTATAATTTGTTCTAGACACCTTCTCTAGAACTGTATATGGACCCTGCCATCCAATTTGTAACTTATTCTGACTCCCGGGCAAAAGAAGCAGTACTTTCTCTCCCACAGCCAAATTTCTGTCTTTCGCCTTCCTGTTATAATAGGCAGCATGTTTCTTCCTGGCTTGTTTCAAATTTTCATTGGCAAGTTTCCAGCCAGTTTTTAAACGAGTGGTCAGCTCATTCACATATTGGTATGAAGATGTAATGTTTTCCTCTGCCTTTTCATCAGTCCACGTTCTTAACAAAGCTACATATGGACCTTTAATTGTGTGGACCTATTTGTCCATGCACCGGTATGGTCTCTTCCACTCGAAGCTCTGTAGTGATGATTTTTCTTCCCAGAATTATCATGCACAAAACGACCGCTACCAATTTTTCTCTTGGGGCTGTCTCCCCACTTAAAATTCTTGATGAGAGATTTCCTCTCTACATCCTCTTCCTCCAGTTTGTTTAAGTCCGATTGAGGGATTTTCGGCTTATCCTGGGGTAAGACATCTCTTTGCACTCTCCGCATAGTGGCCATTGTAAAACAGTTAAGTGAAGCTTGTCCGTGAAAAGGGGCTTCCCATTCCATTTGGTCCACTTTATCAAATTTATATCTCTTTTTATTATCAGGCCTAATTTTGCCCCGTGGCGTGTCCAGGTCCTGATCAATGTTCCCACTTGTGGGTGTTCCCTCATGTGCTATGCTACACCTTTCTACAAAATTCTCAATGTCCCATCTTGCTTTGGGCCAATAATAATTGTGAGCCACCTTTTGAATGATGGTACCTATCTTCTCATGGTCCCCATCTGGTTTCACATGTAGGCTCCTTATTAAGTCTGCCCTATATCTTTTTAGGAAGTACCAGCTGTCCCTGACCTTTGGATCTAGCTCCAGTCTTCCTATACATCAACTTGTTTTTCATGTAAAAATCTCCCTTACCTGGAGTTGTATGACAAGTTGACAATTTTCTGAAACAAGGCTTGAGTGTTTTTATCCCCAGCCTGTGCCTTCCTCATCTCTTCTGGAGTGGTATCCAACATAATATCCTCCTCCTGTCTTGAGGTCGACCTGACCTGAAGGGTTGCCATATACACAGGTTTCCTTCTGCAACGGTCAGTGTCATGATTGTCCATCTGACAATTCTTACACCACCTTTTTCCTTGGTTGAAAGATTTTCTTTCATCATATTTCCTTTCATCGAATTGTGGGAATTTATTTTTATTTTCATACCGTGGCCTATCAAATTGGTGCTTACCTTTGTTTTGATCCCTAGGATCAAATTTATTAAAGTTCTGTGGTGCCCTAAAGTTATCCACTTGTTTCTTTTTATTACCTGTTACCTCTGCTTGAGCTGCTTGATACCTTTCAGCAACATTTAGCAACTCACCCAGCCTCTCTGCACCTTGTTCCATGAGAAACTTTCTCAGGTCTGGAGCCATGGACTCTCTTAGTTGCTCTATAAGGACCATTTCCTTAAGATCTTGGGTTTTCCCCAGAGAAGTCCATTTCTCCAAGTATGTCTCTATTCGTGCAGAGAACTGGTGATAGGTTTCACCTGACAGTAGTTTAGCATTCCTAAATTTTTTCCTATAAAATTCTGCATTCTTTTCATATCTTAACAAAAGAGCCTGCTTTAGCATGTCATAATTTTCCTGATTACCTCTGCTCATTTTTGCAAAAACTTCATAAGCTGCCCCACGAAGTCCTTGAGATAACTTTAAGCTCCACCTCTCTCTCTCTAACCCATACGTGGTAGCTAATAGTTCATACCTATTTAGATAGCTCTCTATATCATCGTCTTTCTCAACAAAATGATCTAAATGAAAATTCATAGCTGAGGTTGAGGCTCCTTGGCTAGCAGTGGCATCAGAGGCAAAGGGACTGGCACCATTTTCAGGAGCATGGCCTTGAAACTCAAACTCCCTTAGTCGTAACTCATGTTCCCTTTGTAATCTTTTATCTTCTGCTTCCCTTTCTGCAGCTAATTTCTTCTCTTCCCTTTCTGCAGTCAATCTTCTTTCTTCTGCTTCCCTTTCTGCAGCTAATTTCTTCTCTTCCCTTTCTGCAGCTAATTTCTTCTCTTCCCTTTCTGCAGCTAATTTCTTCTCTTCCCTTTCTGCAGCCAATCTTTTGTCTTCTCTTTCTGCTTCCAATTTCTTAGCCTCAGCCTCAATCTGCAACCTCTTAGTCTCAGCCTCAGCCTGCAACCTCTTAGTCTCAGCCTCAGCCTCAAATTGTAACTTCTTAATTTCCCTTTCAGCCTCTAACTTTCTTTCGGCTTCAAACCTTCTTTCTTCGCGTTCAATAAATTTGTCACATTCCGTAGTGACATAGGCAACCATAACTTGCCCATCTAATCCTAACTCTTTTGCAGTCTGAACAGCAGCAGATCGAAACTTGGCCAGGTCCGCCATTGTCTATCAGGTAAGTTTATACAATGTCTAACCAACAATTCAATCTCTAAATATATATCTAATGGACAACACAGGCACCGTGAGCTCAACCTTATTTAATTCCACCCAAGGATACCTTTTAATTCTTATATTCCCTGAAGTGAATTACCCCCAATATTTGTAATAGGGAAAGATTCAAAATCCCAAGAGCGAGACCCCAATATATGTGGTGAAGTGGGATGTTATAAATATTTATAGGGGACTTAGTGTACTGACCGAGATCAGCTGTGAAGGTATATATATCTAATAAGAGTAGTGTATTATATATAACCTTACTTGCTGCCACATATGTATACCTCAGTCAGAATTATTCTGGAATAGTGTGATGACTACGTTATATGTCTAGGGTATGTGTATGATGAAGTGTAAGTCAAAACAACAACAGACAGATCAACAATTTAATTTATTCCACTACACTTGACAACACTGTGACACTCACATACATAAAACACTCTACAAGGATATCTTAAAGGAGTCACTGATAACTTTTCAAATAACAATATGTATTCATTGCTGTCATGAATGAATATGTGTCCTGATTCAAATACAAAGGGAACCAGGAATCACAATCAATTTTAATTACAAGTTATAAGTACAGAATTTATCAATATGAATTTTGTAGTGACATATATTATTAAAAGTATCCTATGTGTGTCAGTTGTGTAGTAGTAATATGAGGTAATACTGGTTTTGTTTTGTTCAAGCTCTGTTGGTATTTGTCATCATGACTTCAATAGTTTGTCTTTATTGGAACTAGTATTGGAGATGTTCTCAGTTCCTGATATTAAAACAATTTAATTCCCCTCTTAATGTTATTTTTACAATGTCATTTTAAGATGGGGGTACATAATGTTGAGCTCAGCTGTCCACATCAGCTTATCTTGCGTGATGGCGGCAGGAAGAGACTCCTCTGCTCGATTTCTCCCCTGGGCTCTGGAGACACCTCACTGATAGCTAAATGGACCAAGGAGTATGCTGTCCGACTCTGGATTCAGCAAAACTCTGACCAGGTGCTGCTCAATAACGTCAAGACCACGGTCCCTGAAAACAAGAAGGATGTACCTTCCACTTCATAACTAATTGATACTCTAGTTCTACACTGAGCACAATACATCACAAACATTGAGTTCAGAGCGTTAGGCCAACTGTCAGCTTCATCTGAAATACTTTATACCAGTATTAACCTCCTTAATGGTTACTACGCCTCTGCACTTCCAGCATTATTTCTTTCTAGTCAATCATCTAGGTGTCAGTGTACTGTTTGGCCATTCCATGCTGTTTTACTTTCCTCCGACACCTTCTGTTCAGGCTGGAGCATTATAGGCTTTACATCATGTTTGCTACTGAACTACACATATATACAGGCATAAATTAACAATTCACATTCAATTTTCATTAAAAGATACTGAATGTTTCAAGCTTACCACAATTCATGGAAATAAACACAGATACGTTGACTAGCAATGAATTCTGGCACAAATACTGGCACAAATTCCCATCTGCTTATGTTCCAGGCTTTTATTTAGCAAAAATATGAGCTGGCTTCAACGCACTGTTGCTTTATCAAGCTTATTTGAACTAGTGGTCTCGAACTAACGCTCCTAAGTGATTATATCAGCGAGTCTGGCCAATGGAGCCACGTTTCGACAAGTGTTTGAAAAAATTTAACCTTCCTACGTCTCCCCTAACAACCAAGGATAGCATTTATAGTCCGACTAATCGTGTTTAGCCTTACATATCATTCCAGCCAATCAGTTCAAATGTAACTTGTGGCCCATTTCCCGTACAATGGTGGTTTAAAAAATCTACCACTGAGCGATTCTGATTTTGGGTGTTGTCTGACAGCACCATCATTTTATTTTGGCTATAACTTGTTAATTCCTAGACTATTTGCGTAACGTTTTACATATTCTTTGTCAGCAAGCCCCAAGGAACCCAAATATACAAATTTAAAAGAGCTAAGTGGCTGCGTTCAAAATATGCAATTTCTTCTACCTCCTGTTTCGAAGATGTGCTGTCTGGGTACTGTAATGTTTTCAAACGTAAACCCATCTATTGTCATCTTTCCTAATAAGAGTTTTTCAGGATTTAAAAACCTAACTCTGGGAAGGGTAGTGAATTTATCACTGTCCGTCTGAAAAAAAAGTTAGTGCATGTGGCCTTACACGCGTGATAGTAGTAATTGTGTATCGCGCGACGCGTGTTGCATGCGTTCCTGATTTTCAGCCCTCCCTCTCTCTTTCTATTTGAGTCCATCTGTTCGTTCGTTTTGGTAACGTAGTATAATTAATGTTAGGATTAATTTAGGTCATTACGCAGTGCCTCTCAATGTTTTTCTTAGAAATGCAATACCCGTTTTAATGTGTTGTGGAAACGCTTGTATTTATGCAGTGGCTTATATTTAACGTGGAAACATTACAATTTGCAGACGAAGCATAAAACAAGGGGGGATTTCGAGTACATTCTTTGTGACAGCACTGTTATTTTACCATTGCTCTTTTCTTTATTAGAATTTATTTGTTAGGCTTTATATTTACCTGATAATTTATATATGTGGATTAGAATATTTCACGACACACATTTCCTTTGGTATGATTTTCTCTTCTGTTTCTTTTTTTTTTTTTAATATAAATGCGTCAGGCATGCTTAATAGTGTTCATAGAACACAGAGGCTTATTACTATTCTAATGCAATAATATTCAAACAAAATCATGACAACATACACCAGTTAGATACATTTCAAAGTGAGGACTCAACAATGTCTGCTCCCGGCATGTCCTTCACTTTCCCCCATAGCAGTATCTAACTTTGGTAGTTGGAATAAACATAGTAATTCATAAAGCATCCTTACCACAATTCAAGAAAATATAAACAATTGACGCTAACTTTACGAAGAAATGGCCTCAGTTTCCCTGTGCTCTGCCCAGACTGTGAATATTTATCTATTATTTAAGTTTAAATTTTTCACAGCTGATCTCAGCGTAACTGAATGAAAATTTTCTCAACTGGCACTGAGCAGCGAAAGCTTTTTGCTAATATTTTGTATCTCTAGCCAATCGAAACCTTCGACTACCAGAATTCAAATGCAGGTTTTTTTGGGGGTTTTTTTTCGTTTTTAAAAAAAAAAAAATAATAATTCCCAACTCTGCGTCTGGTAGTCGATTGGCCAGCCTGCCTTAGTTATGCCAATACAAAAAGATGTTTCGTTTTGGATTACATTTTCCTACTGCCCCCCTTTCCCCCTATACTCTCTGTTTACCCAAGCGAATTTGAATGTATCTCAATGCCGCTATTTCTAAGCCGGCGTCCCTACTAACGTTAAAAAAATTAACAAGCAGGAACAACCGTCAGTCTGTTAGTGCGTCCGTAGACATTTAGTATTTCTTCAATAACTGGGCTAATATTGTGACTATCATATTATTTCAAACATATTCTTGCTCATTAAACTTTAAGCTATATTACCATATAATTTTCATGGTCCGTTTGATATTGGTTTAGATTTTACAATTTTTTTCCACTGACCATCGTCAAGTAAAATTTTTAACAAGGCGGCCATCTTCCCCTCTCTCGCCAGCATGTATTTTTCAAATAACTAACTTGTTTCAGTTACGTCAGAAATGCTACCGCACGAATGAAAATAAATTTGTCTGCGTGGTTTTGCTTTGGCTGGCTTTGCTCGCGCGTGTGTATCTGCATGGCAGAATGTGTCAAACGAAACGGGGGGAGTGCATGGCGGGTAAGAATTGGCGTTAATAATTTGTATTGTATCGTGTAAGACTACCAAAAATGTAAGGATTACTACTAAATTTACGTTAAAGTTGACAGAATACGTTAATTCAGATAGTTATTTTGCGGCACACTTTCGCCAAAGCGTTAATTGTAAGTCATGCCACAGTCTCTATCAAATCGGGCAAAATGTTAAAAATGTACGTCTTACTCCGTCTGGAGCTAGCGATAAGCGAAAAGCCAATGTGGCAAGTTCACTGTTGTTTCAAAACTAGGACACGCAATCAAGGTAATTAGTAAGGAAGTGATTAATTAGAACAAGATGTGATAAGAGAACCTTGAACAATGAAAGCGAAAACAACGTCAAGAAACGGGTGAAAAAAAGGAAAGGGAAGGGCACAGAAAAAAGTAAACAGGATGGCACAGAAAATATAACGATTGAAGACTGACTCATCACAAAGATGAACCAAGTGGTGTAAAATGTACAAACTGCGTGAATGTGTGTGTAGGTGTGTGGAGGATAAAAGCCAGAGGCATTTAGTTAGGTCTATCTTCCCTCTCCGAGTTCATTTAGAGTCCTCAGTAGCTGGATTTTAGTGTCCAGCCTGTCTAGGGTATAATTTTCATTAGGCCTTTCAGTCCAACTTTTTAAACAGTCTTCAAAACGTAAGGCTAGTCTTCAACAGTAGAAAACTGCATAATGCCTGGTTGACGTTTAGACAACATTTATTTTATTACACGACGTAGCTCCTAATTGAAGGCATCCATAAAAATAGTCAATGGCAATCTCTAGCCAGTCCATAAGATCAGTCTATCGTCACGTATACTACGGAAACCATGTCAGAGGCTGTCGTAGATTTTCGATAGGAGAATTAAGACTAGGTTTGGTCCCTTCTGAATTGGTTTGAATAGGTGATAGACTCAGTGAGAGTTAGTGAAAGGTAATAGAATTTCCACACACGTGAGATGATAGATTTTTATATAGTGGCTGTCTCTGAAAGCGAAAAGAATTCTTTTCTCTCTCACCTATCTTCTACAACAGTTGTTACAGCGTCAGACAGACTACACCAATATACATATTACGTATATTTCTATCACTCACAGGCACGCACATACACGTGACGACAGGTAAACACACAGACGTGGGAAAACTATAACAATGATATATATATATATATTATCTAGAACGAGCTGACCAAACACGATTATTAAGTTCAAGAGCGATTTTAATATCAGGAAAAAATCGGCTCACAACATCAAAGAAAGTACATCAAGGAAAATACATATACACATAGTCATAAAAATTCAAGGAAATGTTGCAAGGATGTTAGCCCCGTTATAGTGTTAACTCTAGGTTTAGCCCGGCCCCGTTAAGAGAACAGATGATGGCGCCCGAGTCACAGATACATAGGGTTTGAGTCTAAGAGTTTTCTATGTTTTATCTCGTAATTATATGCACAGAGTTTGAAAAAAAATCTGATTTAACCTAAGACAAAAACACAAGAACTCTAGCCTTAGCAACAAATTATGCAGATTGAAAAAAAAAATTAGGACAGCAACCGGGTGTCAAAGATATAATAGTGAAAATATCACTCAAACCAGCGTACACTCATTCATTCCGCCATGGCCTCTCATACAGGTACTCACGACTTTGCTCGCTGCCTCTTGGAACACACTGATTTTAGATTTTCACACAGACTCAAAAAAATGCAGTCTTCTGCCAAGAAGTCCCCAGTTCCAAAAGACGTATTTAACTCGGAGTCTCCGGGAACGACTACTTGTGTGTGCAAATTTGTTCAAATGTCTGATTAAGTCACCTAACAATTATTCCAGGCGCGGGAGTTAGCAGAGCACAGTGTCAATAGCGTAGGTTTCTAGAAATGATGAATGTCAGGTCGGTGCCTTCCCTCAGTATAGGATTCACTTTAGTCACACCACAGATTTGTCCACAAAAAAAATATATATATATATAGTCGGGAAATGTTAGTTAATACTAGAAGTATTTCGCGCCACCAGGCAGAAAGATTACGTAGAGTTTTCTAGAAGAAATTAAGATCTGGCTCCAAGGTCCAGTATTTATCATTACAGTCTTTGAAAACCCGTTATTGGGATATAGTATTTCTGGCTAACTCGGGTTGCATATGCACTGTTTAGACCAGTGGTACTTAAGAAACCCACGTGGTTCAAAATAAGGACTGTCTATTTCTTCACAAGTATGGAAACTACTACTAGGTGCTGGTAAAGTTAGGGTCACCCCAAAACTTTCACTGTGTGGAGGAAAAATAACACATATAATATAATAAACAGAATCTGTACTGGTTATAACTTACATTTAAACTTGCAAGCAGAGAGCTTTGCTTATCATTTAAACTTCCCGTGACGTAAGTTATATTTAAAAATCAGCAATCCTCATGAATTAGGAACACGTGCGTATTCCGTCAGCATTCATGAGGCTTGATTCTAGAGTTTATACGTTAGTTTAGAAAAATACACTCGACTGAGTGTTAGCGGTTAAATTAAATTCATAAATAGCTACAATTTCCGTTATAAGCTAGAAATTTTAATTTTATTCTGCTTTCCACTGAATGCTTCCCTAGAAAATATAATAGCCTACCACTTTATTTCTCTTCTGCGCTAAAGAAATAGATTAAAATGAATTAAGCGATTAAACACTTTAACACTCACAAAATCTATATATCTATCATATTAATTACCTCAACCACAGAATTACAGGTAGTCGCACAACTTAAGAATAAAAATGCTGAAAATATTTCTGGAAGTCTAGAAGTTCGACAAATTGCCGAAACAAACTGAGATACTTCGCTAACAGCTATTCTGTTTACGAGCAACCTATCTACTGTGAGTCTATGAGCGAGAATGAAATTAAAGTTTCAAACTTGGCCAATATCTTTAAAATCAGACAAAGGGCCCAAACTTATTTCGCCAAGCGAAATTATCTCCCTTGTCCGTATAACACCTTCGTCCGCTTATCGCGTGACGTAACAGCCATCAGTGGCCGAGGGCTTGCATGAGTTGCAAATCTCAGACCACCGTCTGCAGTGCGGAGTGGAATTTCACGCTAAGCCGGGTTTTTTCTGACGAAAAACCTCATGCGTTTACTGAAATGCAGACTCTCTGTCTACTTTCCATGTCCCTCGGGTGAATTTTCACGCCCCAGGCCAGAGACCCTCAGACGAATGTCTAGCGAATGCTGTAAATTCACGCCTATCGTCCGACCAGCGCGACTGACATGTACGCAATACCACCCAGGTGCGATTCTCAGTTTTAGAGAAAGGAAAACAGGTAAAGTTTGCGAATTATATGAAAATAATATTCGCAAAACGAATGGATGAAAAATATACAGGAAAAAGGAAATACAGAGATAATAAAAGAGAGAATTCGGGTGAAAGAATAGGAAGAAGATGTAGGAAATTAAATGAATATAAACCCTACGTGACAGAGCCTCCCCCCTTTAAGATATGGAAGCACTCCATGTCTACGTTATGGAGTTTAATTTCCTATAACCGTAGCTTCGGGGTGTCTGTCTTCTTCCCTCTCCTCTTCCCCCTCCATCTCTGTCCAATTCCTACTCAAGTCCACTCCTCAAAGTTTCCTTCCCCTGGAATGTTTCATATGCGCGCTTGAAAGAGCGTCGCCGCTTCTGACATTTTTGAAAGATTTCCTGTGATAGCGGTGGAATATCCCTGCCACTATCGTCATCTTCGTCAGTTTTGGCGATCGTCAGGAGATGGTCGGAGGTTGGCACTGGTTTTTCCAAGTATCTCTTTAAGAGATTTAAATGGAAAACCTTCTCCTTTCCTTCAATAGAGATCTGGTAGTTAGCCTTAGAAATCTTTTTCAGGACGGTAAACGGCCCTTGCCATCCGATCTTCAGTTGGTTGTTCTCGGTAGGGAGCAACACCAAAACTTTCTCTCCTGCTTCCAGTTCTCTCTCTTCCGCGACTTTCCTGTATCGGTTAGCGTGCTTGGTGCGTGCTCGCTTAAAGTTAGTCGTTGCTAGGTCCCACCCTAGTTTCAACCGTTCCTTTAAAACCGACACATATTTACTGGCTGAGACAACTGTCTCATCAGCCTTCTCGTCTGTCAGAGACTGAAGTAAGGCTTCAAGCGGGCCCTTAATGGGTCTGCCGAATAAGAGTGTAGCTGGCGGAAATACTGTGGAAGTATGAGGAGATTCTCTGTAGCCAAATAATGCTGCAGGAATACAGAGATCCCAATCTTCAGGTTTCACTTGTGCCAGCTTACTTAGCATCATGGTGAGGTTTCCATTTGCACGTTCCACGAGCCCATTTCCGGCCGGAGTATATGGCTTAGTGTGGATGTGCTGGGTCCTCAAGATCTTAACGATCTCATCCATCAACAGGTTTCGGTATGGAGATCCATTATCCGTCAACACTTGCTGAGGGAATCCCAACCGAGTGAAAATCTGCACGAGGGCTTCTGCGACATGCTTGGCATCTGCGCATGTTAGCGGGATAGCTTCTGCCCATAAAGTGCATGTATCGACTAAGGTCAGGATGAACCTGTTCCTTCTTTTAGTCCTTTCGAAAGGCCCTAAAATGTCGATCACAACCCGTTCGAATGGTGTTCCCATTATTGGCATTTCACCCATGTGGACTGGGGGTGTCCGTTGCTTGGGTGGTACACGTTGGCACTGGGCACAGGATTTGACGTACCTGATAATATCAGTATTCACTCCTGGCCACCAATAATGAGTGGTTATCCGTTGGTTTGTGGCGTTCTGTCCCATATGTCCGCTGAAGGGAAGAGAGTGCCCCATTTCTAGGATTTGGCTTCTGTACTGTTTCGGGACTAGGAGCTGGTTGTAACCTTGGTCAGGCTTGCCCGTTCTCCGATAAAGTACGCCATCCTCAGAAAAAATGTCCCCGTGCTGTTTTGGTTCCTTCGCCATGGGCAGTTTCCTAAAGCAGGGTGCCAAGGTAGGGTCCTTGTATTGCGCTTCTTTAAGTTCCATAGGTAACAAATTTGGCGCAGGCTCCCGTTCCTTCTTGGTTTGCCCTCTTATAGTTACTGCTGCCACAATCGGCTCTTCCGGTTTCCCAATACACACGTATCTCCCGCCAAGTATGACTGGGTAGATGGGATCATCCATAACAGCCGCTTTGATCACACCTCTGACAAAGTCAGAGTGTATCTCCACCAATGCGATGGGAAGCGCTGTAGGTGCATCACTCTTACGAACTCCACAAAGTTTGACGGTCTCTCCTGTCTCTTGACCGGGTTTAACCAGGTTTCTGGCAACAATGCAATCGTAAGAAAGCCCCGTGTCAAATAAGCAAGAAGTTTGAGAACCGTTCAAAATAACAATACCTCGCGTTGAGGGTCTATCCCCAACAGGTTGGGAATCACTGTCAATAATTCCGCCTTGCGAGACTGTCAATAAGCATCCGATGCGTTTTGGCTCGGTGTGCTCGGTCTGATCATATGTCCCGTGCTCAGGGGTTCTCCCTTTGCCACCTTGTCCTTTCTGGCCGCGCTGCCATGTAGGGCGGTCGGGTTGATCAGACTGTTTGGGGTGGTTGGGGTACTTGTTCTTGTAGAACTTGGATTTTTCAGAAGGGGGGTTTTGAGGTCCAGTTTCTCTGTGGTTATTCTGGTTAGAAGCCTGAGAAGATTGCTCTAGGTTATGTTTTCGAAAATGCTCCTCTGTCGGTTTCCGCTTTGTGGCCGGTAGTTCAGCCAGCGCATTGTGATAACGCTCAGACTTTTCCAAAATGTCTTCAAGTTTTTCTGCCCCCTGCTCAGCGAGAAATCTCCGGGTATCAGCAGACAAAGTGTTCTTTATTTGTTCAGTTAGAACAAGTTCCTCAAGACCTTCATAGGTAGAGGGGAGCTGCGAAAGCTCAAGGCACTTTGTTAGATATCCCTTAAGACGAGATGAGAACTGGTGAAAAGTTTCAGAATTCTCTTTCCGGCTGTTGCGAAACAGTTGCAAAAACTTGCGAGCGTTCATTTCAAAGCGCTCCAGTAACGCTTTCTTCAACACATCGTAGTCGTCTTGTTGGCTACTTTCCAGCTTAGAATAAACATCATAAGCAGAACCTTTTAGGGCCTGGGAAAGTTTCATATTCCAACGCGACCTCTCTAACCCGTACAGAGTTGCAATTTTCTCAAATTTTTCTAACCATGTGTCAATCTTCTCATTTGGACAAGGGAAAGACTCAAGAGTGAAAGACATAGCGTTGAGTTGAAGAGATTGAGTGTTAGAAGGATCAGTTAGGGAGGAATGAGGAGAAGATTCTCCATTGCTGGAGGTAGAGGCAGCACCACGACTTTGGAATTCCAGAGTTTTAAGAGCCAACTCATTTTGTCGTCGTTGCTCATTTTCTCTTTCCTCATGCTGTCTCTCCTCCCTCTCCTTCTCATGCTGTCTCTCCTTCTCTTTTTCCTCATGCTGCATCCTGCGAATTTCCATTTCCTCATCCATCTTCTTCTGCTGTAAAAGACGGTCTTCCCTTTCCCTCTCTCTAGCTTCTGCTTCTTTCATCTTGAGTTCTTCTTTTTCCTCTTTAGCTTCAGCTGCTTTCCTCTCCGCATCATATCTCTCAAGTTCGTCTCTGACAAAAGCTTTCGCTTCCTCTCCTTCCAGTCCCTCCTCTCTCGCTTCGTCCCTGAGGAGTTGTCTAAGCTTTGCCCTCTCGGCCATATTAGGTCAGTGACTGAGACTAGTGGAGAAAGAAAATAGGAAAAAGGATACACTGGTTCCTACTACTTACGAGAAAAAAATTACCAAAAAAAATCAAAAGATGATATATTTAACCCTGGGATACCTCCTCCAAAATAAAATCTAACTATCGCTGCTATTATCGGCAATAAAGCACTCAATGCAAAACACGACTACGCCAAATAAATGGTAGTTAAGATTACAACTGAAAAATAAGTTGCTACAGTGGAAAAGCAAAAGAATATTGCAAAAATTAAAGAGAAAAATAATCCCTTAATTTTTAATCCACTATCAAGTTCACCCCTGAAGACAGTTCGGGTAAGGGAGGGAATTAATCTGGACAAAAAGTCCGAAACACACTCCTTAACTTAGTTCAAACGCCGTTCTGCCTCAGTACCCAGTGAATGTTATACACTCACCACTTTACCAGCATTTAGTATTACAATCAGCAGTTAACATATATCCCGACAAAATCAACCTGTAACCAAAATGTATATTATTCAAAGATGCTGTGGAAAAAAAAAAACTTATTAGTTTGTGTGGTCAGCACGCCCGTAAACAGATCGCTAGTCTAGGGGGTAATATTTTTTTAAAAGATACACAGTCACAAGACATCACACTCTTACTCTATATCAGAATACAGAATCTTAAGTTCAAAATCCAGATAGACGAGTCCACATTTGTCGTACTCGTCTTCCTATTCTAAGTTCAAAAATCCTACGGACGAGAACCCATTTGTCGTATCGCCTTAGGATTTTGGGTTCAATTCCCGGTAACGAGCAACCATTTGTCGTACTCGTCTTCCTATTCTAAGTTCAAAGACCGGAAACGAGCCCTCATTTGTCGTAGATTTTCGATAGGAGAATTAAGACTAGGTTTGGTCCCTTCTGAATAGGTTTGAATAGGTGATAGACTCAGTGAGAGTTAGTGAAAGGTAATAGAATTTCCACACACGTGAGATGATAGATTTTGATATAGTGGCTGTCTCTGAAAGCGAAAAGAATTCTTCTCTCTCTCACCTATCTTCTACAACAGTTGTTACAGCGTCAGACAGACTACACCAATATACATATTACGTATATTTCTATCACTCACAGGCACGCACATACACGTGACGACAGGTAAACACACAGACGTGGGAAAACTATAACAATGATATATATATTATCTAGAACGAGCTGACCAAACACGATTATTAAGTTCAAGAGCGATTTTAATATCAGGAAAAAATCGGCTCACAACATCAAAGAAAGTACATCAAGGAAAATACATATACACATAGTCATAAAAATTCAAGGAAATGTTGCAAGGATGTTAGCCCCGTTATAGTGTTAACTCTAGGTTTAGCCCGGCCCCGTTAAGAGAACAGATGATGGCGCCCGAGTCACAGATACATAGGGTTTGAGTCTAAGAGTTTTCTATGTTTCATCTCGTAATTATATGCACAGAGTTTGAAAAAAATCTGATTTAACCTAAGACAAAAACACAAGAACTCTAGCCTTAGCAACAAATTATGCAGATTGAAAAAAAAAATTAGGACAGCAACCGGGTGTCAAAGATATAATAGTGAAAATATCACTCAAACCAACGTACACTCATTCATTCCGCCATGGCCTCTCATACAGGTACTCACGACTTTGCTCGCTGCCTCTTGGAACACACTGATTTTAGATTTTCACACAGACTCAAAAAAATGCAGTCTTCTGCCAAGAAGTCCCCAGTTCCAAAAGACGTATTTAACTCGGAGTCTCCGGGAACGACTACTTGGGTGTGCAAATTTGTTCAAATGTCTGATTAAGTCACCTAACAATTATTCCAGGCGCGGGAGTTAGCAGAGCACAGTGTCAATAGCGTAGGTTTCTAGAAATGATGAATGTCAGGTCGGTGCCTTCCCTCAGTATAGGATTCACTTTAGTCACACCACAGATTTGTCCACAAAAAATATATATATATATATAGTCGGGAAATGTTAGTTAATACTAGAAGTATTTCGCGCCACCAGGCAGAAAGATTACGTAGAGTTTTCTAGAAGAAATTAAGATCTGGCTCCAAGGTCCAGTATTTATCATTACAGTCTTTGAAAACCCGTTATTGGGATATAGTATTTCTGGCTAACTCGGGTTGCATATTCACTGTTTAGACCAGTGGTACTTAAGAAACCCACGTGGTTCAAAATAAGGACTCTCTATTTCTTCACAAGTATGGAAACTACTACTAGGTGCTGGTAAAGTTAGGGTCACCCCAAAACTTTCACTGTGTGGAGGAAAAATAACACATATAATATAATAAACAGAATCTGTACTGGTTATAACTTACATTTAAACTTGCAAGCAGAGAGCTTTGCTTATCATTTAAACTTCCCGTGACGTAAGTTATATTTAAAAATCAGCAATCCTCATGAATTAGGAACACGTGCGTATTCCGTCAGCATTCATGAGGCTCGATTCTAGAGTTTATACGTTAGTTTAGAAAAATACACTCGACTGAGTGTTAGCGGTTAAATTAAATTCATAAATAGCTACAATTTCCGTTATAAGCTAGAAATTTTAATTTTATTCTGCTTTCCACTGAATGCTTCCCTAGAAAATATAATAGCCTACCACTTTATTTCTCTTCTGCGCTAAAGAAATAGATTAAAATGAATTAAGCGATTAAACACTTTAACACTCACAAAATCTATATATCTATCATATTAATTACCTCAACCACAGAATTACAGGTAGTCGCACAACTTAAGAATAAAAATGCTGAAAATATTTCTGGAAGTCTAGAAGTTCGACAAATTGCCGAAACAAACTGAGATACTTCGCTAACAGCTATTCTGTTTACGAGCAACCTATCTACTGTGAGTCTATGAGCGAGAATGAAATTAAAGTTTCAAACTTGGCCAATATCTTTAAAATCAGACAAAGGGCCCAAACTTATTTCGCCAAGCGAAATTATCTCCCTTGTCCGTATAACACCTTCGTCCGCTTATCGCGTGACGTAACAGCCATCAGTGGCCGAGGGCTTGCATGAGTTGCAAATCTCAGACCACCGTCTGCAGTGCGGAGTGGATTTTCACGCTAAGCCGGGTTTTTTCTGACGAAAAACCTCATGCGTTTACTGAAATGCAGACTCTCTGTCTACTTTCCATGTCCCTCGGGTGAATTTTCACGCCCCAGGCCAGAGACCCTCAGACGAATGTCTAGCGAATGCTGTAAATTCACGCCTATCGTCCGACCAGCGCGACTGACATGTACGCAATACCACCCAGGTGCGATTCTCAGTTTTAGAGAAAGGAAAACAGGTAAAGTTTGCGAATTATATGAAAATAATATTCGCAAAACGAATGGATGAAAAATATACAGGAAAAAGGAAATACAGAGATAATAAAAGAGAGAATTCGGGTGAAAGAATAGGAAGAAGATGTAGGAAATTAAATGAATATAAACCCTTCGTGACAGAGGCATATTACTGAAATATTTAATATAAAAGTTCCACACTCATTCCTCTCCTTTCAGCAATGACTTGTCCGTTTAAATATCATCTAGCTTAGGCTCCAATTGTAGAGCAAACATCAGTCGACATAGAACATTAATACTGATATATACCATGCATTCTCACACTTTCGTAGGTCAGAGAACACCTTACTGTTCATTGTCATGTCACTTAGTCAATTAATGTCATTTAAAATAACCATTTTTTGGTTGTTGTCTTTGTTGTTCTCCATGTCTCAGAGCCATACAGTAGGACTGACTTCACATTTGAGTTGAAGATTCTTATTTTCGTGTTGGATCCGATTTCTCTTGATCTCCATATATTTCCCAATGTAATGAAAGCTCCTCTTGCCTTTTGTATTCTTATTTTGATATCGCTGTCTGTCCCTCCAACTTTGTCTATATTACTGCCAAGATATGTGTATGATTTTACATCTTGTATTGGTGTTTCTTCAAGTTCAACCCTGTTATCATTACCTGCATTTATTCTCATTATTTTTGTCTTTTCCCTGTGTATTTTCAGACCCAATTGCTGTGACCTCTCATCGAGTGTTTTCAATTTGTCCTGCATCTGATTACGGTTATGGGACAGAAGAGCCAAGTCATCAGCAAAATACACATCATCCAACTGCTTAGTCAGAGTCAATACATAATATGATCAACGAATTCTATTTATTTATTTTAAAGTGAACTTTATTTGCTTTCATTTCAATTTACAAATCCGTGTACATTTTACAAAGTGAAATACGTGGAAAGTACATGGACAATTTTTCAATTTACAAATCATGTGCATTTTACAACAAAGAAAACGTGATAAAAGGTTTACATTCAATATAAAGACTCCTCAGTTCACGCAAGTACTTTTGTACACATGCATACCCAAGAGAATGAGTTTATATGTTTTAGACAAGGTTATGTATAAAAACCCTAGAAAAACAAAGGTGGGAAGGAAAAGAAACAAGACGTGTATTTTGGTGAATGTGTGTATAACCGTATACATACATATTTTAAAAACTCATATTCATTACATTTCTTTAGATACTTATATTAGGAAAAGCTTCTTAGTGTGTCATACATGGAGTAAAAGTGCAATAAATAAAGGTCGCACACAACGCACACACACGCGAATAAAATGAAAGGTAAGACTGCGTTCGGACGGTAAGCCAATACAATCTGGTTCTTCGAAACAATTGATGCCTTAAAGGCACAATAGGCGGACCAGGGAAAGAGGGAAGCTTGAAAGACCAAGTTTAAAGAGGGTGGTCAGTATGTGTTGCACAACGCTGAGTAGCCACGAGGGCTCAGCACACACTGTCACGAAGAGAAAGACATAAATTAAGGGAGTATTTTGGAAGCGGTAACATGGATGTTGAGGGAAGGATTTGCGATAAGAACAGATTAAAAAAAATTTTTTTCCCTTTTTTGACACTGTTGGGCATGTATATTACCAAAAAAGTGGGGGAAAGAGAAAACAAAAAAAAAAAAAGGGGGGGGGGGGGGGGGGGGGGGGGGAGATTGAATGGACATTGTTGGTACATGTGTCATACAAATAGACGTTTGAAACATTTCTTTGTTTCCCTAGGCAAAACACAAAACACACTAGGCATACTAAAATTGTTTACAGGTTTCAAGTCTCTTCTTCCATCATTTTTCTCTTTTTTCAATTTTTAACTGATCTTTATTCATTCTGCATTTCTCAAAGTGTCTCAGATAAACTTCACATGTTATATGTTGTAAATATAGTGTCGTACTTGGGAGGTCACTGAAAATACATAGAAGAAAATATCCATTTTGAAATTCCAAAACATGTTCATATTACAACATACAATAAAATACATTCATAAACTGTAAGTACAAGGTGAGGAAAGTAAATACCAAAGTTGGACATTTCTGTACATTCATATAAATTAGATTGTGTCCATTCATAATGCCATAATTTCAAGGTGAAATAGGGGGGGAGAAGAAAAATCCCAAAGTTGAAAACATATATATATTCATGTAAAAATTGATTGTATACGTTCCTAAACAATAAAAATTTAGACTTTAAAATCACAAATGGAAACCATGCACACACCCACACCCAAAAGCGCAGGTGAAACCTGGAAACCCTGCATCCACTCCAACACACGCGTACTTGTACTAAAAAATTTGTGTTGCACATTTGATGCGTTTCCAGAACAAAAGGGCATTACAAAGTTGCCAATCATACTTTTCACAGATACCGTTTTCTCATATTTTTCCAATTGGTGGTTCTGTAACAAATTTTATGATTTGTGTTTTGTTTCCATCTCAATTTTCAAATCACATGTACATTTTCCAAACAATTTATAATAAAAGTACATGGTATATAGAAAAATACTAACGCGCAATCACTAGTAAATTTTATACACATGCATACACAAATTAAATTTACTTCAACAATACAATAAGCGGTGCGGGGAGAATAGAGAGCTATGAAAGACCCCAGTATAGGAATAGTGGTCGGTCTGCGTTGGAAAAACGCATCCAGAAGACGGACGGAATGGGGCGGGAGAGACACTAATGAAGGCCCCGGGTAGGAGGAAGGTCTGTATGTGTTAATGATTGCTTTGTTCTCAGTCGTGTGCAGGCTTCAACTTAGTAACAGTTGAACACGCTTCTGAGTCGCCTTTCAAGAGGCTAGCCCGTACTTACCGGTACACGAAGAGAAGAAGGGAATTTTGTGGCGTCTAGGCTAGTTCCTTAAGATAGAGAGAGCGGAGGAGTGTTGCTCCGCTGTACATTAAAATCGGGTGAAATTGACAGTGCTTTTTGCAGAAAAACATTTTAAAGTATCGCGCATTAAAAAGGCGGTATTTGAACATTACTAAGTTGCGAAAAGTCCAAATGAAATATCTATATTGAGACAATAAGATGATAAGTTTTGTTTGTATGTGTGATGTTGTTTTTGAGAGCGTATTTAGAAAAATGGCTCCGTAAGTGTCTACGGGTTGTCCTGTGTGTGAGGCATTCATATCTTGCAATGCTTTCCTCATGGGTATGACTGTATTGCACATGTAGTAAATATGATCTTTAGTTTCTTGTATGCGTGTTTTGCACAGCTGCCATTGTGAAATCTGCTTGGATCTGTGGGCTTGTCGTTCTTTTGTGGGTGTCATGTTGTATATGAGCTTAAAGGTCACCTCTCTTGCCTTGGCAGTGATGTGAGGGTTGTGTAAGTTGGTGAAGGTGTCAGTATAATTTGTCTTGAAGTATTTCTGTCCTCTTTTAATTCTGAGATGTAGTGGGGGTGCTTGTAGTTTGACTAAATATTTGTAGATTGCATTTGTTTTCTGGTGAATTGAGTTGTCGTGTCCGTGAATGGCTTATATGCATGACTTGTAAAATGATGGTAGTGGGCCGAAATGGTGCTGCATTGAGTTGTTTAGTGGTCTCAGTCTGGTGAGTCTGAGCCCCATGCAATAGTGTGCTAGCGCGTGTTGCTCTGGATGTTTGATGATGCTCCTTACGTGTTTGATTCTAAGTGCTTGGATCTTTGTCTGTATGTCCTGGAGTGCAATCCCTCCCTGTTTCTTTTCTTGTATAAGTGTCTTATGTTTTATGCTGTAGATTGTGTGACTAAAAATAAATCTTCTGATCTGTTTGTTTATGTCTGTAATGGTCTGTTTCGGGAGGTCAAAAACTGTGGCTACGTATAGTAATTTGGGAATGAGATAAGTGTTTGCAATCGTGCTTCGTCCAAAAATTGTTGTGGTTTTGAATTTGTATCTATGTAGCATGTCTGTCATTTGTGATGTTAGGTTCTGCCATGTGTCTTTGTGTGTGAAGGAAAAGTGATGCCGTAGATTTTGATGTTGTTTGTTGGTACAAGCCCAAATGGAAAGTATGTTTTGTTTTTCCATTAGCCTAGGCCCATTATTGTTGATTTCTGTACGTTGACTTTAGCTCCGCTAACTTTACTAAAGACTGTGAATGTGTTTAGAATGTTTGCAATAGACTTGTTGTTTGGTGGGAAAAAGGTGGTGTCGTCTGCATAAGCAATCAACTTGTCCTCACCTTTCCCTTGTATAAATGTGCCCTCAATAGAGCTGTCCTTTCTAATTTTTTCTAGCATGGGTTCTAGTGCTAGAACATAGAGAAGGGGGAGAGGGCACCCCTGCCTAACGGATCGCGTTAGCCTGAAAGTGTTGGTAAAAGTATGATTCACCAAAACCTTGCTTTCGGGCTTCTTGTAAAGGATTTCAATCCATTTCCTAAAGTTTCCACCTATATTGCAATGTAGTAATGTTTTGTGAAGGTATGAGTGTGATATTCGATCAAAAGCTTTCTCTTGATCGAGAGATAGGATTGACGACTGACAATCCTTCTCGTGTGCGTAGTTGATTATGTCTCTGATGAAATGTGTGTGCTGGTAGATGTTTCTGTGTTTAACGCTACACTGCTGGTCTTCGTGTATGAGGGTGGTCATGAAAGGTTTTAGTTTGTTTGTTAGCGTTTTTGTTAAAATGTTGTAGTCTACGTTTAGGAGAGATATAGGTCTGTAGTTTTTAAGGAGTGTTTTGTCTGAGTTGTCTTTTAGGTATGAGAGTGATGTATGACATGTTCAAGCTTGGTGGGAGTTCTTTGTTCTCGAAAGCTTCTGTGTACACTTTTAATAGAAGGGGGCCTAAGATGGGAAAAAAATGTTGATAAAATTCTGATGTGAGTCCGTCTGGCCCTGGTGATTTGTCTTTTTGCATAGTGTTTATTGCGAGTGTTATGTCTGTAAGTGTCAGCTCCGCATCTAGACCTTGATTGTCTGCATCTGATCTACTTTTGCCCTAGCGTTGTATGTTTTGTTCTATTGCCATGTATTGTTTACTGGGCGTTTCTTGCGTGATTGTGTTCAGTTTCGTCCGTAGTAAGCGCCCTGAAACCTATGGTGCTTGTATTGTTCTAGCTGGTCTTGTAATGTGACGATGCTGGGTGAATTTCTGTCTGTTTGTTTTGTAAGCTGTATTGCATCTTCTACTAGTTTCTCTTGCTTTATCCTGTCCTTGTGTATCCTAGCTGACATTAACTGCGTTCGTTCACGTATTGTATTTTTTAATATTTCCCAATGGAGTTGTATGTTTTCTGTTGGCACATCAGTTGTGTATGTAAGGATGAGTCTAGTTACATGTTCCGTGTATGTTTTGTTTTGGAGTAAAGTGTTGTTGAATTTCCAGTGTGGAGAGCGGTTGAAATGCGTGCTTGCCTGAGAAGAGCTAATGGCTGTGAGTATTGCTTTGTGGTCTGTAAACTTTAGAGTTTCTGTTAAGTGTCTGGCATGAATTGTGTGGTGTGTTGATGGTATATAAATTCTGTCTAATCTTGAAGCTCGGTTGTGTGTTTTGTTTGGGTGTGTGGTGTCCGTGCTTTGGGGATGTGCGTGTCTGTATGCGTCTGTTAGGCTGTGGGTGTCTATTATGTTCTGTAATATATCTAATTGGTGTGTCTTCTCTGTTGGTTCACCACCTAGTATAATGTTGTGTCCCTTGTACAGGTATGTGAGTAAGTTATCTAGGCTATCATAAAATTGCGGCTGGTGACTGTAGTTTGCTGGGGCGTGTATGTTAACTATCGTGTATGTGTGTTTCTTGTTCCCTACGTGAACTATTGCTATTTTACCCTCTGTGTCCCTGTTTTTCCTAAGTATTTCCCACCTGTCCGATGTTTGTAGTATAGCTGTTCCTAAACCGGTGTTGTGAATGGCTAAGCTAAAACAAGAATGCCTTAGTCCTAACTGGGTTGTGATCTGTGATGCGTGTTCGTCTGTGTGTATGTTGGTTTCTTGTAAAAGTATAAAGTCTGGTTTGTGTTTATGAATAAGTGATATGATGTGACTTAGTTTGGCACGGACGCCACTTATATTTATACTTAAACATACTATATCATCCGCCATTTTTAAAAAAACTAAAATACATTGAAGTAGTATTGTAAGTATAAATTGTATAATGATTGGCAACATACCCGTTGTGGAAGCTAATTTACATTTGTAGCATGTCTTTTTGGTCCTGGTCCTCGTCTGCGTCGTTTGTGATATCGATTATAAGTCTGGCAGGTGAAAGAATCTGGGATAAGTCTGTCTGCTTTTCTGCTGGATCGGTGTATCTGCTAATGTCATTAGTCTTGGGTGCTGGTGTTGTGTTTTGGCTCGTTTTTGTTGTTTTCGCCGCGGTGGATGGTCTTAAAGGCTTCTGTCTTGTCGTGTCATATTTTTGGGGGCTATCAGGTGCAGACAGCTGCCTTTGTCGTTTTTTATCTCTGACGAGTTGAAAGTCATCATCTGCAGGTGGTTTTTCTGTCGACTGCAATTCTTCAGGCCTCTCTTTGCCTTGGGTTGGCACTGTTGGTTCTTTCCGGGGTAGCTGTGGCCACCCTTGGGGCCTTGGGCGTTGGGTGTTTGCGGGAGTCTTGACTGCTTTCTGCGAGCACCGGTTGGCCCAATGGGTGTCTTCCCCACAGTAAGGACATACCATCCTCCGACCTGGCATGGTGATGAGGACCTTGTGTTGTTCTTAATCTGCAATTTTTAAGTCAATGAAGTGTGGAACTGGGATATCTTGCCGAAAAAGTACTCCCCATTTGCCAGGAGCATTTCTGATGCGATAGACCTCTGCTTCGGGGTCGCCGGTTACTATTCTGGCAATATTCTCCACCGCTTGCTGTTTGGTTGTTGGAGGGAGCCAGTGCAATGTCGCCTTCACCCGCTCCTTCTCCAGGTGCTCAATCATAATGGTGAGCTCAGGGTTCGTTAGCTGAATTTTCTTTCCATGCAGTTTGGAATAGAGTCGTGTGTGTGCATCTGCCGACAGGTTTACGTACCATCTCACTGGGTTCTCGAAACGGTATAGTGTTGAAACGCCGTCCATCGGCACTCCCCTCGGGCTCACCAGAACACCAGTGAGAAACGACGGGGACGCCTTCGCCGCCGCCTGCGGTCCTGAGACGGTGAGAACCAAAGTTCCCGCCCGGTGGATATTCCCTCCTTCGAAAGCGTCCATCGTGAGGTCTACAGATGCAGTGATTCATTGTTGAAAACTTGAGTTGGTGTAAGTAAATGGCGAAAGATTTATTCGTTGTGAAGAGAAACCAGACTTATTTTTTTTTTTTGGGTCAAAGTAGTATTCTTTCTAATATGGTTAGTCAAAATGTCGTTTCCACTCCTGTAAGGAAAAAAACTATAATGGACATAAAGTCAGGTTCATTAAGTGCACACAATCATATAGTGCTTGAAGTTTCATGTAGAAATTCCATCTTGAATGTGTCCATGATTGTTGTCTATTTAATAGTAGCAGACACAAGTTTCATAAGTTCGCGAACTTTGCAGCGAAGTCACATAGAACAGATGCGTAAAGAATGTCGTAATTAACTCCTTTGATATCTTGGTAAGTGTTTTATTTCATAGTTGTCTCCCTTGATAGCAGCAAAAAGTCTTTTGAACGAAAATGTGTGTAATTTCACAATTGTTACGAATTGGATCAATCGAAACCTTTGTCCAAATTCTTCTCTTGACAACTGGTAGTTGACATGTGCATCTAAAGATTGATGTATGCTGTGTCCATGCAATGTCCGAAGTAAACTGATATGTTACACGCCCTGAAGAGATGCATCAATCAGCATCATCATGTGGCTGTGCGGGTCGCAATGATGTAACACCACCGTAAGAAAAGTACAATCTGCGAAATGTTGTGAGCACTTGATCGCTGAATGTACATGACTGATCACAATAAATCACGTGTATCATCTGAATATGTTGCATTAATAGATGATGTGGTGTTCTTGACATATCTTGAATGGACATCCGCGAGGAACTTGAGACTCCCTTTGATTTATTCCAAGCCATAATCGTACGGCTGGAGCACCCATGAGGCTCCTGCTGCTATAGGGTTTGTAACACGACTGTCAGTAAATATGCCAAGGCACGCTGGAACAGTCTGGAACGTGACGTAGGCTTCCATAAAGTCTCACCATAGTTTACATAAGGCAAAGATAATCATCCACCAAAATGCACCAGCAGACGAATCAAGACTTGAAGTAGGCAATATGTAAGCAAACGTAGTCACCGAAGACATCTGCACTTCTGTACCAGATCGCTTCTTGATCCAAATGTGTGGACTCTAAGACAAGAAGGAAAATAGAGCAAAATGTAACCTCAAGTCTGATGAATTAGCATAACAGCATATCATACATTTAAAGCCACATAACCTTATGTAATACGACAATACGATCTGTCGAGTTCCATGCTATCGACGAATACAGAACTGAAGTACGAATTAAAAAAAGATCAGACAAGAGTTGTCTATAGCAATACACCCTGTAAAAAGAACAGCGAATCTATTCTATAGTTCGAAAAATTAAAATTCTCGGGACAGAAAAATCCTCCAGATTAAGTAACGTACTTTATACTTCATGAACAAGAAAAGAGATATCTATAACTTGTTACGACAGGTTTTATGATGTTAGCCACTTTTATAGTGAGCTCTTTTAAAGTTACGCATTAAAGGGTTTGAAATGCTATTAATATATATTATGTTTCGCGCTTCACGGTAATTCAACGCGAATCGGTAGAGTTGCTTAGATTTATGATGACGTGTTGCGTTGGTATGCTAACACGCGACGACATTATAATTGTACCCTTTGTATTCTATATTCCGTCCTAGTCAGACGTGATTTTCAACGCTCCCGTTTATAATAGTAATTGTGTAGAGGTTTTTTCTATTACATGGCACCAGGGTCTGCCGATTTGATATGGATACAAATAACGTCTCATTTTGATGATGAGTCATTCTTCAGTACAAGAATAGTTGCAGGGAGTATATTATTAATAAGTATCCAAATTATAAATATCGACCAGCTTTGGTTATTCGTTACCGGATTACCCACATACGGAATCGCGAGTAAATAGCCAGACGTTGTGAAGATTAATGAAGTAAATTCAGGAGACGCTCTTATATATTGCATGAACATTATGTATACTTGATTACTATGATGTCTTGTGGATTGCATACCGTCAATTAAAATGTATCATGTGGACTCGTACCACCTGTGGACTTGTCAACTATCTATCGTTATTGAAGTTTGGTCAGTTCTGCCCCACATTTGTCAACTAAAATATCAGCACGATTCTCTCCAACGAAACAAGTCAAAATTGATAAAGAGAACATAAATAAAGACATGGCCAGAAGTATTGAACCATGTTTATTAATACAGAACTGTATAAAAAATGTCAAGCAGAAAAGACAGATCTCCAAGCCACAAGCACGCACAACAAAGTGGTTAACAAAGTGGCGGCGCAGCGAGCGGACGAAAAAAATTGTTCTTCCATTTCAATAAGTTATCAAATTGGATTCAGAGCGACAATTTTCATTACTAAGAACTGTTTACAATTGCGATGCGCTCACGTGATTTTATGACACAATGCGCATGACGACTGGAGGTCAAACTGACGTCATCATCTTGTCGCTGAAAGTCAAGTTGGCAGCCGTTAGCAGTCTTCATAAATGTCAAATGAAAATACTGCATCAAGTTTATACACAAGGAATGAATCAAGAAGAAGCTCGGTCAAACAATTAATAACAGTTTGCAACACCTGTTTATGCCGTTGATGCATGCCAGCATTGACCGGAGAATATAGTCGAGCACAAAAAGATAAGTAACCTTTGTCGGTTCATTAAGCAAACAGTGGTCCATTTGCTTTTGTGTAGGCATATCTATCTGCTATTATTTTTTACATGTTATATTTTTTGTCAAATGCCTGTATGTTATTGTTATTTGTTTAAGCGGGTCGGTTGGCTGGAATCAGGACTTTTGTTATGTCAGTGGCAAGTGACCTCAAAAATCCTGATCGTTCCATAGGGCATATTTGAATATTTTCGATCTGCAAAGCATCCACTGCGAAAACTGCGTGGCAGGCTGTGTTTGCGCCCGAATTTATTCAAAATTGGGTGTTTTTAGCTGTGAAGTTATGTATATACTTGTTGTATTTTACTGTCCAAAGTTTCAATTTTATTCAGTTTTGTCATTGTTTGTATTCTAAATTGTCTTTCTAATCTTTCTATCATTTATTTCCACATGTATTGTAACGTCTGATAATGAGTCCATGTGACGTCATCGTTTTTAGTTTAGTGTGATTTTTGACCTATATTTTAGTTGGCATACCTCGTCACTTCCGTAATTCTGCCTTATTTTATAGAATCATTTTAATGTCTGTAAATTGTCAATTGTGGCGTAATATTGTGTTGTAACTCTTTCGTTTACTGTGTCTAATGTATGTTATTCATTCATAATTGATATTATATTGATAATAGAATAAAATAAATATAAGATAATAATAATATAAAACTTATGATTAATTTTGCCTAAAATACTTGATGACTAACATGATGTCATCAATTTGCACTAGTAGTCCACGTCACTACTAGTTATTCGTCATGAGTATGGCATGATGATATAATATATTGATAAATAATTATAAATTTAGATCTTACCTTGAATATGGTAAGCATATTGAGGGATACTTAGTAGACTGTTCTAGTCATAGTACTACGTTGACCACTAGGCACATATAATTGATTGATTGAGTTATATTGTTGAGTAAGATTTATAGTTTACTAAATAAATATACTATTAAGTTAAGATGTTGACTTTGGAGCATTTTGTTAAACTTGGGAAAGAATTTTCTTTAAAAGGAGTATCCCTGCGCGAATATGCAGTGGCGGAACTAGCCAAGGCGAAGGCAGAAGAAGAAGATCGCGAGGCAAAGGAAGAAAGGAAGAAAGCTGAATTAAAGCGAGAAGAAGAAGAACGTGAGGCTAAATTAAAGCGAGAATTAGAAGAACAAAAAGCTATTGCTAAACAAGAAGAGATTGAGAGAGAAGCAAAGGAATATAAAAGGAGAAAGGAACAAGAGGCAAAAGATGAAATGAAATGTATTGCTGAAGAAAATAAAAGGAAACAAGAAGAAATAATAAGGCAACAAGAAAAAGAATTACAACTTCTTCGTCTAGAAGAATTAAGATTAAGAGCACAAGTTCCGACGGTTAGCAAAAATGAAGGGTCACATACTACACCTTCATCAGAGGATAATAAAGGTTATTACATGTTTAGATTACCAATTTACAATCCAAATTCAGACGATTTAACGTCTTATCTTGCTAGATTTGAACAAATATGTCAGGCTAACAAAATTGATAAATCTTGTTAGGTTTTAAAACTTGAGGAATTTTTGGCTGGTGATCCATTAACAGCCATACGATCTATGGATCCTACAGGTCGTAATAATTATGATACGGTAAGGTCAATGTTGTTGAAACGTTTTCAACTCACTAAAGAGGGTGTTACGTGCAGTCTTTGATATCTTACAATATTATACATTGGTATACTTGTTATGTTCGCAAATATTTTGTAAACAAAATAGATATTTTTTAGTGCTTAAGGGAAAGTCATTATTGAGTTACTTCCCTTGAAAGTTGTGCCGTCTCTTTCGATCGAACTCCGCGGATGAATCCAGTTTTACTGCGATTTATTCTTTGTTTGGGTAGTAATAGATTGTTCTTGCTTCAGAATATCTATGGCCTGAATTTATGTGTATTGTTTGTCTGTGTAGGACGAATCTGTCTTATATCTGTATATCTTTACATATCTAAGTCGAACTATATGTTCTGTTGTCTCTAGAGAGGTCAAAGGCTGTTCGGCGGATGTGTCGCGAGAGAGGTGTGTTTTGGCTTCGCCCTGATGATGGGCTGTGTTTTTCTATGTCGGCTTGACGCCGGGGAAAAAGTGATCTCAATGGTTTTTGGGGAAAGTGATAGTCGTCTAGACCTATCGTGTATGCTTTACCCCAGTGTTCATTCTTATTGCCAAGGAATGGCAAACTCATATTTCTGAAAACCAAGGTAATAAAGATACTCTTTTGAACTCTCGTACGAAGCCACCGTTTTGACCAGACGTCCCGGTTTTTCCGGGACAGTCCCGGTTTTCGACCATTTTTGATAATTTGTCCCGACTTTTTTTCGATGCAATCCGGGACGCCAATTTGTCCCGGTTTTGGACGAATTTGCCAATTTGGCATAAATCTCACAGATTAAAAAAAAAAAAATTATTATTCCGTGGCTGACTTGAGGGAATTTTTAATTATTAGTGAACTGGCGCCGAAACAGCACAAGAGGTTGTCAGGACCGCGAATTAGTTTTGTAGTTCCAATGTGATATTCGCAGTTATTTGAAATTTTAGGTAGTGGTAAAGTACCAAGATTTTGCGTACGGTATACGTTTATTTAATTTAAACGGTGAACTATTTGTGCATATTTTGTTATTGTTGTAAGAAAATGGTACCAAAGCGTAAATGCAGTTTCAATGAAGATTTACAAAAGGAATATCCGTTTATTAAAAAGAGTACATCAAACTTCAATGTACGATGCAATATATGTGCCTCCGGGTTTTCGATAAGCCATAGTGGACGTGGTGATATTAAGAACCACATAAGCAGTGAGAAACATAAGAGAGCCGTCGTTACAGCTGCATCAAGCTCGTCGTTAACCACTTTCTTCAGAGCTGATAAAATTGGTGACCAAGAAGAGCAATTAGCTGCTATAGAAGGCGCCTTTGCATACCATACAGTGCTACACAATCATACTTTCAGGTCTATGGATTGCACATCAAAATTACTTCAGGTTACTTTAGAGCCAAAATTTGCATGTGCACGTACGAAAACAGAAGCCATTATTCGAAATGTCTTGGCACCCCATATTCTAAATGAGTTAAGGTGTGACCTAGAAAAGTCTACATTTATTTCTGTACTGACAGATGCATCCAACCACAAAGAATTCAAGATTTTTCCTTTGCTTGTCAGATACTTTGATCACAGTAATGGAGTGAAAATTAAAATATTAGAGTTAAAGTCATTGCCAGGTGAAACATCTGATATTGTAAGTAGTTTTCTTAATGACTGCATAACTGAAAATGGTTTAGACAGGAAAGTAGTTGGATTATGCGCAGACAACACAAATTCCAATTTTGGAGGTGCTGAAAGGAAAGGACAGAACAATGTTTTCAAAAAACTGCAAGAAAACCTTGGACATGGTCTTATAGGAGTTGGGTGTGCAGGTCATATTTTCCACAACACTGTTCGAACAGCTGCAGATGTACTGCCTGTTGATGTCGAGCTGATTATTGCTAAAATTTATCTACTCTTCAAATCATACACAGTACGAGTTGAAAGACTCAAGGAGTTTTGCCAGTTTGTGGAAACAGACTTCCAGATGATCTTAGGTTATGCTCAGACTAGGTGGCTTGCTCTGCTGCCTGCTGTTGAAAGGGTTCTTCAGATGTTCCTGCCTCTAAAATCATATTTTCAATCTCAAGACAGATGCCCAGTTTTTATACAGACATTCTTTGAAAATCCTCTATCTGAGGCATGGCTTGTTTTTGTTCACAGTCAGGCCTCTCCATTCCACGAAGCAGTGCAAAAAATAGAGGGACAGACGGTCACTGTGTTTGAAGTCATTGACAGCATCAACAGGTTGAAAACTATTTTGAAGTCCAAACTGGAAGACTGTTTCTTGCCATCAAGAGTTAAGCTAATCCTTGAAAAGCTGGAAATGGAAGGACTTCCAAAGGAGGATGTGAAAAAGTTTCATGCTAGCGTTTCTTCGTTCTATGAAACAGCTTTCAATTATTTGAATAAATGGGCTGCAAAAAATTTTCAAGACCTAGAATCCTACAGCTGGGTAACGCTGAACAGAATACCAATTTGGGCAGATATTGAGATATCATCATCACTAGTGATTCAAACATTACCTTCAGCCCACTTTACAGAAACTGAAATTTATGACGAATATGTCTATATGAAGCAGTTTGTTACTTCTCAGAAAATTAGTGAATGGAGTGCCAAAAAAAAAAAAACATTGCCACCACAACGTTGGATTGAAATGGTTTCCCACTTCAAAAACAATAATGTGACATTTTCAAATATTTTGAAGTTGGCAGAGTTTTTTTTTTCTGTCTACCTGGAACAAATGCTGCCACAGAAAGAGTGTTTTCTTTGATGAACAGCTTATGGGCAAGTGATAAAACACAGCTAGGTGTTGAAACTTTGAAAGCTATGTTGACAACCAAAGTGAACTGTGAGGAAACATGTGTCGAGTTTTTTAAGATGCTGCTTGCAAAGAAGGACCTATTGATAAAAATCCACTCATCTGAAAAGTACAGTAACTCAGCTTCACCTTAAGTAAGGATTATTGATGTTTTTCTCTATTATTAGTTTAAGTAGTTAAATCCGGGACATGTCCCGAACTTTTAACCTTGTCTTTACCCTTTTGTCCCGTTGTTTGCGTTTGACATGAGTGCCCATGTAACATGGATACATTCTACATGAGTGCCCATGTAAATTATTTATCCACTGTACCATGATGTATTATGCCAACCTGTGATTTGTCACTATCTGTGCTGTCGAGTGTGTACGTCCAATTAAACTTTAGTAAAGGTACACAGTCGTTGGTGTCGATGACTTCCAGCCATACATGAGTGTGAGAAAAGAACATTTGTCAACACCACGAACTCTTCCTATCATTCGCACATTATACACTCCATCTATGTCTACACACCACTGCGTAGGGCAAGTTGACATTCCATACTCGAACCACGAGCAACACAACAACACAGTATTTAACTCTGGTGATGTTCGAGCGAGCTTCAGATTTCTCAGCATGTCTCTTGCTCAGGGCAAGGGTCTTGTATTAAGAGTTTATCAACTGATGATGATGATGTCTGCTTCCATCCACTTATATTTATCATTTGGTGGACATCATTAATAAGAAAAAAGATTCTTATCAGAGGGCTATAAGGAAAAATGTACAGCCATGCTTCCGGATTCAAGCAAGGATTTTTCTGCTTTTATTTCGTCGATACAGATGACTTTCCAAAGATGGATGGAATTAGCTGGGGTTAATAACTCATATGAGAAGTTAATGGATTTGATTCTAAGAGATAAAGTTTTATCTTCTGTTAGCAAAAAAAAAGTGAATTTCTTCATTTTATTAAACCTTTTACGTTGTCTGCTATGGAGGATATTGCTGTTAATTATTGTGTTGCACATCAAGGGTCGTGTTTTGCAAACACGGAGTTAAGAGAACCATTACCAGTTGTTTCCAATATGTCATATCATGGTTATGACAGATCAAGAGCTCACAGCCTTGATAGGAATCTTACACATAGAAGATATTACGACAATAATTATCATAGACAAAATAATTACAACAATAATGGTAACAATAATTATTATAAAAATAGAAATGACAATATGAATAACAACTCATCCAGAGGTAGACCACAATTCAGAAACCAAGCACCTCATTTCAGAAACGACAACTTTCAACAAAACACAACATGGAACCAACCTTACAATGGGACTTCCCATAATAATAATAACTCTAACTGGAAAAATGGTAATAACAATTACAGATCAAGACATAAGAGTTACAATGGTAGAGGTAATAATAATAATAATTCAGTTACTCAAAATAGACAACGTTCCACCTCAAGAAACCAACATAGGTTTGACCATAATGCAGGGGCAGCATTGACTACCAATGCACCTCCAATTGTTCATAATAATGACATTCCAACGCATTCATCTTCGTCATGTTGTGTTGTTGATAATAATGTGGCAAAAATTTGTCCACAATGCAATGCTATTTTTCAGAAACTCTGATATACATCAATGAAGGTTACACAGCCTATTCCTGCAATTAGCCTCACTGCAAATGATGGAACAGGGTCATTGATTTTTAATAGAGGATTAGTCAACGGAAACATAGTTTCAGTGTTGAGGGACTCCGGATCAACCACCACCGGCATCCGTCAATCATTAGTATATCCTCGTTATGCTACTAATGATTTTGTAAGGTGTATCACTTTCGGTGGGACCATTGAATATTATCCCATGGCTATAATAGACATTAATACTCCATTTTATTCAGGTAAGGTAAAAGTGTGCCTCCTTCAGAATCCAATTGCTCATTTAACAGTCGGACGTATCCATGGCAGCAAGGACTGCACACCTGAGGAAATCTCAGAATGGGAAAAACTAAACTTGGCTACAGCCAATGCGGTGACAACACGAGCTCAAGCTCAGGAATTAAAAAAAGAAAATAATAGAATTGTCAAAATAGATGATAGTAGTGACAACGAGCCTAAGTCAGTAATAGACAGAGAGTCGTTTACTCTCAAGCAAAGGGAAGATAATTCTTTGAAGAAATTTTTTACCTTGGTAAACAAGTATGATGACATTGCTGTCAACAATAAAATTAAACATGGGTTCACTATTAAGAACGGTATCCTACTTAGGAATTCTATGGACCAGAATAAAGTAATACAACAGGTCATAGTACCATTATCATTAAGGACATACATACTACGACATGCACATGACTCCCAATGCGCAGGTCATATGGGCTACACTCGCACACGTTCTCGAGTGTTGTCGTCTTTTTTCTGGCCAGGAATATCACGAGACGTATCTTTGTATGTACGTTCCTGTGTAACTTGCCAGGAAGTCAAGTCTCGTGGAGCGTTCCATAATGCTCCCATTCAGGCCTGCGATATATCAGTTCGTCCTTTCGATAAGATGGCAATGGACATTATTGGTCCTCTTTTGCCAACTGCAAGAGGTCATAGATATATATTAACATGCATTGATTTATGTACACGATGGCCAGAGGCCATACCTCTTAAGAATATAACTACATCGGACATAGCTGATGCTTTGTTACTAATATTTTCCAGACTTGGATTTCCAAAAAAATTACTTTCAGATCATGGGCCCCAATTTGTGTCTGAAACGATGAACAAAGTAATGAAGACTCTTAACATAGGAAGGAGTCTAAGTAGTATCTATCATCCCATGAGCAATGGTTCAGTTGATAGGCTCAACCGCACCATTAAACAGTTATTTCATAAAGTTACTACCAATAATCCTCAAGACTGGGACATGGCTCTCCCAGCAATCTTGTTCGCTTACAGAGAGGTACCGAATGAACAAACCGGTTTTTCTCCGTTCGAGTTAGTGTTTGGTGCTCCACCAAGAGGTCCTATGGGACTTATAAAAGATTTACTACTCGACTCTGAGATGACTCGGGAAACCCAGTCATCTTATGAATACGTTATTAACTTACGTAAACAAATCATAGATGCTTGCCAAATGGCAACAGTTTCCTCAGAGGCTGCAAAAGACAAAGCAAGACAGTTCCAAAATAAAAATAGATGATTACGCCAGTTATTTCCTGGTGATGAAGCTTTTGTGCTACTCCCACGAAAGGATAATAAACTGTTAATCACTTGGAACGGTCCATATAAAGTGTTAGACAGAATTTCTGACGTCGACTACATACTGGACATTAAAGGTCAGAAAAAAATTTATCATATCAACATGCTAAAAGAGTTCTTTACTCGTCCTCAACATCTACAGCCTATTTTTCATGACTTAGACGATAAATCAATTGGTTCTTGCCAATATTCTAGTCTTACGGTTTTTCAGGAAGAGGAATCATCATTTCCTGAAATTCACATGTCTTTTCCTATAACTACATTACAATCTTCCGAGTCTTGGAGAGATGTAACTATTTCTCCTTCATTAACATCTCAAGAAAATAATACAATCTGTAAACTCTTAGAGACTTATTCTGATGTTTTGACATATACCGGGTCGTGCATCAATCATTTCTCACGACATTATACTTAAGGACAACACACCAATAAAACTTCGTCCTTACTCAGTTCCTACTCATTATCAGGATCGAACATACGTATACATACTTTCAAGTACTGGCATCACAGCAACTTAATCAAATGTTAGCGTTAGGAATCATAGAAAACAGTAACTCTCAGTTTTCCTCACCTTTAGTTATTGTCAGAAAAAAGGACAATAATATACGTCTGTGTGTCGATTACAGAAAACTTAATGCTCAAACTGTGGCAGACAGTGAACCTCACCCTCTTATTGACGATTTACTTACTCGTCTATCGTCAGCAACATATTTCACATAAATTGACTTAACCAAGGGATATTGGCAGATTCCCTTAACAGAACAAGCCAAATATTTTACCGCGTTCTCGACTCCACAAGGTCTCTACCAGTGGAATGTCATGCCTTTTGGGCTCATGAATGCACCTGCAACGTTCATTTGCATGATGCGAAAAAATTTATGTTGCACACCAGACATTATCACATATATTGATGATATTTGTCTCTTTAGTTCTTCATTTGATGAACATTTTTTAGGATTAACTTCAATATTAGACATCTTAAGAGCTAACAACTTAACTGCTAGACCAAGTAAAATACAAATAGCTTTTCACGAAATAACTTTTCTTGGACATATCATAGGGGCTGGACGTATCCAAACCATCCCCATAATGTATCGAAAATTTTAAAATTATCAGTTCCACAAACAAAGAAACAAATTAGGAGCTTACTGGGTCTTTTCCAGTATTATAGCAGATTTATACCCAACTTGTCGTCCATCACGGCTGTCTTGTCTTCGTTATTGAGGAAAGATATGCCTACGAAAATTACGTGGACAACAGACTGCAACAGAACTTTTAATAATATTTTGACGATCTTTTCCAGGCCACCTATTTTAAGGTTGCCAGATACTAAAAAATGTTCATTCACCGTACAGATGCAAGCAGTTACGGATTAGGAGGTAGCCTGTTACAAGAACATGACGGCGCACTTTACCCAACTCTCTTCATATCGAGAAAATTCACCGATGCTGAACTCAAATACTCGTTGATAGATAAAGAACTCCTCGCAGTCGTGTGGGCAATTCAGAAACTGGAAAAGTTCTTACTTGGCGCCCCGTTTATCATCCAAACCGATCAAAAAGAATAGCTTCACTCAGAAGAGCCAATCACAAGAACGCCAAGTTAGCATGATTTTAAATACTGCTCCAACCATTTGATTTTACAATAGAAGCCATTCCGGGACACGAGAATGTGGTGGCAGATTCCCTATCACGCCATCCGTCATCGTCAATCGAAGAAAACTAAGAACTCAATGAACTAAAACTCGCTATATGCTGGAAGTTATTCAGCCGTATTCAAGAGATGACAAACTTACAACTCATAATGGGCAAAGACATTAAGTTGTTCACAGACATTGGAACTTTTCGTTACTAAATTTCGGATTTAAAGGACTTAAGTGATCATGAATCAAATGTATGAAAACAAAACATTATTGAAACGTTCAGAAAACAATATTACTTTTCAAACAGTCGCATGACATTATCAATATCGTTCAAATTTTAATGGACTTTGGTTAGTGTCCATACGTAGCTCAATCGATTTCAAACATTCTTCTATCAAGACACGATTGAAACTAGGATCGAACAAACGTATGCATACTTTCAAGTACTGTCATTTGAACTCAGGATCATCTATAGCTGCATGAATTATTGTTAATCGAACATTACGCACATGGATGGACTTCGCATAGCTTATTCGTCGTAATTGACACTAGTTATTTCAATACTTTATTGTGATTAAATAAAAGAAAGAGAAAAAAGAATTTCAAAACAAACAGTATCACACAATTAATTAATTTAAGTACTTTAGTTAAGTAACTATTGATTATTATATGTATTTTAATAACGTATATTAACATAATTATGATATATAATTATAGGTATTACGGTTTATTAGTTGATAGATTAATTGGGTTATATTTACTTAGATAATTTCTTTTACACACACATATTCTATTCTAATCTGTTAATTTCTTATTACTATCTCTTCATGCATTCTTAATTTTTCTTTTCTTTTCTTTACTTTCTTTAACAATGACACAATACTTTATTTTACTTAATTAGATTTTGATTCTATAAAATCTTTCACACATTACATTTAGTTAATTCTATATTTAATTAGTTTTAGATTATGATGTTGATTAATACAACACACATTTATTAGTTAAGACATAATTTTAGTTACATACATAATTATTTACTATACTATCTGACAGTGGACATTTCTTTAGTTAACTTATTATATTTTAATGTATTTTGTGACATGTACTATATTTGACTACGACCTTAGACAATGTTTTACTGAAAGCCTCGTGGGCCGTATGTCGATAATCTTTAAATATTTTTGAAATAATTATGAGAAAAAAAATCTATAGAATATATTTTTTTTACCCCCGTCGGTCAGGGGAATGTTAAGACAGGTTTTATGATGTTAGCCACTTTTATAGTGAGCTCTTTTAAAGTTACGCATTAAAGGGTTTGAAATGCTATTAATATATATTATGTTTCGCGCTTCACGGTAATTCAACGCGAATCGGTAGAGTTGCTTAGATTTATGATGACGTGTTGCGTTGGTATGCTAACACGCGACGACATTATAATTGTACCCTTTGTATTCTATATTCCGTCCTAGTCAGACGTGATTTTCAACGCTCCCGTTTATAATAGTAATTGTGTAGAGGTTTTTTCTATTACATGGCACCAGGGTCTGCCGACTTGATATGGATACAAATAACGTCTCATTTTGATGGATGAATCATTCTTCAGTACAAGAATAGTTGCAGGGAGTATATTATTAATAAGTATCCAAATTATAAATATCGACCAGCTTTGGTTATTCGTTACCAGACTACCCACATACGGAATCGCGAGTAAATAGCCAGACGTTGTGACGATTAATGAAGTAAATTCAGGAGACGCTCTTATATATTGCATGAACATTATTGTCACATACGTTATGATCATTAAATTGCCTATACCCTCTTCTTTGTTTCTCCCACCCGTATCCTCTATATTTCTTTACATTTTCCTGTATTTTTTTCGCATCCATTCGTTTTCGAAAAACATATTTTCTTCCCCATCCTTAACGTTTACCTGTTTCTTTTCTCAAAACTGAGAATCGCACTAGTGATGGTATTACGTAGATGTCAGTCTCTGCCGGTCGAACGATAGTTGTGAATATACGGTTCTCGCCAGACATTCGTCTGCAGTTTTCCCGGTCAGAGCGCTGCCTGACCAGATTTCTGGGCCTGGGGTGTGAAAATTCGCTCCGTCGGACATGGCAGGCAGACGGATTGTCTACATTTTGCAGAAAACCGCGAGAGTTTCGTCGGGATAGCCCGGCGAAGGGTGAGATTACTCTCGGCACGGCAGACGGTTGTCTGAGAGTTGCAACCGACACGCTTACTCTCGGTCACTGATGGCAGTTATGACATGCGTTAAGCTGACGTAGGTGTTTTACACGATCAAGGGGAGATTATTTCGTTTGCGAAATAAGTTGGGGCTTTTGTCTAATTTTAAGATATTGGCCCGAGTTTGAAACTAACTTCACTCATTCTCCATTTTACAGTAGACGTGGTCACTTCGTTCTAGAACACTTAAACTTATAAGTGATGTCTCTTAGTTTCGTTGTGATACGTAGTTCTGTTTGAGGTAAAATATTATATCTAGTATATCTAGTATTTTGCGAAATGTTTAAAGTGGTTAATCGTTTATTTATTTCCCTAGTTATATTTGGTGCAGAGCGATTAATTTATACGTCTGTATTATTTTCTAGTGACGCATACAGTGGAAAGCAGAATAAATTATATTTCTAGCTTAACAAACATGTAGCCATAATGAATTTAATTTAACTGCTAACTACTCAGTCGAGTATATTTTTCTAAACAAACTTATAAATGCTAGATGCATCATGAGTGGTGACGGAAATACGCAGATATTCCTAATTCATGATGAGGGATTTTTTTTTATATAACTTATTTCACGGGAAGCTTTAAATATAAGTCAAGCTGTAGGCTTGCCGTTTAAAATGTAAGTTATAACGAGTACATATTCTGTATATTATATTATATGTTGTTTTCTTCATTCAGCGAATACTGGGATAAACCCAACGTGCCGGCGTTTAGTAAAGAGACATACTTGTGAGAAGCATAGACATTTCCTATCTTTAACCACGTGGGTTTTTTTTCAAGAAACACTGGTCTGACAGTGCATGTGCCATCAGAGATAAACAGTAATACCTATCCCACTAACGGTTGCTAAAGACTAATGTTTATACTGGGCTTCTGAGCCAGTTCATATTTCTTCTCAAATTTTAATATACATGCTGCCTGGCGGCGAGAATAAATTTCAAGAAATAACATCAACATTTCCGACATTATTGAAGGAGTGGATAGTGAACCAAGACTATCTGTTGAGAGCAGTTGTCCACTGGTCATCTTTTCCAAATTAAGGGAATCCTCGTGTTTTTCGACTCTGTGTGCCCGTTTAAACTCGCTTACCCAAAACTGATTCAAGTGACATTAACAGTAAATCTAAAATTTAACTGGTAAAGTGAACGCTCCCCGAAGACAGTGGAAGAAACCTGTATTTGCAGAGCTGGGATTCGCTTTATCCAAAGGATCCAGATTCACTGTAGAGAAGTGTCCTAAGGTTGCGCCAGACGGTGATCAACATCAAGTTTTTTTGGGTAAGCATGAAAGCCAGGGTACCCTGATGAAAGAACCGAGTGAAAGTGACGGAAGGATGTTCGTTGTTTAATGCACTCACTTTGTAATTGTTCCTTATGAAAGACTTGCTGCTTAATTTAATTGTTCCTTTAGAATAGATACTGCTGTCATAAGTCAGTTCTTACCTTCAAGAAAGGGGACAATATTAGACCCTAACCATATGCATCTATAACTCTTTGGGCCATCATCTGTCATCCTAACGGGGCTGTGGGCTAAACCTAGAGTTAAGATCATAACGGGGCTATCATCCTTGTAGCATTTTCTTGAATTTTATGACTATTTGTATATGTTTTCCTTGATGTATTTTTGTGTGTGTTATGAGAAGATTTTTAGATGATAATTAAAATCTCTCTTGAACTAAATCAGTGCGTTGGTCAGCTCGTTCTAGTATATATATATATATATATATATATATATATATATATATATATATATATATATATATATATATATATATATATATATATATATATATATATATTTATATATTCATTGTTATAGATTTCCCACGTCCGTGTGTTTAACTGTCGTCACGTGTATGTGCGTGCCTGTGAGTAGATAGAAATATATGTAATATATATATCTGTGTTTAGACTGTCTGACGCCTTAAAAGCTGTCGTAGAGGATAGGTGAAAGAGAGAAGATTTCCTCGATTTTTTTCAGAGACAGCCTCTATATCACAGTCTATCATCTCACTTGTGGAAATTCTAATTCTTTTATACCAACTCTCACTGTGTCTATCACCTAGTCTAACCTATTCAGAAGGGACCACCCCAAGTCTTAATTCTCCTATCAAAAATCTACGACAAATGTGGTCTCGTCCGAAGGATTTTTGAACTTAGAATAGGAAGACGAGTACGACAAATGTGGACTCGTCTATCTGGATTTTGTACTTAAGATTCTTTATTCTGAAATAGAGTAAGAGTTTGATGTCTTGTGAGTTGTTATATCTTTAAATAATTTATCCCCTAGACTAACGATCTGTTTACGGGCGTGCTGACCACACAAACTGATAAGTTTTTTTCCACAGCATTTTGAATAATATACATTTGAGTTACAGGTGGATTTTGTCGGAATATATGTTAATTGTTGATTTGTAATACTAAACGCTGGTAAAGTGGTGAGTGTATTACATTCACTGGGTACTGAGGCAGAACGGTGTTTGAACTAAGTTAAGGAGTGCGTTTCGGACTCTTTCGTCCAGATTAATTGCCTCCCTTACCCGATCTGACTTCAGGGGCGAACTTAAAGTGGATTTTAAAATTAAGGGATTATTTTTCTCTTTAATTTTTGCAATAATTATTTTGTTTCCACTCCAGCAACTTATTTTTCAGAAGTAATCTTAACTACCATTTAGTTGGCGTAGTCGTGTTTGCATTAGGTGCTTTATTGCCGATTAATAGCAGCGATAGTTAGATTTTATTTTTGGAGGAGGTATCCCAGGGTTAAGTATATCATCTTTTATTTGGTTTTTTCTCGTAAGTGGTAGGAACCAGTGTATCCTTTTTTTCCTATTTTCTTTCTCCACTAGTCTCAGTCACTGACTTAATATGGCTGAGAGGGCAAAGCTTAGACAACTCCTCAGGGACGAAGCGAGAGAGGAGGGACTGGAAGGAGAGGAAGCGAAAGCGTTTGTCAGAGACGAACTCGAGAGATATGACGCGGAGAGGAAAGAAGAAGAAGCTAGGAGGAAAGAAGCGGAAGACCGTCTACTACAGCAGAAGAGGATTGAGGAGGAAATGGAAATCAGCAGGGCGAACGAAAGAGAGAAGGAGAGACAGCATGATGAAAGAGAGAGAGAGAAGGAGAGACAACATGAGAAGGAGAGGGAAGAAAGACAGCATGAGTTGGCTCTTAAAACTCTAGAATTCCAAAGTCGGGGCGCTGCCTCTACCTCCAGCAATGGAGAGTCTTCTCCTCATTCTTCCTTAATCCTCCTGATCCTTCTAACACTCAATCTACTCATCTAACTGCTATGTCTTTTCCGCTAGAGTCTTTCCCTTGTCCAAACGAGAAGACTGACACGTATCTAGAAAAATTTGAGAAAATTGCAACTCTGTACGGTTTAGAGAGGTCGCGTTGGAATATGAAGCTTTCCCAGGCGTTGAAAAGTTCTGCGTATGATGTTTACGCCAAACTGGAAAGCAGCCAACAAGACAACTATGATCTGTTGAAGAAAGCGTTACTGGAGCGCTTTGAAATGAACGCTCGCAAATTTTTGCAACTGTTTCGCAACAGCAGGAAAGAGAATTCTGAAACTTTTCAGCAGTTCTCGTCTCGTTTGAAGGGTTATCTGACAAAGTGCCTAGAGCTCTCGCAGCTCCCCTCTACCTACGAAGGTCTTGAGGAATTTGTTCTAACAGAACAAATCAAGAACACATTGTCTGCAAATACCCGGAGATTTCTAGCTGAGCAGAGGGCAGAAAAACTTGAAGACATCTTAGAGAAATCTGAGCGTTATCAAAATGCGCTGGCTGAACTACCGGCCACAAAACGGAAACCGACAGAGGAGCATTTTCGAAAAAATAATCTAGAGCACTCTTCTCAGGCTTCTAATCAGAATAATCACAGAGAAACTGGACCTCAAAACCCCCCTCCTGAAAAATCCAAGTTCTACAAGAACAAGTATCCCAACCACCCCAAACAGTCTGATCAACCCGACCGCCCTACATGGCAGCGCAGCCAGAAAGGACAAGGTGGCAAAGGGAAAACCCCTGCGCACGGGACAGATGATCAGAGCGAGCATACCGAGCCTAAACGCATCGGATGCTTATTGACAGTCTCGCAAGGCGGAATTGTTGACAGTGATTCCCAATCTGTTGGGGATAGACCCTCAACGCGAGGTACTGTTATTATGAAAGGTTCTCATGTTTATTTGACACTGGGCTTTCTTATGATTGCATTGTTGCCAGAAACCTGGTTAAACCCGGCCAAGAGATAGGAGAGGCCGTCCAACTTTGTGGAGTTCGTAAGAGTGATGCACCTACATTGCTTCCCATCTCATTGGTGGAGATACACTCTGACTTTGTCAGAGGCGTGATCAAAGCGGCTGTTATGGATGATCCCATCTACCCAGTCATACTTGGCGGGAGATACGTGTGTATTGGGAAACCGGAAGAGCCGATTGTGGCAGCAGTAACTACAAGAGGGCAAACCAAGAAGGAACGGGAGCCTGCGCCTAATTTGTTACCCATGGAACTTAAAGAAGCGCAATACAAGGACCCTACTTTGGCACCCTGCTTTAGGAAACTGCCCATGGCTAAGGAACCCAGACAGCACGGGGACATTTTTTCTAAGGATGGCGTACTTTATCGGAGAACGGGCAAGCCTGAACAAGGTTCTAATCAGCTCCTAGTACCGAAACAGTACAGAAGCCAAATCCTAGAAATGGGGCACTCTCTTCCCTTTAGCGGACATATGGGACAGAACGCCACAAACCAACGGATAACCACTCATTATTGGTGGCCAGGAGTAAATACTGATATCATCAGATATTTCAAATCCTGTGCCCAGTGCCAACGTGTGCCACCCAAGCAACGGGCACCCCCAGTCTCTTTGGGTGAAATGCCAATAGTGGGCACACCATTCGAACGGGTTGTGATCGACATTTTAGGGCCTTTCGAAAGGACTAAAAGAAGGAACAGGTTTATCCTGACCTTAGTCGATACATCCACTTTATGGGCAGAAGCTATACCGCTAACATGCGCAGATGCCAAGCATGTCGCAGATCCCCTCGTGCAGATTTTCACTCGGTTGGGATTCCCTCAACAAGTGTTGACGGATAACGGATCTCCATACCGAAACCTGTTGATGGATGAGATCGTGAAGATCTTGAGGACCCAACACATCTACACAAAGCCTTATACTCCGGCCGGAAATGGGCTCGTGGAACGTGTTAACGGAAACCTCAACATGATGCTAAGTAGACTGGCACAAGTGAAACCTGAAGATTGGGATTGTTGCATTCCGGCAGCTTTATTTGGCTACAGAGAATCTCCTCATACTTCCACAGGATTTCCGCCAGCTACACTTTTATTCGGCAGACCCATCAAGGGGCCACTTGAAGCCTTACTTCAGTCTCTGACGGACGAGAAGGCGGATGAGACAGTTGTCTCAGCAAGTAAATATGTGTCGGTTTTAAAGGAAAGGTTGAACCTAGGGTGGGACCTAGCAACGACTAACTTTAAGCGAGCACGCACAAATCACGCTAACCGATACAGGAAAGTCGCGAAAGAGAGAGAACTGAAAGCAGGAGAAAAAGTTTTGGTGTTACTCCCTACCGGAAACAACCAACTAAAGATCGGATGGCAAGGGCCGTTTACCGTCCTGAAAAATATTTCTAAGGCTAACTACCAGATCTCTATTGAAGGAAAGGAAAAGGTTTTCCATTTAAATCTCTTAAAGAGATACTTCGAAAAACCAGTGCCAACCTCCGACCATCTCCTGACGATCGCCAAAACTAACGAAGATGACGATAGTGGCATGGATATTCCACTGCAATCACACGAAATCTTTCAAAAATGTCAGTAGCGGCGACGCTCTTTCAAGCGCGCATGGGAGACATTCCAGAGGAAGGAAACTTTGGGGAGTAGACTTGTGTAGGAATTGGAGAGAGATGGAGGGGGAGATGAGAGGGAAGAAGACAGATACTCCGAAGCTACGGTTATAGGAAATCTAATTCCATAACGTAGACATGGGGTGCTTCCATATCTTAAAGGGGGGACGTTCTGTCACATAGGTTATGATCATTAAATTGCCTATACCCTCTTCTTTGTTTCTCCCACCCGTATCCTCTATATTTTTTTACATTTTCCTGTATTTTTTTCGCATCCATTCGTTTTCGAAAAACATATTTTCTTCCCCATCCTTAACGTTTACCTGTTTCTTTTCTCAAAACTGAGAATCGCACTAGTGATGGTATTACGTAGATGTCAGTCTCTGCCGGTCGAACGATAGTTGTGAATATACGGTTCTCGCTAGACATTCGTCTGCAGTTTTCCCGGTCAGAGCGCTGCCTGACCAGATTTCTGGGCCTGGGGTGTGAAAATTCGCTCCGTCGGACATGGCAGGCAGACGGATTGTCTACATTTTGCAGAAAACCGCGAGAGTTTCGTCGGGATAGCCCGGCGAAGGGTGAGATTACTCTCGGCACGGCAGACGGTTGTCTGAGAGTTGCAACCGACACGCTTACTTTCGGTCACTGATGGCAGTTACGACATGCGTTAAGCTGACGTAGGTGTTTTACACGATCAAGGGGAGATTATTTCGTTTGCGAAATAAGTTGGGGCTTTTGTCTAATTTTAAGATATTGGCCCGAGTTTGAAACTAACTTCACTCATTCTCCATTTTACAGCAGACGTGGTCACTTCGTTCTAGGACACTTAAACTTATAAGTGATGTCTCTTAGTTTCGTTGTGATACGTAGTTCTGTTTGAGGTAAAATATTATATCTAGTATATCTAGTATTTTGCGAAATGTTTAAAGTGGTTAATCGTTTATTTATTTCCCTAGTTAGATTTGGTGCAGAGCGATTAATTTATAAGTCTGTATTATTTTCTAGTGACGCATACAGTGGAAAGCAGAATAAATTATATTTCTAGCTTAACAAACATGTAGCCATAATGAATTTAATTTAACTGCTAACTACTCAGTCGAGTATATTTTTCTAAACAAACTTATAAATGCTAGATGCATCATGAGTGGTGACGGAAATACGCAGATATTCCTAATTCATGATGAGGGATTTTTTTTATATAACTTATTTCACGGGGAGCTTTAAATATAAGTCAAGCTGTAGGCTTGCCGTTTAAAATTTAAGTTATAACGAGTACATATTCTGTATATTATATTATATGTTGTTTTCTTCATTCAGCGAATACTGGGGTAAACCCAACTTGCCGGCGTTTAGTAAAGAGACATACTTGTGAGAAGCATAGACATTTCCTATCTTTAACCACGTGGGGTTTTTTTCAAGTAACACTGGTCTGACAGTGCATGTGCCATCAGAGATAAACAGTAATACCTATCCCACTAACGGTTGCTAAAGACTAATGTTTATACTGGGCTTCTGAGCCAGTTCATATTTCTTCTCAAATTTTAATATACATGCTGCCTGGCGGCGAGAATAAATTTCAAGAAATAACATCAACATTTCCGACATTATTGAAGGAGTGGATAGTGAACCAAGACTATCTGTTGAGAGCAGTTGTCCACTGGTCATCTTTTCCAAATTAAGGGAATCCTCGTGTTTTTCGACTCTGTGTGCCCGTTTAAACTCGCTTACCTAAAACAGATTCAAGTGACATTAACAGTAAATCTAAAATTTAACTGGTAAAGTGAACGCTCCCAGAAGACAGTGGAAGAAACCTGTATTTGCAGAGCTGGGATTCGCTTTATCCAAAGGATCCAGATTCACTGCAGAGAAGTGTCCTAAGGTTGCGCCAGACGGTGATCAACATCAAGTTTTTTTGGGTAAGCATGAAAGCCAGGGTACCCTGATGAAAGAACCGAGTGAAAGTGACGGAAGGATGTTCGTTGTTTAATGCACTCACTTTGTAATTGTTCCTTATGAAAGACTTGCTGCTTAATTTAATTGTTCCTTTAGAATAGATACTGCTGTCATAAGTCAGTTCTTACCTTCAAGAAAGGGGATAATATTAGACCCTAACCATATGCATCTATAACTCTTTGGGCCATCATCTGTCATCCTAACGGGGCTGTGGGCTAAACCTAGAGTTAAGATCATAACGGGGCTATCATCCTTGTAGCATTTTCTTGAATTTTATGACTATTTGTATATGTTTTCCTTGATGTATTTTTTTAGGTGTTGTGAGAAGATTTTTTTAGATGATAATAAAAATCTCTCTTGAACTAAATCAGTGCGTTGGTCAGCTCGTTCTAGTATATATATATATATATATATTCATTGTTATAGATTTCCCACGTCTGTGTGTTTAACTGTCGTCACGTGTATGTGCGTGCCTGTGAGTAGATAGAGATATATGTAATATATATATATATCTGTGTTTAGACTGTCTGACGCCTTAAAAGCTGTCGTAGAGGATAGGTGAAAGAGAGAAGATTTCCTCGATTTTTTTCAGAGACAGCCTCTATATCACAGTCTATCATCTCACTTGTGGAAATTCTAATTTTTTTTTTACCAACTCTCACTGTGTCTATCACCTAGTCTAACCTATTCAGAAGGGACCAACCCAAGTCTTAATTCTCCTATCGAAAATCTACGACAATTATGTATACTTGATTACTGTGATGTCTTGTGGATTGCGTACCGTCAATTAAAATGTATCATGTTGACTCGTACCACCTATGGACTTGTCAACAATCTATCGTTATTGAAGTTTGGTCAGTTCTACCCCACATTCGTCAACTTTAAATATCAGCCCGATTCTCTCCAACGAAACAAGTCAAAATTGATAAAGAGAAGATAAATAAAGACATGGCCAGAAGTAATGAACCCTGTTTATTAATAAAGAACTGTATAAAAATGTCAAGCAGAAAAGACAGATCTCCAAGCCACAAGCACGCACAACAAAGTGGTTAACATAACTCTCTTATTCTTGTTTTAGAAAGTTAAGTAGTAAGATACCAAAGACGTAAGGTATTCAAAAATGAATAACATCGGATAACATGTTCCTCTTACATAGATGAAAAACGCTATCATCAATATATGTAATATAGTTATAAGGAACAGAGAGAAACTGTCGCTAGCTGCGACTAAAGGTAGTAGTAGATATTCCCTACCAGGGCCTGCCCGAGGAATTTTGCCGCCCCGTGCAATACCATACCTTGCAGCCCCAGCCCAAGGTCAAATTAACGTTTGAAACTTTTAAAACCATTATGTTAAACAAGCTTCAACATTAATTTCATGACCATTAGCCTAATTTTAAATAGTACCATTAATAAAAATGTATTGATAAATTGATGAAAATACTGTATAGTCATAAAATAAACCATTGACTTTATTAGAGACAATTATATGAAATAAATGTAGTTACATTACTTACATATAGGGGATGCTCTTCTCATGTGGAACGATGAACTGTTGAGTCACAAACAGTTAACTATAGTATGTACATGTTATAGTTTTTAGCACTATTTACACATTATTTGAATTTATATTGTTTGAAGTATGTACTGCTTAAAAAGACACTTTTCTTGCTTTCATATTTGCAAAAGCAGAAATAAGGTCTGCGTAGTCTAATTTTTTGACCGATTTCATGTTCAATTGAAATCATGGCAAGTCCTTCCAATCTAGTTTCTGCCATTGTTGAGCTTAAATAAGTTTTAACAAGCTTCAGTTTTGAAAAACTACGCTCACCACTTGCTACCGTTACAGGCAAAGTTAGTAATATTCTTAAGGCTATCCCGCCGCTATAGCGACATTAGGAGCAATGTTATTTTCAATAATTAACGAAGAACTTCAATTGGCGGTATATCTTCTGGTACTAATTTGGATACTACTTTCAGTTCATCACATAGCTCACTGGCATCAATGTCTCTATTTTCTTGATGTGTTAAAACGCCTTCTAGGTTTTTTACATTTGTTTAAGAGCTCATTTGTCGTCTCAGATTTCAATTTAGGGATGTTATATAAAAAGGAAAAATGTGAACTGTGATGTTCCAATTGCTCGAACCTTTCTTCAATAGAATTAGTTGCAACATCAATAATAAAAAAGAAAAATTCAATTTTGAATTTAGTTTTGGGATCCAAAATAGGTTCATCTCTTGCTTCATAGTTGTGTTGCTTTTTCTGCCGACGCACTCTAGTACATTCAAACGTTGGTGTCAAATCAGGATCAGCTTCAACTTTCTCAGCTAATGTTGTAGCATCAACAAGAAAATTTTGAAATGATTCATCATTTCTAAGATTCTTAAGGCTTTGGAGAACATTTCTCAAAGTTGTTATGGCACTAGTCAATTCCATTTTTATGCTTTGCAACAGTTTACTAGCAACATTAATTTCGTTTAAAACATAGTGCCATATAACCAGACAACATAAAAATTTAAAATCTCTGAGTTTTAGGGCAAGGGTTTCAGCTTCATTTCTCGCCATTTTGTCTACTGACTCGTCATCAGCAATTTCAATCAATGCATCATAAAATTCCTCAATATAACTGTGGCGTGAGGTTTTTATTGGCTCTAGGATCAGTATAGTACTGACAATTACAGAAATAGAATTTCTGCAGAAAGTGGTGAATGTGGTGAAATTACAGTGATGCAACGTTAAAATTCCTCCAATTATAAAGATAATATGTAAAATAACATGTAGGGATAAAATTATACGTAAGGTACGAGGATACATTCTCGCCTACGCCAGCGTTTTTTAACGCCATTGAAACCAACTAGTTAGAACATGCAGACTAAACGGTTTACCCTTTTAGACGGGAGGGAAACGGAGATAAAAGAAAAACATATGACGGTCGGAACACGTGTTTGAATCTAAATGCTAAAAAGACGCAATTTGTAGTTTTAAAGAAAAAATTACGCCACTAGTTGACACAATGTAAGGAATTGGTAGAAAAACGACCTTAGCTCTTGTTAGAAACTGTCGTATCTTGGACGTTTTACGGTAATTGGTTGTTTTGTTTGAATATAGCGGCATACACCGTGGACGAAGGTTCAAAAACAAATTTCAAAACTAACCTTGAGAAAAGTAGGTTTTTCTTTAATAATAAAGTTAGGAAAATAAAAACTAGCTAGTTTGATAGCCCCTCTTAATCTGACAAATAATATACTTTTAATTACACAGACGGACAGATAACACGGAAGATATTGACGAAAGACTCTACTGTTCTATACAGAGTAGCGAATAGTTTTTTGTGCATTTGTTCACTAAAGTTACATTTTGACTATCCCTTGAAGCCGAACGCATAAAATCAAACTGTAGNTGGACTAGCGGGCAAAGTAGGAGGATAGTAGCTAAAAATAACTTAGCATAGAAATCGTATAAATAAGTGGGGCAGGTTTGTGTAGTTTTTTCTTGTAGTTAGTCCAAAAAACAAGTGTAATTTTGGGAAAAACCAAGTTGAGACAGACGGACCGACAGAAAAAATACTACACACTAGACTGAGATTGGACTGAAATTTGACTTTTAGTTTGAATATTTGAAAAAGGTAGAGGGGAAGTCCGCTGATTGGACAAAAGCATTTATATTATTGAAAGAGAGACGCACGCTTGTGCCATTTTTTTTTAAAGATCTGTCCCTTAAACACAGTTCAGTTGACTGCTAAATGAGTGTTTTCAAGAAAAGATTTATATTAATTGGGTACGCCATACTATTAGCCGCAAGCTGAGTTTTGCTAGTACACGTAACTGTATTTTCACTTTTGAATTGTGGTAAGGAGAAAAATTCATTAACCCTTTTATTTAACATTTAATATTTTGAGTGATTGATACTGCCATATCATGAAAAATGATTACGACAAGTGAGTGCTTATTCTAGGTCCCCAGCGACAGCCAGGGCCTAGAGACAAACACATAATAATAGAAAGCATAGTCAAAGACTATAGAAGACGATCTATATTTGAGATCAGTGGGAACATTCTTCATTCATAACCCTCCACTCCCCAAAGAGCATAGGCCTTCAAAAACACTTGCCAAGTTCCCATCCTGTCACGTGCCATCATCTCAAGTTCTTTCCATGTTCTCCTCATCATTTTTCACCTCTGTTTCCAACTCTCTTCTCCATGTACTTCTTGGTCTTCCTCTGCCTCTCTTGCCCTGGGGGTTCCAGAACAAGGACTGCCTTGTAATGCTATCAACAGGTTTCCTCAGTGTGTGTCCTATCCACGCCATCGTCTTCTTCTCATCTCTTGTTCCACTGGCACTTGTCTAGTTCTTGTCATCAGTTCCACGTTGGTAACCTTGTCATACCATTTTAATCCCTCTATTCTACGCAAGCACCCATTTATGAAATCTGTAGCTTTTTGGTTGTTGTCTTTGTTGTTCTCCATGTCTCCGAGCCATACAATAGGACTGACTTCACATTTGAGTTGAAGATTCTTATTTTCGTGTTGGATCCGATTTCTCTTGATCTCCATATATTTCCCAATGCAATGAAAGCTCCTCTTGCCTTTTGTATTCTTATTTTGATATCGCTGTCTGTCCCTCCAACTTTGTCTATATTACTGCCAAGATATTTATGATTCTACATCTTGTATTGGCGTTTCTTCAAGTTCAACCCTGTTATCATTACCTGCATTTATTCTCATTATTTTTGTCTTTTCCCTGTGTATTTTCAGACCCAATTGCTGTGACCTCTCATCGATGTTTTCAATTTGTCCTGCATCTGATTACGGTTATGGGACAGAAGAGCCAAGTCATCAGCAAAATCCAGATCATCCAACTGCTTAGTCAGAGTCCACTGGATTCCATTTCTGTTGTGTGTTTCGATGATCTCATAACCCAATCTATTGCCAGCAAGAAAAGAAATGGAGACAAGAGGCATCCCTGTCGCACTCCTGTTCTTATCCCAAACGGTTCTGTAAGCAGTCCTTCATGAAGAACTCTGCATGTCATGTCTTCATATGTTTTCTTTATTAAATTAATGATCTTCAGGGGAACTCCATAATGCCTCATCAATTTCCAAAGTGATTCTCTGTCCACACTGTCAAATGCTATTTCGTAGTCCACAAATCCGATGTATAGTGGTGAATTCCATTCCAGACTTTGTTCAACTATTATTCTCAAAGTGGCTATCTGGTCTGTACATGATCTGTTTTGTCGAAAACCTGCTTGTTCATCTCTCAATTTCTTGTCTATGGACTCCTTTAATCTCTCAAGGATAATCCTGTTCAATACCTTTCCTGGCACTGATATAACATTATTCCTCTATAATTTGTGCACTCTTGTAAATTTCCTTTCTTAGGCAACTTAACCAGATATCCTTCCTTCCATTCTGCTGGTATCTCTTCCTTTTCCCAGACTTTACCAAGTAATTTATATAACATCTCTGTAGCCGTGTCGATATCTCTTTGATGGCCTCTGCTGGAATGCCATCAGGTCCAGACGCTTTTCCATCTCTTAGAAGCTTTATGGCTTTCTTTATTTCTTCCTTCGTTGGTCTTTCACCGTTAATTTGTAGCTCTTCTTCTCTGCTATGTCCGGCGGTTTTGTGGAGCTGGTCTATTGAGAAGGTCCCCAAAATATTCTGTCCACCTCTTCATTTGCTCTTGTATATTGCTGAGCAGTTTCCCATTCTTATCTTTTATGAGGCAACTTGTTTGCTTGTATTTCCCTGTTAGCTTCTTTGTGCTGCTATACAGTTCTCTCATATTTCCTTTGGCTGCAGCATCTTCTGCCTCTCTTGCCAACTCCTCAATATACTTCCTCTTGTCTCTTTTGATACTTCTTTTTACTTCTTTGTTTGCTTCTTGTACACTTCTTGAGCCTTGGCTTTGGAACTTCTTTTTCTTGTGTTTAACTCTGCTTTCGTGTTTTTCTACCTTTTATCTTTTTGATGTTTTCTGTTGTTATCCGTTCTTTTTTTTGTCTTTCCCTTTTCCCCAGTATTTCTTCACATGTCTCCTTCCATACCGTTTTGACCTGCTGCCAATAGTCTTCTGTATTCTCTACATCTTCCAACTGTTGGAGCACTTGGAATTTGTTGGCTACTGTGACCGCAAATTTGTCTCTTGTTTCTTGATTTCTTGGCTGTCCGACATGAAGCTGTTGTCTATAATTTTGCATTGTTGCATATCTCTTGAGTTTCATTTTTACTTTGGCTATCAGAAGATGGTGATGTGATGCCACATGTGCTCCTCTATATACCTTTACATCCTGCAATGATGATCTAAACTTCTTCTTTATGCATATATGATCGATCTGATTTTCTGTTCTATGGTCTGGTGATATCCATGTTGCCTTGTGTATTCTCTTATGTGGAAACATGCTTCCTCCTATAGCCAGTTGATTTGAAGCACAGAAGTTTGCGAATAGTTCTCCATTTTCATTCATTACTCCTAGCCCATGTTTTCCCATGACTTCTTCAAATCCAGTATTGACTGTACCTATCTTTGCATTCATGTCACCCATCAAAATTGTGATGTCTCTTCTTTTTACTTTATCCATAATTTCCTGTAGTTTAGTATAAAATGCTTCTTTCACGGACTCTTCTTTGTCATTAGTTGGTGCATAACATTGGATGACATTGACATGAATTTTCTTTTTAGCTGTTTTGAAAATAGCTGTTATCATTCTGGGTCCCACAGCTTCCCATTCAACGAGTGCCCTCTGTGCTTCTCTAGACAACATAAGAGCCACCCCTTCACTGTGGTGTGAACTTTCGTCTTCGTGTCCTGAGGACAGCACCAATTCACCTGTGATGAGTTTCTTCCTGTCTACCCCCTTCCACTTTGTTTCACACATTCCCAGAACCTCGATTTTGTATTCCCTCATTTCTGCTGCTACTTGTGCCACTTTCCCCTGTTCGTTCAATGTCCGAACATTCCAGGTGCCAAATCTGGAAGTTCTCCTAGAAGAAAGAAGGTTAGTCAGCAACACAGACTCCTTTCGGCTTTCTCTGTGTTGCATCATACGCCTCCCCGCGAGAGGACCTTCCCCTGTCTTGGATGGCTGTGTTTTATTTTCTTTATTTGACTTGTCCATATTTGTTGAAGTTTTTTGTGGTTTAAATTTTTTTTTACAGGATGGGGTAACCGGCCCCATGCCCAACCCTCCTTAGTCGCCTTCTACGACATGCTTGGCAGGGGACAGTGTTACTATTCTTTGCTCCCCTTTCGGGCCCCGGTAACACACGGGTGGGTGGGAACATTACACCCACCTTATTGGATGGAAGAGGAAACTATTGAACATATTTCGGATGCAATGCAGTCTTTGGAAACTGGTACTATTTGATACCACCTGGGTGAGATGTGCTGAGTTGGTCAGAGAGATCTGACCCAATCTTTATAAGTTCTGTTTGCTTTGTTGTGTGTGTAAAATTGGTGCATTAAGCAGTGTGTGACACATGGCACAAATTTTGGTTTCAGAGTTTCTGGTCTGGCACTACGCTAGTGCCAAATGCTTTTGTAGAAGTACAAGAGTGGATGCAGAAGCAACCTAACATTTACTCCAGCTGATGTGAGGAGTGGGCTACTAGAATTCTGTACTGCAACGTCACAGGCCAGTTAAGAGAATACCTGGCCTGCTGTAGATTCATCACACTGGTTCCACAAATAAATAAACCAAAATCGTGATGATAAAAACTGTACTGCAGGTCTATATTTCCAAGACATGAACATTGTAAAACCGAGATTGGGCATGATGACACCACCCCAACTAAACATCCAGTGCTAGTTCTTCCAAAGACAGTGTAGTCAATATTAATATCAACCAATGTAACCATATATTTATGTATAAAATTTTCATTTGATTGTTCAATATATATGCACCTTTATTGATAAATACATATTATTTCATACGTCCTGACCAGAAGAAACATTTGGTTCAGGACAAAATAAATTTAAAAGATTGTCAAATTTAAATTCTAAAGACAGTGTTATTTGATTTTATCATAGAGATTATTATTCTTAGTATTAGACTTAGAATTTACATGTGTGTGTCTGTATATTTAATTACCTACACATCACAATTCAGTACCCTAGACATTTAACGTAGCTAACATACATAGTAGCAGAATAGGTCTGTTTGAGGTCATAAGTGGTAGCAGAAAGGCCTTCTGTAACTCACATAAACTGTTATCATCAGGAGCCTTCACAGTTGACCTCATCCAGGACACTAGGTAACATAAGAACCACGCAATAACATCCAAACCACTACAAATATTGGGGGCTCGTCCGGGATTTGAAACCACAACAAATATTGGGTAGCTCTTGTCCCGGGATTTAGGTTTATCAAAGATATTAGGGTCTCCTGGTCTGGGAATTAAACTAGTGGGGACAGAGTGTATAAATTTAAAAGTGTCCCTTAAATTAAAAGTGGAAAATAAAAGTTGATGAATCCTCACAGCCAGTGGTAATTAATTAATTAATTAATATATTACCTTGGTAATTATATACTTGGAATTTACCTTAGTCATTGATAATTGTGTGATTTAGTATGGCAGATCTAGCAAAATTTAGATCGGCTGCTGTGCTGACGGCGAAGGAGATGAACATGGAGGGTCAGGTTTTAATTCAGTATGTAACTTCAGAATGTGACAAGTATATTGAAAGGGAAGATAGGAGGTTAGCTGAAGAGAAGAGGTTACAAATTGAGGCTGACAAAGAACTTAAGAGGCTGCAGAGTGAGGCTGACAAAGAGGCTAAGGCATTGGAGGCAGATAGGGAGATTAAAAGGCTCCAATTAGAAGAAAAAAAAGGCCAAAAGGGAGGCAGAAGAAAAGAGATTGACTGCCGAAAGGGAGGCAGAAGAAAAGAGATTGACTGCCGAAAGGGAAGCAGAAGATAGAAGATTGCAAAGGGAGCACGAATTACGACTAAGGGAGCTGGAATTACAAGGCCATGCTCCTGAAAATGGTGCCAGCCCCTTTCCCTCAGATGCCACGCCTAGTCAGGGAGCCTCAACCTCAGCTATGGGGTTTCATTTAGACCATTTTGTTGAGAAAGACGATTACATCGAGGGGTACCTCGGTAGATTTGAACTAGTGGCTACTAAGTATGGGTTAGAGAGAGAGAGGTGGAGTCTTAAGTTATCCCAGGGGCTTAGAGGTACTTCTTATGAAGTCTTTGCTAAGATGAATAGAGACGACCAAGACAATTATGACATGCTAAAGCAGGCTTTGTTATTGAGATATGAAAAGAATGGTGAATTTTATCGTAAGAAGTTCAGAAATGCCAAACTTTTGTCTGGGGAGACATACCCCCAATTCTCTGCCAGACTGGAAACCTATTTGGAGAAATGGACTGCTCTGGGGAAGACCCAAGATCTAAAAGAAATGATCATGTTAGAGCAATTAAGAGAGTCCATGGCTCCAGACCTGAGAAACTTTCTCATGGAACAAGGTGCAGAGAGGTTGGGGGAAGTTTTTAATGTCGCTGAGAGGTATCAGGCAGCCCAGGCAGAGGTAAGTGGCACTAAAAAGAAGCATATAGAAAATTTTAAAGCTCCACAGCACTTTAGTAAATTTGATACCAGAGAACAAGGTAATAAAGGTAGGACAAACTTTGATAGGCCACGAAATGATTATCGTGATAGAAACTCACAGTTCAATGACCAAAAATATAATGAAAGAAAACAGTTTAACCAAGGAAAGAGATGGTGCAAATGGTGTAAGAAAGTCAACCATAACACCGAATTTTGTAAAAGGAAACCTTCAAACATTGCTGCAATGAAATCGGGGAACCAGAGATTAAAGGTTAATCCTAATGGACAGCAGGAACCTTATCACCCCCCCCCAGTTTGTGAGGATGTTATTTGTAATGGGGTCACCATAAGGTGCCTATATGATACAGGTTTGGATTATGATTTAGTTGTGAAGGCTAGCCTAGTGGACCCAAGTCAGTATACCACAGAAACAGTGGAAATACAAGGGACGACTAAGGAAATACCACTCATGACACTTCCCATCGCAAGGATAACGGTGAAAACTCGCTATGTGGAAGGAGAAATCAGAGCAGCAGTGATAGATGAACCAATCTACCCTCTGATATTGGGGTGTAGATACGTCTTCTTGGGGAATCCCGAGAGACCTGTGATCATGGCGACAGTGCAGACCAGGTCACAGAAAAAGGAGGAAGAAGGTGAACATATAAATGCTCATCCAGAAGAGATGAGGAAGGTGCAGGCTGAGGATAGGACACTTCTGAATTTAATAACTTTTGTTGCATTGAATTAATTGTCTGTACTGATTTAAGCCTGGACGATAATTCAATCCACTTAGTGTAGGACTCCATGTGGTTTTTAGATTGTTATTGTTTATTAAGATGCACATACAAATGACCCCCAATCCATATAGCCATCAGTAGTGAGTGACATTTTATTACAGGAAAACAACTTACAGCAGAAACAAAATACAGAATCTTTTTCTTTTGAATACACTAACCATGATCGATTAATATGTTCTCCATTGCTTAGCTCCCTAGTGTAAAAATTTAGTGAAAACTTCCGACCATTAGAGCTGCGCAAAAAAAACGAACTCATTTTTTGGTCTCTCTGGCAGGCCTTTTTTTTACGATTTCCAGTCTTTCGGTATGGCATAAAGAAGGATTTCATCTTGCCGGTGTCCCGAGAGGGTTGATTGTTATTGAAATTATAAAGTATCCTGGACACAAAGTTGTATCAGATGATACCAGGATAGCGCCAGATAAGAATCTGGTCTTATAAGTAATACCCCCTTCTCTGAAAAGAGTAAGGGTGTATGGACATCAAAGGTAGGATCAAGCTGTATATGTTCCTAGAGAAGATGGTAATTTATTACTCTAAGTTCCTACATGCTTTTATATTATGATTAATACTCTTTCTTCGAAGTTTCTATATTATAGTAAATTACTGACCAGGACGTTGCCTAGCTAAATCAAGTTTCATCATTTTATGTAATATATTGTGGTGCTTCTGGGATAAACACGACAGTAGCCTTGTGTGGCTACTTAGTTTCAATTCTTGATTTTGTAGTCTGTTCCACCTCTGGTCTGGCAGGAAACTGTGTCTCCTCCAGGCATTAGGTTCTGGGTAACTGTCCCTCCAAAATTAAAGGGCACTCGCATCAATAGCTCATATAGTAGAGTTTGGCTTCTTAAGGTGGAAGTTAATTGCAGGATGCAACCTGAAATATATTTAATTTCACCACTATATTGCCTATATCCATCCCTTTATCCCAGAATTAGAAGATGAGAGATAGTTTCATACGACAGAGTGTAGATAAACGCACAGGTCATTTCAAATCAGCAATAACACAATCCAGTTCACTGTGAATATATCTTTCTCCAATTCCTTGGTTATAGTTATCTGTCCATGATTCGCTTCCATACATTTATTAGGACTTGTGTAAAATACTAAGTAATATCTTAATCGATACAGTAAAACAATTTTTTTCATCCTTCTTTATGTTCCTGGTGTGTGGTCCATGCCTCCAAGAATTAATTCTTTAATTACTTTTCTAAAACTAAGGACACACTTTCGCTACCATTCTCAAGTTATTTGAATATACACTGGCCTGATTTTGCCTCCAGAAATTACACAGTAGTTTTCATAACACATCAACACACTTCCTAACGCACACTTTAATTAAGTAATAGAAATATATATATATATATATATATATATATATATATATATATATATATATATATATATATATATATATATATATATATATATATATATATATACATTATTTCTTACCCTCACGTAAATACAGTCGAGCTGTTAATGGTTAAACAGTCTGCTTTCAGATACAAAAGGCAAAGCCAATCTTCATTAACACTCTGGCGCTCGCTGTATTTTTAAAAATTGAATGGCCTCGTTTCGCAAGTCTTATATTGGTTACATCCGGCGACACAGAAAGCAGCTGCTAAAATGTGTGTTTGTGTACCCAAAATGTATGCCTAATTTGTCTAGATGTGCAAATATTGAAAACAAAGATTTCAATTATCTTCCTTATTCCTGGAGCGATCTCCTTCATCTTAGGCTTAAACTACACCCTGAATTAGTCTTCATGTATCTAGATAATTGTCTTTTTATTACTTACTTCCATTTTATTCTATGCGTAGCCTAAAAAACAAAATTTAGGACTTGCCTGATGTCTCGATGCATTCCACTCGGGATTTCTCCATTAATATATCATTTCCCGTGGAAATCTTTGCACAGACTTATACATGAAAATTTCTATTATTAAATTACTAACCTCTTCCAGGCGGTACTTCGCTCATAATGCTGTAGTTAAATTCAATCCCCAACTGGTTCGCACAGATTTGGACTGGCCATCTTGAATGCTTAATTATTATTGTAAACAACCGAATGAGGACGCCTTATCATTGGTTCGTCGAGCATACAGCATTTATAAAATATGGCGTACCGTTTGGTTAGAATGACATGTTGTGATTCATGTTTTTGAATATCACGTTCTTTTTCCAGTTTCCGTTTCGGATATTCGGCACCTGATAGTTTTTTTCTTTTATCGGACATTATATCTATTTGAATATTAAAATTGTTTTAATAAACCCTTCAATAAAATGTATTATTTAGTAATGAATGGAGGCTGAAGCACTGTACTAATTTCCATAAAACGTTTAAAAAACTTATTTATCACTGTAACACATAGCACACTAACACTGAGCAAAATCAACTTCCTTGAATGCACACTCGAAAACAACTGAAACATTCGAGCCGCCAACATAGAACGGTCGATAACAAAATAAATTCCTGATTCCCACGCCAAGTTAATTAATTCCCGTCTCTCGTTCAGCCATGCCGGAAGATTTATCGTGGCGGTCTTCAGTTGACCACTGAACACGGAAATATAATCCTCTAGGAACCACTGTGGTTTCGACCAAGCGAATAAATTGTACTGACGTCCCTAAAGAAATACCTTTTAGTGCCTTTGTAGGAGAAGATAGCATTAGGATTGTATGGCAGAACTATTAGTGAAGACTTGAAAAACAGCTAAAGAACAGACCACAGGTGCAAATATTTCGTAGAGAAAACAGACAAAATGTGAAGGAATAGAAAAGTAAGGAATTTTAAAATAATCTAGACGAAACCTTCGAACACTCCGTGACACCATCCACAGAGGGTTTATTTCAGGAGCCGTTCAGGTTATTCAGTCAAAATCCCGGTCGATGACACTCCTACAAATGCCCGCGTCCGGGCTTGAACCTTGAACACCTGATCGCTAGCGCAGTGTAGTAACCATTACACCAGCGCGGCTCCCAGGCGGAATATTTTGGCGGGATTGTAAAAATAAGTAAAAAGATTTTTTTGCCGCCCCCCCAATGCTTGCCACCCCGTGCAAATGCACGTGTTGCACCGTCGGTAGAGCCGGCCCTGTTCCCTACCACACAGAAAATGCAAAGATATAGTCTCAGTATAGTATATCGATGAGTATAATCTACCTACACCATCATTAATCAAAGACTATGCATGCATCCGGAAAGGAATATGTATACACCTATCACGCAAAAAGTGAACAATGATCTGTAACACCTGAAAATGGAAGAGAAAATTTCATTAAAAACGCCACACTCCTAAATGTGGTGGCTAGTACAATCCGCATGAGATCATGGGATGTAAGTATCTGAAAGAACATAATGGCAAAATATTAATATCCATGATGTTACTTTCTAGAAGGAAGAAAATTATATATTAGCAAGACAATTGCTAAACGAACAAGAAACAGCCAAACCAATATTTAGACTGAATACTATACCAACAAATCATATTTAACACAAGACCACTTCCGACATCAACACCATCTAGTACAACATCATCAATATTAGATGTGTAAGGTCTCACATTCGCATCATTGTTATCACTAAACGTGGATAACATAACCTCCGTACTGTGGGTATTATAAACTATAAACTGGATATGGTGGAGTCAATACCAACACCCAGTGAATCAATCGAGACAAAATAAGCCACCTGATGATTGATCATCAGACTGGCAATCATCAATCAAGTCTTCAATGATGAAAGGAAGCTATATTCCTTTGAACATTCTCATTCTTAATCACCATGCAATTGAGCATGTACCTGCTTAAGAGCCATTGCCCTGGTATGGAGCACACCCATACCATAGACATGCTTGTAACCCACTGAGTATGTAAAACACCCCTGCAATGGGATAATAGTAATATATACATAAACTAGTAGTTCACACAAAACTACCTCCAGCTGAAATAGAACATTATAGTCAGAAGAATTAGTGTTGTTTTACATGTTCATACCATATTCATAATCATTTTGAAATGGATGAATACTAACATGATACACAATAGCATTACAATCTGTTGGTTGATGCATGATGCATCAACTGTACCTCAAGACAATGGTCTTGAAAATTAACACCGTTGTCACAACTGACAACCCTGCGTGCATCACTATGTGAATAAAAATACACAAGTGCTTCTCTAACATTGACATTGTTGAGAGGTAACAGACGTACATATTTTACGTCCGCAGTGAATTGAAAAAATTCACCTAGTGCCTGCCATGTCGTATCTAGTGGCAGATTTGGCACTAGCACGTTGCATGGATATGCACCTCTATTCCCTTGATAACCATGGACATTATTATTTCTCAAACATGTTCTTATCTTTATTACAGGCTATATCATACTGACTAGACTGAGTATGACATCTCCTTCTATTCCAACCTACAGGTTTATAGCATGTCGTAGCAGACAATGTGACAGGCATAGTTCTGCATTTTTTTCAGATGTCCTGGTATCAGTAGAACTATTTAAGTGTCTAACATCTGTAACATCAGCATTAAGAGTAGCATTATGACCACTAGCAGTAAACCTAGTGTCATCCTTTACAACATTATCTATACTCTTAAGAGTAGATAAACTGTTAGCATGCAGTTTACAAAGAGAATGATGTACAGTATCCACCTCAGCATTAACTGTCTTTTGAGAACACAGCTGGGCATAGCGATCCTTATCAAAATAAATGGAACCAATATGAACAACATCAGTCATGTTAGGAACCCCTTGAACACACTGGTCTGTCCTTTTACGACTCAGGTTCTGCCCGTGTATAATATTTTTAGCATTGATGCTAGGCTTCTCAGGCCCAGATGCAACCTCATTCTGTTGTTTAAGGGATACAGTTTTCCATGTGGACAAAGGACGAATTGTTAAATCATTTTTCATAATGTTTATACTGCTGTTGGCATGTCGCCAAGACTTAATCTCAGACGAGGCAGTATTAATGTGAGCAGAATCACTATTATCAAAGTGATACCGAGGGAAGTTGTACCTGCCTCGACACGATCTCTTCACTCTTTCATGATGTGATGACCTGATCCTATCACCTTTAGTGGCCTTGACATTTTATACACTAATATTCACATAGCTAGTGTTTGACAATAAATTGTTGTTTAGCACAACATCAAGTAAACCATCCACTCTCCTTCTAGATTTAGTTATTTCTAAATCTTTGAGTGCAATTTCTTCACTCTGCCTCTTATTAACCTTATCAAGCTTTAAAATTTTACTCTTCTCTTCAATGAGCAATTTTTTAGAGGTAGCCACCTCATCCTGAGTCAATTTTTTTTGTTGACCCTGAAGACATTTTAATTTTTGAATCTCAATATCACGTTCTGACACTTTACTTTCAAACTTTGCCTCCAACATGGCTCTCTTTTTTCGTTGCCATTGACTTCAATTTCCTTATATACTGAAGCACATTAAAAACGCACCACTATTATATATACTGATGCCGAGAAGCTGGAAAAAAGTGTGGGAATGGATTTTCCCCGTGTTTGTCATGAGGTAGAGAGCGAATGGCTGCTGGAATGGAAAGTGCATGATTCAACCCACGGGTTTGTGTACAGACTACATGAAAACAATAAAAGTTACACGTGCAACACGATTCCCAACAGCTATGACCCTGAACATGTGTACGCGTTGTGGCAGTATACTCGGTATAAAAAGGCCGTTGAGACAAAACACCCAGTACATGTGCTTGAAATGCCACGACTATCTGAAAACGACCGCCAACGAGCCATTGGTATGTTGGAGACCGGAGTGAGCTCGCGGGCCATTGCCAGAAGGAGGAATTGCCACCACAGCACTATTGTACGTCTCAATGAACGTTATGGAACCACTGGCAGTGTCCGGGATAGACTTCGGAGTGGCCAACCACAAGTTACTACCCCTGCGCAAGATCGTCATGTTGTACTGAGTCACCTAAGGAATCGTTCTCTCCCGGCAAGTCAAACAGCAAGAGCAATAGTGGGTAGACGTGGGCAAGTCTCTCGAATGACAGTCATACGACGACTCAGAGATACAGGCCTTATTGCAAGACGACCTTATGTTGGGCCAAACTTGACTCACAGACATCGTCAGCAGCGCCTGCAATGGGCAGAGCAACATGTCAGGTGGACTATACTGCAGTGGAATGCTGTCCTATTCACAGACGAGAGCAGATTCAACATATCCTTTGCTGATGGACGTATGCGGATTTGGCGACGGTGTGGAGAGCGCTTTGCAGATTGCTGTGTTCGTCAGCACAACCGATTTGGAGGTGGCAGTATTCACATTTGGGGAGGATTTAGTTTTCACCATCGCTTGCCTCTTCACGTCTTCCGTGGAAATGTTAATGCTGTGACATATCGAGATGAGGTTCTGGATGCATTGGTTGCTCCTGCGTTCACAAATTATGCAGACCTGCAGCTTCTCCATCAGGATAACGCACGTGCGCATACCGCATGCATTACGCAGCAATATCTACAGCAGCAGAACATTGTGACGATTGATTGGCCTGCCCTATCACCAGACATGTCCCCTATAGAACATCTGTGGGACGAGCTTGGACGCAGAGTCTACAGGCAAGGTTCTCCAGCTAATCTGCAACAGCTCGAAGCTGCTCTTACACGTGAATGGGACTTGATTCCCCGGAATTTCCTTCAGAGACTTGTGCGTTCCATGCGGAGCCGCTGCCAAGCTTGTTTGCAAGCACACGGTGGACATACCAGATACTGAGGATAGTGTGAATGAATTTTTTTATTAGTTGCATTTTTTGTTTTCTCCCTTGCCTGCACAGAATGCAATGAATTTCATAACAATCAAATGTACAAATTAATGACCAGCATGGATTCATAGGAAAATGAATAAAGATTCCAAATATGTAAACTTATAAACACTTATATTTACATTTTACACTCTGTTCCTGGATTATACAGGTGGTGCGTTTTTAATGTGCTTCAGTATATTTGCCTTCTCCATTTGTGGCTGAAGTATAGCAACTTGAATCCTAAGACCACGAATTTGAAAAACTTGTGCTTGAATTTTGGCTTCCAAAGACTCTTTTGCTTTATAAAACTTATCTTTAATAGCAGTAATTCTATCAGCTCAGTCATCACTGATTTTAGAGATTTTACTCTGACATGCTGCAATATTATCTTGCAGTAACATAACCTCAGAGTTCAAAACTTTATTCTCTCTCAAGGCAGTATCTAAGGACTCCTTACACTTTGAAGAATAATCTTGTAATGGTCTAAAATTAGATCTATCCACATTTGATTGGGATTTTAATGCTCTCACCTCCTCATGTCACTTATCAATCAATCTCTCCCTATCATCAATGATTCCCAACAACTCATTTTCCTTCTCATACCATTCTCCTTCCATTCTCTTGAGTTCCACGTCAACATAGATTTCCAAAGCATCACCCTCCAAACGAAAATGTCGGCCAATACAGTACGATTTTTACAACATTAATGACATGTATTAAATAAAGAATAGTCAGGTAAGGTGTACAATTTCACGAACAATAATAGAAAAAACTGAAGAAAAAATAATATATAGGACTGGACTACAACCAAAAATTTGACACTTAACAGTACTTAACAACTAACAATCACAGGACATGATTATTTCAATAGCAGCAGATTCACACAGCATTGTAAAGCCGGCCCCACTTTTTGAAACAATCACACTCCGAACCCTATTGAAACGCTCATGCATCTATCGATCAGGCGAAACGGTATTGATAGAAACACGAGTCCCACAATTAACACAGAAACATATAATTACGAAGATATATATATATTATAAAAAAAGAACTCTGGCAAATTGCATTCTCGGTATCACACACCGCATGTAACTAGAAATGTACTTATCTGTTCTGCCAGACAAACAGATCCTCCTGATAGTATCGCCTCTTCCTTCAAAAGCGATTAAAAATTCCATAGGTAAACCAGGTTAGGTTTAGCATTCACGCACATGTGACTTGTAAAGGACACTGCCTTGGTCCAACATCTTCATATAAAATCACCCTCATCGGGCATAAACTGGAACTTGTAGCATGATAATAACTGGACAAAAGACCGCTCACTAGGTCTAACACGTTGCTACAGCTGACACGATTCAGAATTCACTTGATTCATCGATGTCAGAAACAATACGCCATCTTCGGCAGAAAAGTTGATGATTTCATACATCAAGGATGCAGATATAATGTTCTTGAATACTTGCTCTTTCAAAAACTTGCAGAAATGAAGAACTGTAAAGTGAAAATAGTCCTCCGGCTTTTTCAGACTCTAGCAGACGACAGGTACGCCATCTTGAAAAACAGGGATGAAACAGGCTTTCATAGCAAAAATGCTGACGAAAAGTCTTTGATCAGATTGTAGGCGATCATCGGCTTGTGACCCCCATAATTGTAGACGATCATCGGCTTGTGGCCCCCATAATTGTAGACGATCCCGGCTTGGCCCCCATAATTGTAGAGGGATAATTTCATCTGGTAGATGGTGTAGATCTATCTTCCCTCTCCGAGTTCATTTAGAGTCCCCAGTAGCTGGATTTTAGTGTCCAGCCTGTCTAGGGTATAATTTTCATTAGGCTTTTCAGTCCAACTTTTTAAACAGTCTTCAAAACGTAAGGCTAGTCTTCAACAGTAGAAAACTCCATAATGCCTGGTTGACGTTTAGACAACATTTATTTTATTACACGACGTAGCTCCTAATTGAAGGCATCCATAAAAATAGTCAATGGCAATCTCTAGCCAGTCCATAAGATCAGTCTATCGTCACGTATACTACGGAAACAATGTCAGAGGCATATTACTGAAATATTTAATATAAAAGTTCCACACTCATTCCTCTCCTTTTAGCAATGACTTCTCCGTTTAAATATCATCAAGCTTAGGCTCCAACTGTAGGACGACCTAGCTGATATAAATGATAAAACTCTGTACAAGAGTACACTATCTGGAGCTCATCCAAAACACGTCTTTCTCACACGGAGAATACACAGCGAAAGAGGCCGACTTCAAGATCGAATCTTCGACCTAAAGCCGGCAAAGGATCGTCTGCTCGAAAACAGCAGACTATATGACGTACTTCCGGGGTACTCTGGGCAACGCTTATCAACAAGAAAATGAGTACATAAACCCTGTCGAGTGCGATAGAGCCTGTTATGATTTTACACATAACAATAGTCTCATAGCAGATACTGCTGTAGGGGAGTGAAGTGTTAGAGACTTTACAACACTAGATTGAGCTTTGAGGGGGTGAGGGTAACCAGTTCCCATTTCGCTGCCTTTGGCTTTCTTAATCCAAGAGCAGAGCCAGGTACCCATTTACAGCTGGGTAGACTGTTGCGTGATACCACCGTGTTTCCAACACGCTACATTTGCTGCGAACCGGGACATGAATGAGAAATGGCAGATTAAGATCAAATTAAGTGTTAATCTGCGTAGGCTTAACAAAAACATTCACACATGCCACCCTCTACACTTTTTTAATTTTAATTTAATAATAATTTTCATTTTGTAACATAACGTGTAAGACGAATCCACTATTTTAAGGCATGAATATCAGGGGTTGAACAGGAATTATTAATATTTTATTTATTTATTTATTTATTTATTTTTTTGTGTAAATAAAAAAATTGTAAACAAGTTCCCGGCAAATAATAGTCAAAACTCCGAGCTCTCATAGGAAGACAGACTAATGTCCCAACTTGACAAATGAGCATCATCATTGTCCATCTTGTTCCCGGTGAAGCATACGGCCACCCCTGCAGCCGATCAGCTTACATGACGAATTTAAACAAATAAAGAGGGAAAAACCGAGGCCTGTACACAGTAAATAAATTAAACATCATCATCATCTCAACCCGCAACCCGTCATGGGTCGTAGGGGTGCCATGGTGGAAGCATCAGCAGACAGGGTCCTCCACTGCTCTCTATCCTCAGCAATACGTACAAGTGTGGGAAAACCGTGCCCTGCCCATTCTTTGATGTTATCAGCCAAGGATTTTCTTTGCCTTCCTCTTCAACGTTTACCTTCGACTGTTCCCTAGAGGATCGTTTTCGAAAAGGAGTCATGACGAGTTACATGCCCAAACCAGGCAAGCTTTCTACTTTTCACTACTGACAAAAGTGGTTCTTGGTGGCCTGCTTACCTGTTTATTTTCTCTATTTAAATAAATATTACACTTATAAAGGTATGTTACAGGCGCTCGTGAGAAATAAAGAAGTAGAAAACTAAACAACTGAAAAACAACAGAAGTGGGTGGCTTACCGGAGAATCGAGCCCAGGACCTTCCGAACGGCACCATCGCCTAGCTACGGAAGCGAATCATACTTTCCTCCCAGCCAACTAGGCACCACAGCAGTAGTGCTTCATATAGACAGAGGTCACTAGCGTCTTTTTTTCTTTAAATCTTTATACAATACCAAACCTACCCTCTGTCTGGTAATGACATCTTATTCTTCTATCATTTACTAGACACAGTATTAAGGTCTGTGTCCTGTGTAATCTTACCTAATTTGTAATACCGGGACGGCAGAAGAGATTGCGTCATTATTTAGGCTGGATCGCCTAGGTACGTATCCAGTGTTCCGTGTTGCACATCGCCCAAGTTAAACTGTCATAGTGTAATCAAGGGGGATAACAATTTATTCCACATTAAATCAGTGATTCTGGAGTTATTCCCCCATCGCTAGGTATATATTAATGTAGAGTCTCTGAAGCGGGAGCCGCGCTGGTGTAATGGTTACCACACTGCGCTAGCGACCAGGTTTTCAAGGTTCAAGCCCGGACGTAGGCATTTGTAGGAGTGTCATCGACCGGGATTTTGACTGAATAACCTGAACGGCTCCTGAGATAAACCCTCTGTGGATGGGAAGGAGCGAAGCTCCTGACCGGGTTGGAAGGAAAGTCCACAGGCTCCCCAGCCTCGCAATGACATTGGGCCCAAGGGCTGAAAGCCAAAGTTGGTTAAGAAAAAAAAAAAAGTCTCTGAAGATTGTTTAGACCAGCGAACCTTGAAGGGAATACACATCATGTCGGGAAACGTTATATCATGTCGGGAAACGTTGTATCATGTCGGGAAACGTTATATCATGTCGGGAAACGTTATATCATGTCGGGAAACGTTATGTTGGGAAACGTTATATCTCCACTGATAATTTTAAGACTTAAAATAAAAACATTGAGACAGTGTTTCCGTCTCAGAATCATTTTACATACTCATATTTGCGTATTGTTATAGAGCTTCCGGCGTAATAATGTTACAGACAATATTTCTCCACAGCCGTACACAATAAATACACTAGGTGTTCTTTAGCCCGCAAATAAATCTTGGACTTAAATAAAATCATAATAAAAAATTAAAAACAAAATTTTAAACACATGCTAGCTATGAGAGCAAGATCCATATTCGCATAGAAGAGTCTATACGTACTAATAGAAGAATTCTGCCATTGAGTGCAAGTAACTTCTAAAACTGTTCTAGTCAACGTCGTGGTTGTCACACTGAGGGTACGTGTATTAATTTTGTAAAATACGGTAGGTTTAAAAAGTAATGTACAATTGCAAATTGATGTATATTTCGTGCTTGATTTTTCATGTCGATAATTTTGCTTTGATGTGTATTATATGCCTGACTCTTCATGTCTATACTCTGGCTTATGCCCGTTTGACTTGGTTTCATCACAAAATATAACCACAATCCATACAGCATTAATGTAAGGTAGAGTCCTTGTCAGGACTGGTATTGACTAGCAAATAAAGCTATCAGCACTTTTCAGAGCTGACTTCTAATGCTGAGCACAAAGAGTTCGCCTTTCTGTGTTCACTGGTCGCCTTTTGTCTAATTTATTGATGTATTATAGAACGACTTAGTGGACAATACGACTTCCTGACGGTGTGTCATAACATAATCATTCTGATTACAGTAATTAATCATTAGAAGAGGTGGTATCTTCCTTGAAAAAGTACCATACACTGGGCTTGTTTGGTTTCAGGTTTCTATTTGTGAGTGTACCGCGTGATAATACCTGGCCTCAGCATTGTGTCTTAGGACCAGGAGTGTAACCAATTCAGATCCATGGACCACCACTGTCACCTGGCCATAGCATTGCGTCTTTAGACCAGAAGCCATATTCACCACACACTGTGAACATAACTCGAGAACCAGTGAACCAGCATTGTGTCTTCCAGGACCAGGAGCCTATTCACGAGTTAAGTGCATTTCACCAAGAAATTACCACCTACCTAACCAAATACTAACGCTGTAGATGATGAAAATGACTATTATGAACATTGACTCAAGTTACTGAATTCATTTGTTCAATTAATTCTGTGTTATATATAAATATATATATATATATATATTTATATATATATATATATATATATATATATATATATATATATATATATATATATATATATATATATATATATATATATATATATATATATATACATATACATATACATATATATATATATATATATATATATATATATATATATATATATATATATATATATATATATATATATATATATAGTTATATATATAAATATATATATATATATATATAGATATATATATTTTTTTTTTTTTTTTTTTAAAGGAATGATAAAGACATACTGGGAAACTATCAGTTTCATATAAGCAAATAATTATTTACTTTGATATTTTCTGTTTCATGTCTCTTGTTCTCTTAACATTTTAATTTTTGAAGGAACCCTATAAAAATGTTTGTTGGTACACCCTACCCCTCCCCCGACCCAGGTTCCATGGAACACAATTTGAAAACCAATGGACTAGTGCACTATGGTTGCCAACCAATTTTTTAAAAGACAACCCACTTTATCAAACCTTCACGATTTCGTGCCACTGCACTTCGGGTTATATTACTGGTACTATATTTCATAGAAAGGAGAAACAGAAAGGTAGTCAGTCTGTAGTGCCTGTGTTCCTTAGGACTGGAACGGCACCATATATCGTTATGTGTGGCCGGGGCAGGGGAATGTCTCTTATGTATTACTGAGAGTTTTCCTTTTTATATAACAGAGAGTAGATGTTTAACTGGCTTAATCGCCAGAGATCTGGATTTCTCTCCTAAATTAGGGTTACCAGGTTCGATATTCTTCTCTTATTGATATCGTATAGCGAACGTTGTTAGATTGGGTTTAGTGCTCAACATAATTTTCCAACTGAATGATTCTTAACAGCCTTGGTGTTCAATGAAATGACTTTTTAATAACTTTCAACAGGAACTGGTTTTAAAACAATTTGTAAAAAGTTCTTGCAAAACATGGCATGTTGACAGTAATAAACATAGGTATACACAGGTTAATATGTTCTCATTGATGCCTATTCCTATTTGCATCTTTGAATCTTTTCAATTTGCAAAGCATAGCGTGGCTCCTCTATCCTTCTAGTTTCCTTCATTTTATTATATTTTCTAGGCTCAACGACATCATTCCATCTCTTCAATTTTGTCATATATTGAGCCACTCAGCCTTCGTAGGTATTCCTAAATGTTCTCTCAACTTAAGGACTTTCCTCTGTAAGCATTTCATTCAAATATACGCTTGGGTTTTCATTGTTGCACATCTTCGAACGTAGCTCTGCTTGGGTTAGGACCGTGAGCTCTAACATTTTAAGCATTTAGTTTGACAGTACTTACTGAATTAAGGAATTCACAAACACTTCCCACTAATAATTGAATATACACAACTGCATATTATATGTGAAGTTGATCTCCTCAACTGGAATTTACACTGAGCAGGAAAAACATGTCTTCACTAGACCGCTCCAAATTCAATACTGCTAATGGCGTCGCTTCTGATTCCTCCCGGGGAAAGAACTGAGCCTTCCCATTGGTTGGGGATCACATGACTAATGCTTCGCGTTACCGAAGCGAAGCCGGCCTGGTTAAACATCTGTGTCAAGATTTATTTTTATTCTCTGTTTCTACTAATCTGTGCTTCCTCTGTTACTGGTAGGGTATAGTCTGTTTCTGAATAAATCCGATATACACGGCTACATACAGATCCCGGGGCCCTGCAAATGTATCCCATAGGGAGACATGTGAGTACTATCAAAAAAAATTTATCCCAAAAATTTCCTAAGTTCAAAAAAAAATTTCGGAAAAATTTAAAGTTCAAAAATTTTCTAAGTCCAAAAATGTTTCGGGAAAATGTAATCTAATTCCTACACTGGAGTCTTATGTCTATACGAGATCGTGCTCTATTTAAAAAAAACTTAGCATTGGAGATCACCTTCAAAAAAAAATTTTAAGCTGTCTAGCATCCACAACATTTTTCATCAAATTTTGCAATTGGCAACACTGGTCAACAAAATTTTCAATCATTCCTAAGGTCATCACTCAAAATTGTGACGAGTGGCAACATTGGGAAACGTAAACAACACCATTTCCGTTTATCATAATACAATTTCATTTCGTTCAAAAATATAGTTAACTACATTCTCTTAGATATGGTGGGGGGTTATCTCTTCTCTGTTCCTGTTATTGGCTCCATATATAAGTCTGCAAGTATTTAAAAATATGATTTTTCTTCCTGGCGTACTTATTTATTTTAGTTTCCAAATACTCTGCAATAATCCAAGAATGTCCAAAATCTCCAATTCCTATGGTAATGGTAATCCACTTTCGTAAAATAGCCAATGTTCTCATGGGTACTTATCATCTTTTTTTTCTAGCGAATGAGCTACTTGCTCATTATTACATGTAGAAAACATCTCTAGACATAATATGCACATATTTTCAAACGATAATATAACCAGCATCATTTTTATAAGTAGGACCTAATCATTTTTGTCACAATAAAAGCATTAAAACCTCATGGCTTATCCTTATTTATTTATCTGAATGTTTCCTGTTATTGACATTTTCCAAATGGTAAGTGTATAAATTCGTTCCAAGTCCATCACTGTAGAGAATGTTCTATATTACATTTTTTTTTCTTCTTCAAAATATGTGATGTTTGTCTCCAATATCCGTACAGGTAATACGTCTGGTGGTGATCCTGTCCATTAGTCAGTTATTTCTAATCATTCCTTCTTTTCTGTCAACACAGTATTTTTCCTGTGAACCCTTTCCTAGAAATATATATATATACATTTTTTTTTTCAAAGATCTTCTTTGACTTATCATTCATCAATTTTCAAACATCAAATTATTCAGCAACCAACAGACGAATATGTTAATATCATATTATGAAATATAAGGGAAAAGGAAAATATAGTTTCAAATCATCATGAATTTTCTACGTTGGGTTCCGTATTACTTTATTTTCTCTGTTAAGACAACTGCTTATACTCTTGACAATATGTATCCATGTTGTCACTCTCAAGGCATCCTTGTATACAGTTTATATGTCTCCTTTTTTTTTTATATAACACCAATTTATCATTTATGGTGCTCCAATATCATTGTATCCCTTCTAGTCTTCCTGTTATCTTGAGAATTCATCCTTAGTAACTCCCTATGTACCTTATCTAGCAATACATTTATCAAAAACACATCAAACAATTATTTATGGAACAATCAACTGAGATGTAAGAACTTTTTGACAATATGAGATGAAAAAAAAAATTTTGTACATTATGTGCAGGATTGTCAACACCAGCTCTGCCTTCGCAGGTCGAAAGTTTGTCAGGGCTATATGGTGTTTATAACATCTGCTGCTACAGCCAGATGATCAATTTATCTTTCTTAAATTCATAATAATTTAAGTTAATTATTATTATGGGGCATGAGGGTACATTTATTCCAATGGTAATCCGTGATTCAGCAATATGGATGTCCAATCTGGGTACTCTTTTATAATATTATATCCATCTATTGTATATGGATCCATGACACGTCAATCCATGGGGGTTACATTGTTCTTGGTCCATATATCATAAGGGTGATCCAAGCTCAGTATTGTCACAATGTCTCCATCATATTTCAATCCTCTGGTTTGTTTTATTATTTAGTTTAAAATACCATAATCATTACAATATAATCATCGGCAAGCTATATTCATGTGCTATATTAATCAGGTTCACAATATAAGGCAAGTGGAAAAAATATCAAAAATTTTCTTTTCTCCCAAGATATGGAGATATTAACAATCTCTTGTCTCTTATTTATAATATGATCATTTTATTCCATTATTATTATTGTGTCTATAACCTCTGCGGTTTTATGGGATATGTATACTCCATTTGCATATCCTTTGTCCATGGGTGATCCAAATCTCATATAGTTCCATTATTTTCTGGGTGCATCAGCATTTAATCTTTTTTTTCTCATTTAATCTCCATTGTGTCCTTGACACTTTTTTTTGTTCCATAGGATTATCATATTTCATTTGTGTCTCCTGTCCAATAATGATCCATATATTTATGGTTCTCATATGCAGCAATGATATTCCTCCGATTTGTTCTATGTTCATAGAACCCAGAACATTTCAATTATTTTCTCTGTTATCTTTGTAACTACTCAAAATTATTCATTATCTCATTCTAATGTGAGCATTAGTGCATAAACCGCACAGCAAAACATTAGTTGTGTCAACATAAAGTTTCACCATAATATAAATGGCATCTTCATCATCACTAAACAGTTGCTTCTTCCTTAAATAGGACATCAGTGGTATCCTTCGGTAATGGGGTATTCAATGTGGGGTCAGCATATACAAATGCTATAGAGGGGTATTTCATTTGCTAAGTCAGCATGTGCAAATGTCATTTCTTTAACATGGGGCAAAGGCAGCATCAACAATTAGTTGTAATTTGTTCAATGTGGGGTCAGCATATACAAATGCTCTCAAAGAATATTCTCATTTGCAAAAATCAGCATGCGCAAATGTCATTGGGGTACTTGTCATAGGCAGTATCAACAAAATACTCCTGGAGTATCAGAGATCATGCTGGTAGGGGTATGACTGGTAATGGGCAGTAGGAGTAAAAACTAATTGCTCACTCTAATATGGTGATTTATTTTCTCTTTTTCTTTTCTTTTATGTCGGCTGCTAACATCAGGGCAGTCAATGTTTTACAATATTGGTTTATCATCATATCATCAAAATGTGTGAGGGTGGCATATAACCAGATAACACATTCTATAAAAACATTCCAAATGTGTTCTCTTCTCATTTTTTTTTTTATGTCTTGTCTCTTTTCATCTTTTTCTGTTTGCAATTTTATTTTTTTTTCTTTCTTTTCATTTCAATTCTTTTATCGTGACTGGCTGTCAATAAAGCATGGGGCTTAGGAAGTAATGAAAATAATTCAATAGAGTACGAATATAGGAATCATTGACAATAGCGAAATACAAATGGTTGACATACAATTTCTTTTTGCAACGTGAACAAATTTGTTTGTGAAAACATGCTAAGATAAATAAATCCATCCTGTGGAGAGAAAAATAGGACAGTATGCCGTAATAATGACAGATGTCATAGTGGTGTCAGTGTGATGGATCGAAATGATATATAATAGATGAGTTAAGATAATTGGGAACAAAGATATTAGTATCAGGTAAGAAGAAAATTACTCGTGCAAGGGTGCCTGCATGAAGATGCACGGACAATGAATCACTATGTTCTGAACTGTAAGGACAAGAAGTCGAGTGAATGAAGCGTGGAATATGATCAGTTACAAAAGTATAGATCAATGTTACAACAGAATCAGTGGGACACATGTGCTATAGGTGAGGTTGTGTAACATTCTAAATATCAAAAACTGTCTGACTAATAAGGGTGTCTGTAAACAAGGAACATTGTATCTTTTGTGTCATCTTTATTTCACAAAACCATAAAATGTCTAACTAGAATCCTCTGTGGGCTGTTCTTGAGTGTTCTCTGGTCATCAGAATATTATGTCCGGGGAACAACTTTCTGGCATTAAGTCATCTATAACAGTAATAAGGCAATCTAGGACTGTCACTTTGAAACATAGTCACATAGTCTGAAAATAGAGTACATTTAAAAACGTTAGTACATTGTTAAAAAGTAAGTGCACATTTGCGTAGACCGTACATGGGATGGCATGTACATGAAGATATGAGGAGCGTGTTTTTCAGAACAGCTTCGCCAGCTCGAACATTGCAATGTCCCGACTGGATAGGCGAGCATCATATTGGGTAGCAGTGGTGATGGGTGTGGTAGGCGACACTGCATTTGCTGATTGTTGGGGCTCTGAGGACATCAACAAGGGCGGTGATGGTTTCAATGTGGTTGGGGTTTGCATGGCTGGAACATCTGTTAGTTTTGAGGCAGGTATATGTTTCGCCTTGATTTTTTGTCTGACCTGGTTCTGCGGTATGTTAACACCGTTTACAGTGGGCGCAGTAATTTGGACACTGTTGTTTTTGACAAGTTGAGCTGAGGCTAATACTTCTCGGCTTTGTTTTGAAACATTCCTACGTTTCTTCAAAATCTTTCGTCTGATATAGTTCTGCGATATACGAGGAACCTTGTTGACAGGGAGTGAGTCATCCGATTCTGTTTTATAGGCGCGTTTGACACTGGAGCTGACTGGTATAAATAATGTGCTATCCGCATCACTGGTTTCAATAGAACTGGCTGTGTCTGGTAAATCAATGTCTGTTTCTTGTTCGTATAGTTCCACCATTTCTCTGTCATTTTGTTCGTTGGGGTCTGACAAAGCTGTGCCGGGGCCGACACTGTCTTCTCTCATGTCTTGTTCCGTTTCGTCCCCATAAAGATTGCTGGTATATGGTTCAACAATCTGCTTGGGTATAGTTTCTTCATGATCTGATTGTTCGGGGCGGTTAAGTTTGTTCTTGTGGTATAGCAGTGTTTGTTCGTCGCTGGTATTCCAACTGGAACTGCCTGAAGTGGGAGTGTGGTACGTATCGACTGAAGAATGGTCACTGCGGGAGTAAGTTTGAGTGTGGATAAACGTTGACTTGGTATTTTCATCTCTTGACGTTTGAGGCATTATTTCTTCATTTCTAATACGCAGGTCTCTGTCTTGGAGTCGATTACGCAATTCTGCCGGCGGGATATCTTCTTCGCTTTCGGACGAGTCTCGTTGTTTTGCTCGATGTACTGCATCGGTGGGTGGTCTGGGTACGTGGTCATACTGGTAGAATTCAGAGTCTGTCGTCTCTGACTCTGATAAGTCTGTCGACTCTGTACTGGATGGATTATAATGTAGGGTGGCTTTTCTGACTGGTCTGGTAGTTGTAGTCAGAGGTGTAATGGGTCTGTGATTATCGATCCTGAGTTGTTTTGCATGAGCTTTTGTTCTGTGGTTTTTCTCTTCATTCCAGATAATGAAGTTTACAGGCGTCGTTTGCTCTGTAATTTTGTATCCATCTAACCATCGGTCGTCGAATTTTGAGCTGCGGACATGTTTCTTGTAGTATACTCTGTCTCCTATTTTGAACGTTGGTAGCTTGGCTGATTTATCATGTTGTTTCTGCTTTTTGTGAAATGCCTTCTGCTTATTACGGTGTGCAATCTGGTGAGCTTTTTGTTTTTCTTTAAGAATTATTTCTATGGGGTCTTCTCCCATATATTTCCGCAGTGGACGAAGGAGGTTATCTAAAGGAAAGTTTGGCTCCCTTCCGTACAGCATGTAAAATGGTGACATCCCTGTGGTATCATTCACATTTACTCGGATGGCTTCAAGAGCTTGGTTAATGTATAGGTCCCAGTATTGATTATTCTCTTTGATATATTTGCTAATAATATCATGTAGGGTGGCATGCATGCGTTCATTTCTGCCATTTGCATTTGGGCAATAATAAGTGGTTGTAGTATGCTCAATATTCAGCTGGTGTAAGGTGGCTTTAAATGGGTTACCGATAAACTGTTTACCGTTGTCCGAAATGATTCGTTTTGGACAGCCATGCCTGGGAATGAATTCTTGTAAAAAAATTTGCGTGATGGACTGCGATGTGGCATCACTGAGTGGGTAACTTTCTGGCCAAACAGAGTATTGGTCCACTATGTGCAGGAGGTATCTGTTGCCTGATTGGGTGAGTGGGTAAGGACCTGATATGTCAATGCTTACTGTTTGCATGGGATAATGGGAAGGTTGCATTTCTTGAAGGGGAATTAAATGTGGCTTCATGTTTCGCAATTTACATGTTCTACAGGTAGCTACATACTCTGCAATGTCTTTGTACATGGTTTGCCAATAATACCTTCTCTTTATGACATCGACTGTTTTGTCTCTTCCCATGTGCCCGTTGTTATCATGGAACTGTATCAGTACTTCTGGGATTAGATGTGCTGGAATGACTTTTCTCAGTGTCCCTTCTTGTTTATGATCGATATAATATAGAGCTCCATCCGTTGGGTGTACTATAAAATCTTTACTTTTTGTTGGGTTTTTCTTTACGTATGTGAGCAGCTTGGCAATTTCTGCATCTTTTGCTTGTTCTACTCTCATGTCAAACATATCTTGACTTTCTTCTTCTACTTGAGTGGCGGAATCTGAAGTACTTCTTCGAGCTGATGAAGTAATTTCGTTAATTTCTTTAGCATTATCGTCAATCTCTGAGGATGTGCCATCATTTTTGACTCTATTAGTTTTCACTTCAGTTTCATCATCATATTTAATCCTGGATAAGAGGTCTGCACAGGTGTTTAATGTACCAGGGATATATTCGATGGTGGTGTCATAGGACTGCAAATTCATGGACCATGTCTGTAACTTCTTAGGCTGTTCTTGTGTTTTGGTGAGCCAGTTAACCAAAGGTTGATGATCAGTTCTTATAATGAGTTTAGTTCCCCTGACATAAAAGTCTAATTTATGTACTGCATAGTGAATGGCATATGCTTCTTTCTCAGTGGTGGTCCACCGTTTTTGTGACTTTGACAATGCGTGGGATAGGAATGCAATGGGTTTCTCATTGGGAATGTTTGGTAGGATGGGTGTTTCATCTTCTAGTACTGGTTGTACCAAACACGCACCAATTGCGTTATCCGAGGCATCGGTGTATAGTATCATGGGCTGAGAAATGTCTGGATGTCCAAGAAGTGGAATAGTGGTTAGGGCATTTTTTAGATATTCAAACGATTTCTGGCACTCTTCTGTCCATCTAAATCGTGCATACTTGCGGGTAAGGGCTATTAATGGCTCAGCTGCTTGCGAGAAATGTATGATATGGCGCCTATAGTATCCCACGGAACCGATAAAGGAGCGTGTTTGTTTGACTGTCTTGGGGCTTGGCATCTCTCTTATGGCCTTAACTTTGTCTTCTTCTGATCTGATACCATCTCTATTGATGACAAAGCCTAAATATTTTGTTTCTGTCTTTAGAAACTCACACTTGGACAGTTTTAACTTTATTTGGTGATGTCTGAGTCTATCAAAAACTGTTTCAACCTTGCGGAGGTGGTCTTCCATCGTGCCTGCGGTATGTATCAGGATATCGTCTATGTATGCCAGGGCAAATGGATGTAGACCCTTTAACACTTCATCCATGAGTGACATATATGTTGCTGGCGATCCACGAAGACCAAATGGCATAACATATTCCAACTGAAACTACCGATATGTGAACAGAATGTGGACTTCTGTTTTGCTTCAGGTGTCATGGGGATACACCAAAAGCCTGACCTTGCATCAAGTGTGGTGAAATAGGTAGACTTTCCTAACGTCGCAAGTAGATCGTCTATTCTGGGGAGGGGGTAGGAAATGACTTTTGTGATTTTGTTCAGGGCTCGGTAATCGCAGCAAAAGCGACTGGAACCATCTTTCTTTGTTACGATAACGATGGGGGAGGACCATTGGGATCTGGATCTTTCGATGATTCCTGCCTGTAGCATTTCATTTATAGACCTTTCCACGAGTTCTCTGTTTTTCAAGGGCGTATGATAGGGTTTCATATGTATTGGCTCCTCTGTGGTTGTTTGAATGTCCATTGTGACAGTGTTAGTTCTGCCTAATTCCATGTCATTGAGTGCGAATACATCCTGGTGCTTTTCTACAAACGTTTTCAAGCGTGGCTCATTATCTTCTGTGGCGTTCAGGGTTGCAAGTAACTGAGCTATTCTCTCTCTGTATTTATGATCTGCCACGATATTTCTGGTCTGTCTTGATGCCCCCGTTTCCTTCCCATAGTATTGGGGCATTTTTCTTGCATCTTGTGAAAATCTCTGCTCCTGGTATGTGACCTTCTTTTGTATATTTCTTTGCCGTTCGCTGGGTTGTGCTTGGTATTGTCTCCTCTGCCATGTAATGTGTGCATTTCCATTTGTCACTGCATTTACTGTATATACGTTTCTTGTATTATTTCTGGGGTAGTCGTTATTGTGCCATTGTTTCTGATTATTTCTGCCGTAACTGCGCTTATCCGCGTACGTTACTGTATTTCTTCCGTTTGTGCTATAGGGCTGTCTTCTTTCCCTGGGCGAAAATTTTTCATTCTTTCTGTTTCCAACTTTGCTGCTATAGTATCCTCCTGTGGTGGAGTCGTATAAGAACTCTTCCTTTTCTTCGGAACATTCAATTGGTTTTGGGACTTTATCATATCCACCTGTTTTGTGAGTTATATTGATACTCCATGGGGCATGTATCTCTGTCCTGTCGCTTCGGATATCCTCCTGGCAGGACAATTTCTGTGTCTCTGTTTCTTTCTGATATACAGCACTTCATCTTTTCTCTTGTTGTGTTGGGGCGCAAAAATGAGTGATTATAGTCATTCTCATACCGTGGCTGCATTATTTCTTTCCTTGTTATACATGGACTGGTTTGTTTCTGCGGTCTGGGTAGGGTATGCTGTGGTGTAACATAACTGTGACTGGTATTTCTGCCTTTTTCTGCATAGGACTTATAACTGTTTACTTTTCGTGTACCATGGTTATTTGTACTGCGATTTCGTGCACTATGTCCAGTGGGAGTGGTTGAGACAATTTTTGAATGGTCTCTATTGGTTTTGGTTTGTCTTAACGTTGACGTATCCACTTGTGCTACAATTGTGCCTCTATTTATAGTGGTAGTTTTTCCTGACATATTCAATATCATGATGGGGAAATATCTGGACTTCGAGACTTCAGCGATTCCCTCTGTAATTTGCAACAATGGGTCATCAATAATGCTTTCTTCTGCTAGGGGCTGTATTTGGATTGATTGCCCTGGTGTTATGCACTCAGAATTTTTTACTCTGCCTTTTGCTATGACTAGAGAGTTTGGGGCCACCGTTATGGGAGCTGTAAGTCTTACCAAGGACGCAATGTGGATATCGTCCTGGAGATCGATGTAATTATTGTTGACTTTGATTTTCTGGAAGTCATAGTATATACGAACTTTGTGTTTGTTGAAGAAATCCCTCCCTAGGATAAGGTTTCTAGACATGCTTTTTGTAATAACAAATGGGTGTTCAAAATTTGTTTCACCTAAGGAAAATTTTACCCATGCTGTCCCAACTGAATTTAGTCTTTGTCCCGTGACTGAAGCTAGGTGTGTTTTGGACGGTTGAAATCGTACTAAATGTTGGATCTTCTTGAACAGCTGGAACCTAATAAGGCTAATGGATGCTCCTGTATCTACCAGTGCTCTATACTGTTGGCCCTGTATAGACATGATGCAGGAACTGGGGTCCGGATGTATTTTGGTTCCATCATTCAGCATTTCTTCATAATGTATTTTTCTGGATGGGCTCACTTGACAATCTCTGTTCTGTGTTGTTTCTTTTGTTTTGGACCATTTTCTATGATGTATTTTGGTTCCATCATTCAGCATTTCTTCATAATGTATTTTTCTGGATGGGCTCACTTGACAATCTCTGTTCTGTGTTGTTTCTTTTGTTTTGGACCATTTTCTATGATAGTCACCCTCACTAACGGTCCTGTTTAGTGAGTGGCACGTCCGTTTCCCTGACGCATGAGGGGTTGAGGTGTGCCTCTGGTATACTGATTTCTGGTGTAATTATGTGGGGGTGGTGCGGGTTGTTGTGGTTGGTAACGTCCGTCTCTTCTGAATGGTGCATTATTGTAATTTGCTCTGCAGGACTTGTAACCATGTCCGAACCTACCGCATGTGAAGCATCCCTTTGGATTGACATTATTAACGTCATTTTGCCTCTGTGTGGGGGGTCTATAATTGCGGGGCCTATCATCTTGTTGTCGTGGGCGAGTCCATTGCCTCCTGGCATGGTCAACTTCCATAGGCTCATGCTCATTATAGTCCCTATATTCTGGTCGGGGTTCCCTACCTACTCTTTGTTGGAACCTTCGGCGAAGATTTTCTTCCTGTATTGCTGCTTGTATTGTGTCAGCAATAGTCTTCGTGTCTTTTCTAAGGAGATGCATTCTAATATTATCTGCCCTAAGGCCATCGACAAATGTCCCCACTAACTGTATTTCTACATCAGGTGTGGTAGGGATTTCTCCACAAAACGCCTCTTCTGCCATATTGAGGAATCTATCTCCAAAAAGTTGTACCGATTCATCTCTTTCCTGTTTCATGCTTCTAAGGACTGACCAAGCATGCATTTTGTCTATGATTTCTCCATATCTCTGGGTGAGCTCTTTTTTAAGGGACTCGTAGGTCTCTGTGGGGTACTGCTGGGACCTCCTTAAAAAATCAGTCACGAACGAATCAGAGCTTAACAGAGCGATTTTCTTTTTTTCTTCATCAGTTGTTGCCTCTGCTATTGCCGCAAATTTTTCCATGTCGGCCAACCATCTCCTGAATTTCTTCTTGTCTCCATCGAATGGTTGTACTATGGACCTGACTTGGGATAATTTTGCATAATTGCTATTCTTTTGTAAGTTCTCAGTAAAGCGCTGTATCGCTATCAATGTGGGTTTTTCCATATTTGGATTGACTGGGGGCTGCAGCGGTTGTGCATATACGGGTTGGTTCTGTGGTGGTTGTTGTTGTTGTTGTTCCACACCAAGCTGTTGAAAATTATGTAGTAAATCGTCCATGGTCTATGATCTCTAGTTATTCGCTTTATCAAAGAGAAGTGGTCACGGGCACCATATATCGTACGTGTAGCCGTGCCTGTGTTCCTTAGGACTGGAACGGCACCATATATCGTTATGTGTGGCCGGGGCAGGGGAATGTCTCTTATGTATTACTGAGAGTTTTCCTTTTTATATAACAGAGAGTAGATGTTTAACTGGCTTAATCGCCAGAGATCTGGATTTCGCTCCTAAATTAGGGTTACCAGGTTCGATATTCTTCACTTATTGATATAGTGTAGCGAACGTTGTTAGATTGGGTTTAGTGCTCAACATAATTTTCCAACTGAATGATTCTTAACAGCCTTGGTGTTCAATGAAATGACTTTTTAATAACTTTCAACAGGAACTGGTTTTAAAACAATTTGTAAAAAGTTCTTGCAAAACATGGCATGTTGACAGTAATAAACATAGGTATACACAGGTTAATATGTTCTCATTGATGCCTATTCCTATTTGCATCTTTGAATCTTTTCAATTTGCAAAGCATAGCGTGGCTCCTCTATCCTTCTAGTTTCCTTCATTTTATTATATTTTCTAGGCTCAACGACATCATTCCATCTCTTCAATTTTGTTATATATTGAGCCACTCAGCCTTCGTAGGTATTCCTAAATGTTCTCTCAACTTAAGGACTTTCCTCTGTAAGCATTTCATTCAAATATACGCTTGGGTTTTCATTGTTGCACATCTTCGAACGTAGCACTGCTTGGGTTAGGACCATGAGCTCTAACATTTTAAGCATTTAGTTTGACAGTACTTACTGAATTAAGGAATTCACAAACACTTCCCACTAATAATTGAATATACACAACTGCATATTATATGTGAAGTTGATCTCCTCAACTGGAATTTACACGGAGCAGGAAAAACATGTCTTCACTAGACCGCTCCAAATTCAATACTGCTAATGGCGTCGCTTCTGATTCCTCCCGGGGAAAGAACTGAGCCTTCCCATTGGTTGTGGATCACATGACTAATGCTTCGCGTTATCGAAGCGAAGCCGGCCTGGTTAAACATCTGTGTCAAGATTTATTTTTATTCTCTGTTTCTACTAATCTGTGCTTCCTCTGTTACTGGTAGGGTATAGTCTATTTCTGAAGAAATCCGATATACACGGCTACAAGTCTCTCCTGTTATAACGCTTGTATGTATTGCGATAATTTGTTCATACGCGGTAGATAAATACGGGAATTATACCACTAAAACGCGAAATCGTGTTAGCTGAATAACATCAGGTGAACGCAAAACATATCACCCAGCTGGACGAAGTGACCCGAGGAGGCAGGGGCGTAGATACGGGGGGGGGGGGGGGGTCAAACTCCCCTAGGGGGGAAATTATACTGTACCGGTACCAAAATAGTGCATTTAAAAAAAAATTGTATTAAACCCCCCCCCCTCCCCCCTTTTTTTATTATTAAGTTCTATCTACGGCCCTGCGTGGAGGAATACACAAAACACACACACTCACACACATACACACACACACTCACACACATCTCACGCCCTGCGAGTGTGTATCGCGCTGTTCTCCCGAGTTTGCATACTTTTCTTGCTAAAAAGATAAAGCTAGTACATAGTAGATGCTGCCGTATGGGGAGCGAAGTGTTAGAGACAGCATCACACTAGGTTCAGCTTTAAGAGATGGGATGGCCAATTCACTTCCTTGCTGCATTTTCCTTCGCTAAAATTCATGGGCAGAGTCAGATACCCATTTATAGCTGGTGGACTGGAGCATGATTCGAACCCGTTAACTTTGCAACGAGAGACAAGCGCTCTTACCACTCTTGTCAATTGGACGCCCACTTTTCTTGATATACGTCTGTAATGCAGCAAGCAATACGTCAGTAGGCGTCCTGGTTATTAGATCCATTCAACGAAACATTTTTAAAAAAAATGAAGTTTTGCCTCGTTTTGGCGAGGCGCGTCCCGTTCAACCTAGTCGGTTATATTAGGGCGCATGTCCAAATATAAAAGACCCTTAGGTCTGAGTACAGTAACGAACGAAACAAGTATTGAGATTAAAACAATAAAACGTTTTAAGAAGAAACGAGAGAAAACGTGATGTCGCGAGAGCAACAGGACTAAAGGTATTCGCTTTGCGCACCATCAGACACACCGCTGTGATAATTTAAAAAAAACTTGTTTAGCAGGAACAACTGCGGGTGCTGCAAAGCCTATTAGAAAAACAAGGTCTAAAGAACTAGAAGAAATGGAAAGACATGAATGCTTGATCAAACATCCAAAAAAAAAAAAAAAGCGATTGGGACCAAGCTTTATCACAGCTGAAGAGAAAGCACTAGCCATATATGACCTTAATGAAAATTCTCGAAATACTGCAAAATTATATCCTTTTAATGTTTAATGTCTTCGAAAACAGCATTAGTACTTGGTGAAGTGTATTATTTACGAGACTGTACAGGTTTTGAGTGTTCTCCCCTAACCCTATTTTTCCGATAAGCCCTTTAAATGCGCGAAATTCCACAACGAGGTGATTCTAAGGAACACTTTTATCCCGCGTTATAGAAGAAATGACTACATGAAATTTTCGTATGAGAGGTAGAGTGAGTGTCAAAGAAAAGTAGAGCTTTTATCCACTGTATATATATATATTTTTTTTTTTTTTCTATAACCAGCGGCACTCGAGCTTTCCGGCTCTTTCGGCCCAATGACATGTCATTGCGAGGCTGGGGGGTCAGTGGACTTTCCTTCCAACCCGGTCAGGAGCTTCGCTCCTTCCCATTCACACGGGATTTATGTGCAGGAGCCGTTCAGATTATTCAGTCAAATTTCCGGTCGTAAACATTTCTTCAAACGCCGACGGCCGGATTTGAACCATGAACACCTGGTCGCCAGTATAACGTCGTAGCCATTACACCATATATATATATAAAGGAAAAAGGATCCCGTTACACGCCCATTGAGGCATATTGGGAATGTGATGTTAGGCCCACATTTTCTTGACCGTCGGCACACTAGGGGTGATGTGGTCAGCATCACGCCGGTATATATATATGTATATATATATATATATATATATATATATATATATATATATATATATATATATATATATATATATATATATATATATATATATATATATATATATATATATATATATATATATATCGTACTTATTTCAAACTTTGTGATTGCTTCCTTTCATTTTTATTACGCAATGAATTCGAGCGCAATCTTTGTACAAAGCTTGTGTCGAATGATCATTATTAATGATCTCTCCTAGACAGACTATGCCATTCGCTTGAAGAATCATTTGTACACATCTAATCATTTAACCTATGCAGCCTGACCTTCTAATGACTCTTGCACGATGAACAGTGCCCTCTTTATGTTATCTTTACCTGGTTGACCACTACATGTCACATGTCTTCTTCCTCGCCTTGCAGGTCCTTGTCGAGGAGAGGCCTTATTTCAGCTTAGCTCGTACTAGCCTCTTCTCTAGTCCCGTGTACCTCCCGGGGTCTCCGAGGAGATACAGGAAGGCCTATTGCTCCCTCATATATCGTATGGGGTGACACATATGAGCTTGTATGTGGGGCTGGCAACTTTATCATGTTAAACAAAGTGTTGTAGAAGTCACAGCCGCATGAGCATATAAATGTTGTGGAGCAGGCGTCCTGTGAGGAGAACCAGCGTCACTGGTGTCTCCATGTGCTACAGGGAACAAACTCAGACATGATTATCCTGGTGAATCTCTTCTGTTTTGTGTCTTCATTTAAAATTTTCTCTTGTCTTTGTCCGTCTGTTTTTTTTTTTTTTTTTTGTTTTTTTTTTTTTTTTGCAGATCAAAATATATGTTTGAAATAATTATGGTCAGTCAGAACTGGAAAGGGGTGGGAGGAAGAATGGGAGTGGGTGGGGAGAAAGAAGAAAGAGAAAGAAAGACAGACACGGATAGATAGATAGATAGATAGATAGATAGATAGATAGATAGATAGATAGATAGATAGATAGATAGATAGATAGATAGATAGATAGATAGATAGATAGATAGATAGATAGATAGATAGATGGGACAAAGATAAAGGGAAGCAATTTTTACTAACCACAATTTATACTAGAGTAGCATCCCTTCCATCAATTCGCGATCATTCAATTTCGGGTCCCGCTCATCAAGGCGGTTGTTTTCACATTTTACTATTTATACGGACGTTATTTTTACCTTTAGCTGTTACTTAACTATTTATATCCCACTTTAAAAATATTTTAAAAAATTAGTAAATAAATAAAAAGCAGCCTTACCAACTATATCAGTCGTCATTATTATTTCTTGAACTCTCCGATTATGGAAATACCATGACACAGCAGTGATATCGAAAATGGATGAAGTCGACAAGTAACAACAGTTTACCAAGAAACTGTTGCTGTGATAAAATACACCATAAATCCCTTCAGCAGCATGGAGACAAACAATTAATATTTTTACAGCTCCCCGCGGAGCAAATGCCAAACCTTCCTGTCCTGTGTCATTCGTTTAAGATCTTTCCATGACTTCTTCATCCCTTTCAAATCAGACTTCAATTCTCTGAACAAGACAACAGGACAGCCTCCTGATACATAGGAGTCATGACTCAAGTGGGCCCATCCCCCTTAGAGCGTAAAAGAGATTAAGGGGCCGAAACACTTGAGTGACGGTGGGACCACCTCTGATGATCAGATTTGACTCCTGTTATATAGCTCTGTATGGTGTTTCCTATCATGTTATTCCACTTCTCTTCTCCGTGTGTTTCAGTTCACCAATTCTCTTACTCTGGGGATTTCAGAACGGGGCCTGCCTTGTAATGCTATCCGCTGGTTTTCTTAATGTGTGTCCCATCCAAAGCCAGCGTCTCCTCTTCACCTTCTCCCTAAAGGTTTTTTTGTCTGGTTCGTTCCATCAGTGGATGGTCAGTTATGATTAATAAGTCATTCGTCATATTGTTCGTAAACACATAAATTATCTGGTTCTTTCCATCAGTTCCACATTAGAGACTTTGACATCTGAATCCTTTTTTTTTTTTGTTTTTTTTGTTTGTTAAGGAAATGACTGGACAGCGGACTTTCATCAGATAATCATTTCTCTCCGCTCAAACACCGATTTTGTCTACCCTGTTCGACCTATCTGTCTGCAATTGACAATATCTTGAAACATCTGCTGACGGTTAAGAGACGAAAGCGCCAGGGTCATCGGGAAAATCTATATCGTCACGCTGTTTTAACAGACTCCACTTAATCCCATTTCAATTGATTGATGTTGTTGTGTTCATAATCCAGTCAAAAGCCAGTATGAAGAAAAACGGTGACAAAAGGCATCCCTGCTACATTTCATTTCTCAAAGGGCAAAGGACGTTATCCTTCAAGGAGAATTAATTCTACATTTTATGCCTTCGTATGTTTTCTTTATTAGGTTAATGGCTTAATGGGGACTCCGTAATGATTCACCAGTTTGTCGTGTGATACGTATATAGCGTTCTACTTACTTGTCTCTCACGTATCTTCTAAATAAGAATATCAACATCGTCATCAGCTGTCATCTCTACATCGACAGTCGGCTGCAATAGATCTCCAACGTCTTCTGTCTTGTCTTAAAGGTGCTGTCTGATAGACTCTTTCCTGCCCATCTCTTGATGTTATCTTCCTACTGAAAGCGCTGTCTTCCTCTTGCACGTTTGTCTTCAACTCATCCTTCTACTATGGTCTTCATGAAAGTGTTATGCTTTTTACACGGCCAAAATATTCCAGTTAAAAAAGAACATATGCGGACAGAAAGATAACACTACAGCTATGCGGCATATCTGACTGCTAGTTAGGACATATACACATTCCACTGCGTCAAGTTTCTTCAGTAATGCTATAAAAATTGCAGATTTCGAGTCATGATACACATATACTTATATCCATGGTGCATATATCAGAGATTAGGCTGGCACAATTATTTATTACACATTCCTGCAAAGTTTATACTATTTTTATTTTCTACATCTCTGGCGTCCGATTGATAGAGTGGTTAGACACGCTCCATTCTACGCAGCTGTAAATGGGTACCTGACTCTGCTCTTTGAATTAGGGAGGAAAAGGTAGCGAGAAAGGAAACTGGTTACCCCACGTCTCGATGCTGCACCTTGTATGCTCTAACACTTCACTCCTCTACGGCAGTATCTGTGATGGGACTACCTTTACCTTTACAACTCTGGGCCTCCAACTTTTCTGTAATTGTTTTAAAATAATCCTAAAGGGGTCATGGTTTGGTACTTCTATTCTGCCTATTTTGTTAAAACGTGTCCCATATTTCAGATCAAGGCTTCTTGAGTATAAGAGTGAGATCCATCTTTGCTTCTTAGATCTGGAAAAGGCATTTGACAAGGTCCCCTGTAACAAACTCTGAGACTGTTTGGCAAGGAAGAACATTCCATCCCCTCTGATTCATGCTATACAGAGCTGCTACAAGTCTTGCAGAAATTATGTGAGGACGGCAAACCATAAGTCAGAAGAATTCAGGACCACAACTGGTGTAAGACAAGGTGATATCCTGTCACCTTATCTTTTCATACCCCTCATGGACGATGTCATCAAGGCATGTAAGAAGACGACAGGAAAGTATTCAGTGGGGTACTGGAAGATGAGACAGGTCTGTAGTTCAGAGCTGGCATTTGCTGATGATGTTGCCGTGATTGCTAAATCAGAGGCACATCTTCAATCCAACCTGCAAGTCTGGAAGGAAGAGCTGGGATGATCATAAGTAGCTCGAAAACAAAAACCATGGTGATATCACGAGAGGAAAGAAGACATCAGATTAAGCTGGGAGAACAGGTCCTGGAGCATCAAAGAAAAGTTGCCTACCCGAAGAGCAGCAGCTGGGAGACTTTTTCAAGCCATATATCGAGGATTCCTCAGCAAAAGAGAAGTTGGTAAGAAGACGAAGATGGCTGTATACCGCTCCACCTATGTCCCAGTCTTGACGTATGGATACGAGTCATGGGAATTGACTACAACCCACAAAAGCCAGATTCAAACCTCAGAAATAAGGTATCTGAGGAAGGTGGTTGAAGTAACAAGAAGAGACATGGTCCGCAATCAGACAGTCAAGGCCTAAAAACCCAGCCCCTGCAGACTCAAGTAGAACAGTCCCAACTGAGATGGTTTGTCCATGTCTGCAGATTGGGAGACGACCGGTTACCATGATAAGCATGGGAAACTAAGAGCCAGGGATCCAGACATCCAGGACGACCCAAAGTCCGCTGGGAGGACAACATTAGACAATCTTTGAAGGGCCGAGGATTAGAATGGAACCAAGCCAGGAGGAAGACAGCCGATAGATAGTATGGCGCTCTCTCTTTCAAATCTCTACACCTCACGGTAGAAGAGGAACGAATAAGTAAGTAAGTAAGCTTCTTAGCGTTTTTTGTGCTATTAACCCTTTTGATATTCCGGTAGGAGGCTTCGACTCGTTCGTCGAAAAAAAAATTTACTTACGAGTATAAATAATACACTTTATTACAAAGAAAAGCCGGCGTGATGCTGACCACATCACCCCTAGTGTGCCGACGGTCAAGAAAATAATGGCCTAACACCATATTCCCAATATGCCTCAATGGGCGTGTTACGGGATTTTTTACCTTTTCTCTTTACCTTACAAAGAAAAGAATACGACTACTGCACCCTTTGGCATGTCGTACATGGAGTTGTGCAAGGAGGTTGGCCACCTCATCATGTAATACAACTTGCCACATAAACCACTGATACAACAGCTTGTGAACGCTTGGTACAATCTTCATACAAGGTGACCCAACTGTAGTGATGGCGCCATCCTCAGTAGTGGCGCCATGCTCAGTAATAAGCACAGAGGATAAAGATGATTGTAATGAATTTAAAAACGTGAGCGATTTTTTTTTCTTTTACTCAGTCGTTCTTCTTCTACCGTGAGGTGTAGAGTTTTGGAAGAGAGAGCGCCATACTGTCCTATCGGCCGTCTTCCTCCTGGCCTATTTCCGTTCTAGTTCTCGGACCTTAATTCTGTGGCTTTAATCTGGTTGACGGCATGCAGAAAGATCTAACTGTGGACACAGTGATAGGGGGAAGCTGAGAAGTGGCTCTGTGCAGGACGTGACAATTCCTCGGGAGAGCCCAGAACCAGAGCACCGTATTTTAGTTCTGCATAGATCGAGAGCACTCTTGGATGGCGGGGTATGCACAGTCCTAGCTTGAGACCAGATGTGACGATCTTATAAATGCAAGCCAAGATGGAGAAACTGGACTTCAAAGCTCATGACTTCAACTCAACACGTTTCGGAATGGCAGAAAAGCCACAGGAAAAGCCTAGACCTACAGTGTAGATAACAGCAAGGAGTCTTCAACGTGGTATTGGCTGCTAAAGAACGAGAAGCTTAGCAGCCCTAGTTAAGCAACAACAACAACATTGTCTAATGTTGTCCTCCCAGCGGAATCTGGGTCGTCCTGGAGGCCTGGATCCCTGGCTCTTAGTTTCCCATACTTGTAGTAGTATCCGATCTTCTCCCATTCTGCAGACATAGCCAAACTATTTTAGTTGGGACTGTTCTGCAGGGGTTGGGTAATTAGGCCTTGACGTATCGTATGTTTGCGGACCATGTCTCTTCTTATAACTTTAACCACCTTCCTCGGATACCTTATTTCTGATTTTTGGATCTGGCTTTTGTGGGTTGTAGTCATTGCTCATGACTCACATCAATACGTCCAGACTGGGACACGAGTAGAGCTAAGAAAAAGATACCACCAGTAAATAGAGATCTCTGCCGCAAATCGCTCGTAAATCGTTTCCTTATCCCAGACGAAGTATTCGCGGTGATAAAGTAATCCAGTCATCTTGTCCCAGACATTTATTACATATTTTCGTACATACCACAAAAATGAAAGCTCAGCTTAATTCTTGGTTCAATTTCTCCTTTTTTTAAAAACAAATTAGCAATTTGAAAGGTTTTCATTATTTCATTATGATTGTATTGTGTAAATCTATTCTTTTATTGCTAAGAACTTGACGTTCAAACCCCATAATCTCATTATTTCTTTATTTCAATGCAGGACATCAATAACGTTTTTTCCCACATTTTCTCCGTTTTCATTAAAATATACTGAGTCATTCATATTTGAACTTTCCTTTTTTTGCGTTAATATTTTTAATATATTTTTGTGCACCAAAACAATTTAAATGTGTTTACCTTCTATTCTGGGTTTGCTGTTTCATATTGTTACAATACATACTGTACTTCTTTTCAAATGTAAAATCTCTGAGGGAGCAGGTAGGGCTTGCCTCTTTTCAGCTCTGAAAATCTCTATCATATTGGGTATTATGTGCAACTGTCTCATCAGTCGTTCCAATACACACTCAACCAAGTTTATCCAGCACGTTGTCTTATATTTCCTTTATCTTCCCCTATTGGAAGCTTCCTTTTCATACACTTAAACTTACAATCGGGTAAGACCCGTATTAACTATACATTGATAATGTTTATCCTTAGGTTAGACATGTGATGTGAAAGTCAAATAAAACTGCAAATATCTAATTATATACATACTTCTTCCAAATTTCCTTTTGGATTTCCATTCCTGCCTATCCCTTCTGTGAAAATCTTTAATATTTATCACATTTCACTTATACGAACATTAAAAGAAATTCTTTACCTGACTTGCGACACTTTTCTTCGCCATTGTGAATTGTGCATTCCAGCTTCTTTCTGATAACATAACCGACTGCGCGTGCGTGACCGCTACTATTTTTAGATTGCTTAGTTACTCTGTGTTCTTTTTTTGTTTACATGCATTTCAAGGCTCTTGCAATTTATTCTATCTCTGTTCGTTTCATAAATCCATTAAGTAAGCGTGTTTTTGAACACTTTGCTACACCAGCCCCAACTGGGTACCAGAGCAACTCTGGGAAGGTTAATAAGGCGGCCGGCGTGATGTTGACCACGTCACCCCTAGTGTGCCGACGGTCGAGAAAACATGAGCCTAACACCGTATTCCCAATATGCCTCAATGGGCGTGTAACGGGATCCTTTACCCTTTTTTTTAGTCTGTGCATTTGTATCTTTAGATCTGTCTTTACCACGCTTTGGTTGCGCAGTAGTCCATTTTTATGCGTCTACACTGTCATATTAGGAACACTGTTAATATTCTGTTATCAGATAACAGTAATTCCAGTTGAGAGATTTTACTTCCCTTTCCCATGTATAAAAAGTATGGGCACATCTCGTGGAAAGAGAAGAAAACAAATAAAGAGGTCCTGGAAAATCGAGGAACAAAAAAAAAGTTAGAGAGAGAATTAATGAAGGAGATTAAAATAGACAGCTAAAATATTTTGGGCATATAAAAAGACAACACCGTACTGATGACCATAATTGAAAAGAGCTAAAGACAAACATGCAAGACGAAGGCAGCGCTTTAAGCGGGAAGATAACATCAAGAGATGGACAGGAAAGAGTCTATCAGAGTGCACCATCAAGAGATGGGCAGGAAAGAGTCTATCAGAGTGCACCATGAATAGATGGGCAGGAATGAGTCTATCAGAGTGCACCATCAAGAGATGTGCAGGAAAGAGTCTATCAGAGTGCACTATCATGAGATGGACAGGAAAGAGTCTATCAGAGTGCACCATCAAGAGATGGACAGGAAAGAGTCTATCAGAGTGCACCACCAAGAGATGGACAGGAAAGAGTCTATCAGAGTGCACCATCAAGAGATGGGCAGGAAAGAGTCTATCAGAGTGCACCATCAAGAGATGGACAGGAAAGAGTCTATCAGAGTGCACCATCAAGAGATGGGCAGGAAAGAGTATCAGAGTGCACCATCAAGAGATGGGCAGGAAAGAGTCTATCAGAGTGCACCTTTTAAATAAAGAGACAGAAGACGTTGAAAATCTATTGCAGCCGACCTTCGTTGTGGAGATGGTAACTGACGAAGATGATGTGCTCCCAGTATACAACGTTTCCACATTTATATCAATACAATATGCTCTATGTAAATACATCTTTCCTAAAATTAAAGTATTAGCCTGTTCCCTCCTTTATTTCTCTTCCTGTGCCATGTAATCCAATATTTTATTTTTTTCTCTTGTTCCTTATTTGGCTTTAATATCTCCTTAATCAGCGTCCGCTTGGCAAAGTTGTTAGAACGCTTGCCTTTCGCGACAAACTTATGGGGTTTCGTGTTCAAACCTGGTAGGTTGTCACACCGGCTGTAAATGGATGTATGTCCTTGCTCCCGAGTTAGAGAAGACAAAGGCAGTGAGGAAAGAAAGTTGTTCTCTTTTCACCCCCCCCCCCCACACCCCCACCCACCCACCTCATTAAGCTAGACCTAGAATAGTACATTATGTAAGACCACTCCCTTACGCCCATCTTGGTACTAAATTGAAATATTATGTCCTAAATAAATATTACATATAAAAGGATTTTGTTGCAGTACTCGTAAGAAATACAAGATGTTGAAAACCAGTCAGCAGAAAAACAACAGAAGTGATAGGCTTCCCGGGGACTCGAACATTGGACCATCCGAGTGGCACCATTGCCTCTCTACGAGGATGAATCGTGACTATCCACCTGGCCAAGCAGGCACCACAACAATAATGCTTCGTGAACAGGGATCATTAGCACGAACGCCCCCAAATACTACGCAGTTGTGAACTGAGGAATGACCCAGACTAATTATAGACGCAGCCACTTCTATAGCTTTCCTTTTTAACAATATAGGTCAGATAACACAAGCTAAAGACTGTATGTAATACTGTGTCTAGTTAGGTTAGATTTGGTTTGAAGGACTATCTTCATTGCACACGGACAACTCTATCAGTGCTCCGATCTCCTCCCTTAGATAACACAAGGAGGATCTCAGCACAGTGCACGAACTCCGTAGCACCGGCGAGAATCCCAATTTGTGTATATAAGAAACACACATTCTATAAATATTTTTGTAGTGGGTAGGTTTCTAATTTTTAAATTTTGCCAGGGTAGCGGCCTGACAGGCCTACTCTTTACGATTTCCAACTGCCGAGGGATTTTTAACGGGACCTCCTATTTTTTTCGCCCTTATCCGAGAAGGCCAGGCATCCGATCTCAATACCCAGCAGACCAGGGTGGGGTGGGGGTGGGAGGGGGGGGGAGTATTACACCATTAGGACCACTGGTTCTGAAAAAAAAAATTCCAAAAATGATATTCCCTCACCTGGGAATCGAACCCGGTACCTCTAGAACTCGAGGCGAAAAACTAATTATGTGTGCGTGCGTTTGTATTTTTTCTTCTTCACTTTAGCCAGACCAGTGCATCTTTAATGTTGAACTATAATACGAGGGAAGGTCAAAAAGTAATGCCTCCTATTTTTTATGTATGTAAATACTGCATCGGTGTGCAATTTGTAAATTTAGCAGGATTCCTCACTCTTCTGCATTGTATAGCATTACCAACATGTTTCAGTAACAGGTGGCACCACTGTAACAGTTTAAAAATGGCTGCCAAAGACGTTCGGTTAAAACAACATTATGTCATAGAATGTTGACAGACAGACATAAAGAAACAAGGAAAACCATAGTCATCAACCTCCTGCACCGTTACGAAACTGAAGGAGTAGAGTTTTTAATCGAATATTGTGACAGGTGATGAGACTTGGGTTCATTTTTTTAAGCAAGAATCCAAGAGGCAGTCAATGGAATGGCATCACACAACATCGCCGACAAGAAAAAAGTTCAAAAGTTCACCATCTGTAGGGAAAGTTATGGCCTCCGTGTTTTCGGATGAGAAGGGTGTGATTCTTCTCGACGTCTTGGAACAGGGAAACACGGTGAATGCAGACCGTTACATTGAAACTTTGAAGAAGCTTAGAGGTCGTCTTCGGCGATTTTACCCATTAAAAGATCGGAGAACTGCACTATTGTTGCACGATAATGCCACGCCACACACCGCTAAACGCACCATTGATGCAATTGCAGAATTTGGCTGGACGTTATTACCACATCCCCCTTACAGTCCCGATCTTGCACCTTCTGACTTCCATCTGTTTGGACCACTGAAAGAAGATCTTCGCGGACATCACTTTGAGGACACCGAGATCCTTAAACGCGCCGTACGCCAGTGGTTTAGGAAAAAGGACACAAATTTTTACCGTGCGGGGATATATGCCCTTGTGAGAAGATGGACAAAAACTGTAATAAATTTTTTTTTTTTTTTCTATAACCAGCGGCACTCGAGCTTTCCGGCTCTTTCGGCCCAATGACATGTCATTGCGAGGCTGGGGGGTCAGTGGACTTTCCTTCCAACCCGGTCAGGAGCTTCGCTCCTTCCCATCCACACGGGATTTATGTGCAGGAGCCGTTCAGATTATTCAGTCAAATTTCCGGTCGTAAACATTTCTTCAAACGCCGACGGCCGGGTTTGAACCATGAACACCTGGCCGCCAGTACAACGTCGTAGCCATTACACCAGCGCGGCTCCCCATCTGTAACAAATAACGGAGACTACATTGAGAAATAAATCTTTGAAGTTCAGACTTGGGGCTACATTTCAATGTGAATTTTATCTGTTTTCTTGCCTATTGAATGAAATTAAAAATTGCGAGGCATTACTTTTTGACCGTCCCTCGTACACAAATCGCAGTCACGTGGAGAGAAAGATCTCACAGACTAAACCTTTTTCAGTGCACGTATCCGTTTGACTTTTAGTAAACGTGTTTGTATCCTCTCTTCAATATGAAAGGAAAAATAAATTATAGAGTTTATTATACATATGCGCATAATAATACAAATGGACAGATTAATTAATTGTTCATAAATAAAACTGTCATGCATGCACAACATTTTTTTTTCAGTATGATAAAGTTGTTAAATGTTTATCAGAACGCAGTCAAATAAATAAGTGAAACTCTAGACTAGTGTATATTTAATATGCAACAAGGAAACACGAATCGCAGCCACACGGACAGAAAGATCTGACAATACTAGTGTATCTTTAATGAGCAACTATGTCACACGAATTGCAGCCACATGGAGAGGAAGATCTCACAAGTCTAGTGTATTTTTAACGTGCACCTAGGACACACGAATCGCAGCCACGTGAAAAATTCTCGCATACTAGTGTATCTAAAACGTGCAACTAGGACACACGAATCACAGCCACGTAAAAAATTATCGCATATTAGTGTATCACTAACATACAACTAGGGCACACGAATCGCAGCCACGTGAACAATTCTCACATACTTGTATATCTTTAACATACAACAAGAACATACGAATTGCTCACGTGGACAAGAAGAGCTGATAAGATTGGTGTATCTTTAACATGCAACAAGGACATACGAATTGCGTCTACAAGGAGGGGAAGATCTAACAGACATGTGTATCCTTAACGTGCAACTAGGACACACGAATTGCAGCCACGTAAACAATTCTCAGATAGTGTATCTGTAACGTGCAACAAGGACATACGAATTACAGCCACGTGTAAAGGAAAATCTGATAGACCTGTGTATCCTTAACGTACAACTAGGACACACGAATCGCATCCGCGTGGACAGGAAGATCTGGCAAGACTAGTGTATCTTAAACGTGCAACTAGGACATAAGAATAGCAGCCACAAAGAAAGATTTAACAGACTAATGTATCATTAACATACAACTGGACAGACGAATTGCAGCCACGTGGAAAGATTTAACAGACTATTGTATCTTTAATGTACAACTAGGACAGACGAATCGCTGCCACGTGGAAAGATTTAACAGACTAGAGTATCCTTAACAGGCAACTAGTACATACGAATAGCAACCACGCTGAAAGAATTAACAGACAATTGTATCTTAAACGTGCAGCTAGATATATACATTAATTCGACGACATTGTGACAGACCACTGTATCTATTACGTGGAACTAGCACATACGAATAGCAGCTACGTGACGAGACAGAGAGTGTAAACTACTTCAGTATACGTTTCTCTTATCACTCTTTTTTTTTACTTAACAAATGTGTATGAAATATACAGCGTTGTAACTCTTCACTATACGTTTTTCTCATCACCCTTTTTTTTGGTTTTTTTTACCTTACAACTGTGTATAAAATATAGAGAGTGGTAATTCTTCACTATACGTGTCTCTCATCACTAATTGTTTTTTTTTTTTACTTTACAACTGTGGATAAGATATAGATAGTGGCAACTTTTCAGTATACGTTTCTCTCATCACCTGTGATAAAGTACATTGATACAGCGATAAAATTATTAATTATAAGTAAAAAAGTCAAAATAATATGAGTAGAAATAGAATTAGTAAAGTTGTAACGCGTCTTCTTTCCCTGCGCCAGTCATCGCATTGAGATAAGAACGTAGTGTGAAACCTTATTGCCGCGCTAGTGGTATTGGACTTTATAACTCGCCCGTCAAGGGTTAACGGTAAAAATTTTGAAAACAACAAGCTTAGTTGTTCCAAGAAAGATAGTAAGAATAAAACAGGGGAGGCATAAACGAACGCATAAAAGTGAGAGAGAGAGAGAGAGAGAGCGAACACATGCCACAAATTGTCAAGCGTTAGATTCTTGTACTAGCTACCCAAGACGACAGTGCGAGACGATACGGTGGCAGGTGTTCGGTAACGTGTCGCAAGCTTTGTAGAATTTAAAAATACCCCGCAAAGTCCAATACTTCTTCTAACTATAGGCACACAGTGGAAATATTTGTTCGTTCTATGGGCATGCAGAGGGACTAATATAAACACACACACGCGTTGCTCTGTCTGCAAATTAAAACATTTGTGACGTCACCAAATTGTTTTTTTTTCAGTTTGAACTACGCGCGAACGGGGAAGAGATGGCGTGTTTATGTAATGTTAGAAATTGAAAATGATATGGAAAATATATGGAATTCGTTATTACTAGAAATATGAACACAATACTTAGTTAGTTTGATGGCTTATCTTCTCCTGATAAATAATATGTTTAAAAATACAAAATCCCCCAGTAGATAAGAAAGTTATTGACAAAATACTGTATTGGTTATGACAGACAGACCAACACATGCTCGTCTTGACTTTCACTAACGTTGACTTTTTTGACGCGTCCTTGAAAAAAGGCAGGAAAAGGGTACATGTATTCTATTGGAGGAGGGGTAGACAAGGGGAGAGAAATTATGGGATGGCTTAACACAAAATATATTTTAGCAGTAGAAATCTAAGAATGAGTGAGGAAAAAACTTGTTATGTCCAAAAATCAAGTCTGTTTTTTGCTTTTATTTTCAAATTCAAAAGTAGTCGTTCGCTCATTGGCCAACGCCTTTTATAATATTGAAGAATTCAAAGTCTCGACGCCATTTGTCATAATATAGTCACTTGAACAGGACGGTTGAAATTCTGTGAAGTGTGACTTGCCTTGTTAAATTAAAAATATATAAAGTAAACCAAAATAGGCATCACAGTCCAGCCGGCAGTGCATCTGAGGTCTGCTAATCAACGTACCTGTGTTTATTCATTGAATTTATGGGTTTTTATCTGGCACTAGCCCGGTGCCAGATGTCTGTGAAAAGCAGTTGAGAAGTCTTTTCATTTCCATTAGTGACAGGGGTCTACAGAGTCCACCCTGTTACTTTTGTTCCAGTATCAAAGTGATCGTTTTGCAGCAAGAATACGGACAGTTCAAGTTGTGCCAGATAAGTAAAAGCTGACCAATATAACCACTCATACACTTGTGTCTACAAGGCACCAATGCAGACTGCTGGAATCTTTGTTTACTCAATTTATTCAGACGTACACACTGGGACATACGAGTACATCATGGTATGTTGACATATCAATTTGTAGGTATACATAGCAGATCTGAAGTCATGACACATTCAGAAATAATGGGCAGTACATCGAAAGTTCAATGTCATGATATATTATGGCCGCATCCCCCTATCTGACTAAACGCGTCAGTGAAGGCAGATCGGTAAATAACTAAAGTTACTTGACGTCCATAGTTTGTAGCATATATTATGAAACCACGAAAGAGGGGGTTTCTAGCAAGATTGAGATCTCCCTGTCACTGTCCGATAATAGGATAAATAATCTGTTCTCTTGGCACTGATCAAAACATATGATGACCGAAATCTAACATGGCCGCCTCCCTGAGTTGTCGTTCACTCATTCATAGGAAGGAGAATGTAAGCCAGAGTTAATTTATAATGGGTATATAAATGATTTCATAAATGTTCCCATACAGCTCTACGGTGATCAGGTTAATTCACGTAGCCATAACCGCTGTAGGAAAGTCTGTCATCTTTGTCGATACAAAACACGACCCTAGCGATACGAAGCACAATGTTCCATCTAGGTCGAATCGAAATGAGATCATCAAAATAGGGTCTGGCAATACATGGAGTCCGAATTATACATTGTACCGTACCTTAGGAGAGTCTCTAACATAAACTATAGTAGAGATACCATCTCCTTTAGAAGAAAACCACTTCATGAATCATATTTCCTTAAGAATCTACCAGCCCTTTGAAAAATGCGTACCCGCCATTCACGGTACATCGGAACTCATCACGACTTGTCAAGACAACTCATACTTCTGCTAGACCGGAATAACAAGAATCTAGTCCCTCCTACCCATCCAAAATATACAATATAGGACTGATTCTACTTGTACTAATAATATGTAATACATATGAATTCAGGCCATAAACACAATAAGCAAATTAATATATTTTCTGGCCCTAAAAAATAAGTACAAACGTAAGCGCAATATCCTTGCGCCGGATCAATATCCAGAACGATTACTCCTATAATCAAAAGTGTGAATCAAACATGGATTCTCTCGCTTTTACCATAGACAGCATTTTCATACACAAATGAATGAATGTCTATATTTTTCCCATATTAAATAGCCATATCGATTTTTGTAATATGTGCGTCAAAATATGCACGCAACAGATTACCACACCCCTCGGGAAAAAAAAAATGGTACTTTTTTTTTTTTTGAAATACATCTAGGAGCAACATACAATAGGCTCACAACGCACCAATACAATGCGCAGATGATAAGCATAAGTTTTATGACCTTAGAGAAAGTACTTCTCTAAGTATAAATATTTCCAGAGAGGTGTCACCAACGCATACTACAATATTAGCAATGACACAATTTCCACATTAGTTTATACATAAATTTCATCTAAGATATCTTAACATCATGATCATCAAAGACGAAAAACATTGAAAGATCAGCGGTGAATAAATATCAATGAACCGCTAAGTAGTGTTACAATCAATATATGATATATTACATATGTGTACACATTTCAACATAGAAACAACTGTATCAAAGTTGTATAACAGTTATGAATCATGTGGGCATCTAGACAAAATATCTGCCATCACATTTTCTGACCCACGGATAGCTCGCACCGAAAAATGAAATGGCTGTAGAGCAATCGCGTATCGCGTTGATCTCGCGCTCTTCAGATTTTTACTCTGAATAGCCGTAAGAGCTTTCTGGTCAGTTTCCACAATGAAATGCGCGCCCAGAAGAAATCTTTGCAGTTTAAGGATTGACCAAACCATAGCCAATAATTCACGGTCTAGGACCGAGTAATTCTTCTCTGCGGCATTTAATTTCCGAGAAATATACGAAGCGTCACTACGAAGAATAAATGTCGTATCCTTAGAAGGCAATACTAGGATAGGTGAAGTAGAAAACATAGTTTTAACCTTATCCAAAGAGGATTGACATTCTTGAGTCCAATGGACTACATTAGGAGACCCTTTCTTTAGCAAGGAAGAAAGAGGTGACATAATGGAGGACAGATTCGGCATGAATCGTCCATAAAATTGTATTAGACCTAAGAGACTTCGTACTTGCTTTTTAGTCTTAGGAATAGAAATGTTAAGTATCTTACTTGTTTTATGGACTTCTGTTTTTAGGGAAAACCCATGACCAACTCGGTGTCCTAAGAAAGGATATTTCGCCTAACAACCAATACATGGATTTACGATGGTTTCGCTGTCAGGTTAAAGCTCGCGTTAAGATAGAACAATAGTTTCCATTCTATACCAATATAGTGAACGTTCCCAAGTAACACTGGGATAAAGTTCAGATGTCATCAAGATTACCAATGAATCTGA
>JAMPIV010021141.1:0-76333 GCA_024509875.1 Oreohelix idahoensis | reverse complement strand
TGATTGCGGGCAGACTGGAGAGTGCAATTGGACTGACTGGTGAGTAGAGGAGTTAATGTGCAGGAGTAGTGCAGCTGACTAGGTAGTATGTCGAGTGTGGCTAGTCTGTGTGATTTGAGTGTGGCTGACTGGAGTGTGCAGCAGATTGAGGAGTGGTGTGTGCAGCTGACTGGAGAGAGTGGTGAGTGTGGCTGACTAGAGAATGTGGCTGATTGGAGAGTGGTGAGTGCGACTGACTAGATAATGGGGCTGATTGGAGAGTGGTGAGTGCGACTGACTTGAGATTGTGGCTGATTGGAGAGTGGTGACTTCGACTGACTGGACAGTGAGGTGAACGTGTCACTGATTGGTCGGTGAATTAGTGCGACCTACTGCTTCTTCTTTCTTTATCTTCTTTTTTGATGGTTGTGACTGGATGATTGGGTTGTTGACTCCCCTGAGGTGGTGGATGAGCAAATGAAGTTCATCTTCTGCTCTCCCTCCATTTCTTTTGGGAGACTGGTGATTGTGATGTGTCTGTGGAGTTAGTTGAGTGTGTCTGGAGAATGAGGTGTGTGTGTGTGTGTGTGTGTGATCTTCTTCACTTCCATTCTTCTGCCCCTGCTCTTCCCCAAAGCATCTCTGTCCCATTCTTCTGCCATCGTTTTTTTCTGCCCTCGATCTTCTTCACCCCTTTTTTTATCTTTCTATTTCCCCCTTCATCTTCCCCCTTCTTCTTTTCTCGCTTCTTCACTCCATCTTCGACCGTTTTTCTCCACCTTCTTTTACCCATTCTTCTCCCCCCATTCTTCTCCCCACCATTTCTTCTCCCTTGTTTTCAACCCGCTCTTTCCTCATTCTAACCTCTATTCTTAAGACGAAGAAGAAGAAGGCGCCCTTCTTCTTCGTCCTTCTTCTCCCTCAAACTTCTCTTATTTCTTCTCTTTTATACTAACCCAATTCTTCTTCCCTTTCTTCTCCCACCATTCTTCTCCCCTTTCTTATTCCCCATTCTTCTCCCACCATTCTTCTCCCCTTTCTTATTCCCCATTCTTCTCCCACCTTTCTTGGTGCACCCTGAGATTCTGCTGAATCGTTTTTAAGGAGATTGGATTCTTTGTGCCTCTTCTTCTCCTCCCTTCTACTCCCCCCTTTAACTTTGCCTCTAGTTTTTCCCCATTCATTTTCCTGTTCTTTTCCCTCCATTCATCTCCCTTATCCTTCTCCCCGTTTTGTTTTTCTTATTTGCCTCTGCTTCTACCACCCGTGTGTTCTTCTTCCGTTCTTCTATGCCCAATTTTCTTTTCTCCATATTTTCTTCTACTTCATCTCTTTTTCTTTGTCCCTTTTTCTCCCCTTTTCCTTTTTCTTCTTGCTCTTCTTCCCGAAGAGTGAGGATTGTGTGAGGGGAAAGTGAGGTTTGTGTGGTTGATGAGTGTGACTGAAGAGTGAGATGTATGATTGGAGATTGAGGTGCATATGAATGGGGATTGAGGTGTGTGTGTGTGACTCTGGAGTAAGGTGAGTAAATGTGGAGTAAGGTATATAAGTAGGGAATGAGGTGTGTGGTGGGTAATGAGGTGGGGAGTGAGGTGTATGAGTGGGGAGTGAGATGTATTAGTAGGGAGTGAGGTGTATGAGTGGAGAGTAAGATGTATTAGTAGGGAGTGAGGTATGTGAGTAAGGAATGAGATGTGTGAATGGGGAATGAGTTGAGTATGACAGAATTTAGAGTGAAGTGAGTGTGACTGATGGATAAGTGAGGGAAGTGTGGGTGACTGGTGAGTGTGTATATGTGGCTGAGTAGGGCTGACTGGAGAGTTTGGTGAATGCAGCTGATTGGTGAGTATGGTTGACTGGTGAGTGTGGCTGACTGGAGAATGAGATGAGTGTAGATGACAGGATAGTATTGAGAGTGTGGGGGACTGGAGAGAGTGGTGAATGTGGCTGACTGGAGAGTGTGGTGAGTGGCTCACTGGAGAGTAGTAAGTGGCTGACTGGAGTGTGAAGTGAGTTTGACTGACTGGAGAGTGTGGCTCACAGGTGAGTGTGTTGAGTAGGGCTGACTGAAGTGTGATGAATGTGGCTGACTGGTTAGTGTGGTAGCTGGAGTGAGTGTAGCTGACTGGGGAGAGGGTTGTGTTTGGCTGATTGGAGAGAGTGGAGTGTGTTGCAAGTGCAGCTGACTGGAAAGTGGTACAAGTTTGGCTGACTGGAGAGTTTGATGAGTGCAGCTGACTGGAGAGAGTTGTGAGTACAGCTGACTGAAGAGAGCAGTGAGTGTGGCTGACTGAAGAGTGTGGTGAGTGTAGCTTATTGGAGTGTTTGGTGAGTGTGGCTGTCTGGAGAGTAATGTGAGTGGCTGACTGGAGAGTGGTGTATGGGTGGGTAATGTGGGGAGTGAGATGTGTGATATTGGATTGAGGTATGTGAGTAGAGAATGAGTGTGAGTGCAGAATGAGGTGTGTGAGTGGGTAGTGAGTTGAGTATGACAGAGTTTGGAGTGAAGTGAGTGCAACTGATGGATAAGTGAGTGAAGTGTGGGTGAGTGTGTATATGTGGCTGAGTGGGGCTGACTGGAGAGTGTGGTGAATGCAGCTGATTGGTGAGTATGGTTGACTGGTGAGTGCAGCTGACTGGAGAATGAGATGAGTGTAGATGACAGGATAGTATTGAGAGTGCAGGAGACTGGAGAGTGAGGTGAATGTGACTGACTGGTGAATGTGGCAGACTGGAGAGTGCAGCTGACTGTAGAGACAGGAGAGTGCAGCTGACTGGGTAGTATAGCGAGTGTGGCTAGTCTAAGAGTGATGTGAGTGTAGCTGACTGGAGTGTGCAGCAGATTGAGGAGTGGTGAGTGCAGCTGACTGGAGAGAGTTTTGAGTGTGGCTGACTAGAGAATGTGGCTGATTGGGGAGTGGTGAGTGTGACTGACTTGAGAATGTGGCTGATTGGAGAGTGGTGAGTTTGACTGACTGGAGAGTGAGGTGAATGTGCGACTGATTGGTGGGTGAATTAGTGTGACCTACTGCTTCTTCTTTCTTTTCTTCTTCTTTTGATGGTTGTGACTGGATGATTGGGTTGTAGACTCCCCTGAGGTGGTGGATGAGCAAATGAAGTTCATCTTCTGCTCTCCCTCCATTTCTTTTGGGAGACTGGTGATTGTGATGTGTCTGTGGAGTTAGTTGAGTGTGTCTGGAGAATGAGGTGTGTGTGTATGTGTGTGTGTTCTTCTTCATTCCATTCTTCTGCCCCTGTTCTTCCCCAAAGCATCTCCTTCCCATTATTCTGCCATCATTTTTTCTCCCCTCGATCTTCTTCACCCCTTTTTTTATCTTTGTATTTCCCCCTTCATCTTCCCCCTTCTTCTTTTCCCACTTCTTCACTCCATCTTCGACCGTTTTTCTTCATCTTCTTTTACCCATTTTCTCCCCCCATTCTTCTCCCCACCATTTCTTCTCCCTTGTTTTCAACCCGTTCTTTCCTCGTTCTAAACTCTATTCTTAAGACGAAGAAGAAGAAGGCGTCCTTCTTCTCCCTCAAATTTCTCTTATTTCTTCTCTTTTATACTAACCCAATTATTCTTCCCTTTCTTCTCCCACCATTCTTCTCCCCTTTCTTATTCCCCATTCTTCTCCCACCATTCTTCTCCCCTTTCTTATTCCCCTTTCTTATTCCCCATTCTTCTCCCACCTTTCTTCTGCACCCTTTCTTCTGCTCCTTCTGTTTAATTCCTTCTTCTGTGCCTCTTTTTCTCCTCCCTTCTACTCCCCCCTTTAACTTTGCCTCTAATTTTTCCCCATTCATCTTCCTGTTCTTTTCCCTCCATTCATCTCCCTTATCCTTCTCCCCGTTTTGTTTTTCTTATTTGCCTCTGCTTCTACCACCCGTGTGTTACTGGGGCCCGAAAGGGAAGCAAAGAATAGTAACACTGCACCCTACCATGCATGTCGTAAAAAGCGACTAAGGAGGGTTGGGCATGGGGCTGGTTACCCCATCCCGTAAAAAACTTCACAGACTTTGGACAAGTCTGCTTTCCTTTTTTCCACCCTTCTTATCCCCCATTCTACTCTATTCCATACCCACTTCTTTTTCACGCCTTCTTCTCCTTCCGTTCTTCTATGCCCAATTTTCTTTTCTCCATATTTTCTTCTACTTCATCTCTTTTTCTTTGTCCCTTTTTCTCCCCTTTTCCTTTTTCTTCTTGCTCTTCTTCCCGAAGAGTGAGGATTGTGTGAGGGGAAAGTGAGGTTTGTGTGGTTGATGAGTGTGACTGAAGAGTGAGATGTATGATTGGAGATTGAGGTGCATATGAATGGGGATTGAGGTGTGTGTGTGTGACTCTGGAGTAAGGTGAGTAAATGTGGAGTAAGGTATATAAGTAGGGAATGAGGTGTGTGGTGGGTAATGAGGTGGGGAGTGAGGTGTATGAGTGGGGAGTGAGATGTATTAGTAGGGAGTGAGGTGTATGAGTGGAGAGTAAGATGTATTAGTAGGGAGTGAGGTATGTGAGTAAGGAATGAGATGTGTGAATGGGGAATGAGTTGAGTATGACAGAATTTAGAGTGAAGTGAGTGTGACTGATGGATAAGTGAGGGAAGTGTGGGTGACTGGTGAGTGTGTATATGTGGCTGAGTAGGGCTGACTGGAGAGTTTGGTGAATGCAGCTGATTGGTGAGTATGGTTGACTGGTGAGTGCGGCTGACTGGAGAATGAGATGAGTGTAGATGACAGGATAGTATTGAGAGTGTGGGGGACTGGAGAGAGTGGTGAATGTGGCTGACTGGAGAGTGTGGTGAGTGGCTCACTGGAGAGTAGTAAGTGGCTGACTGGAGTGTGAAGTGAGTTTGACTGACTGGAGAGTGTGGCTCACAGGTGAGTGTGTTGAGTAGGGCTGACTGAAGTGTGATGAATGTGGCTGACTGGTTAGTGTGGTAGCTGGAGTGAGTGTAGCTGACTGGGGAGGGGAGAGGGTTGTTTGGCTGATTGGAGAGAGAGTGGAGTGTGTTGCAAGTGCAGCTGACTGGAAAGTGGTACAAGTTTGGCTGACTGGAGAGTTTGATGAGTGCAGCTGACTGGAGAGAGTTGTGAGTACAGCTGACTGAAGAGAGCAGTGAGTGTGGCTGACTGAAGAGTGTGGTGAGTGTAGCTTATTGGAGTGTTTGGTGAGTGTGGCTGTCTGGAGAGGAATGTGAGTGGGTGACTGGAGAGTGGTGTATGGGTGGGTAATGTGGGGAGTGAGATGTGTGATATTGGATTGAGGTATGTGAGTAGAGAATGAGTGTGTGAGTGCAGAATGAGGTGTGTGAGTGGGTAGTGAGTTGAGTATGACAGAATTTGGAGTGAAGTGAGTGTGACTGATGGATAAGTGAGTGAAGTGTGGGTGACTGGTGAGTGTGTATATGTGGCTGAGTGGGGCTGACTGGAGAGTGTGGTGAATGCAGCTGATTGGTGAGTATGGTTGACTGGTGAGTGTGGTGGACTGGAGAATGAGATGAGTGTAGATGACAGGATAGTATTGAGAGTGCAGGAGACTGGAGAGTGAGGTGAATGTGACTGACTGGTGAATGTGGCAGACTGGAGAGTGCAGCTGACTGTAGAGACAGGAGAGTGCAGCTGACTGGGTAGTATAGCGAGTGTGGCTAGTCTAAGAGTGATGTGAGTGTAGCTGACTGGAGTGTGCAGCAGATTGAGGAGTGGTGAGTGCAGCTGACTGGAGAGAGTTTTGAGTGTGGCTGACTAGAGAATGTGGCTGATTGGAGAGTGGTGAGTGTGACTGACTAGAGAATGTGGCTGATTGGAGAGTGGTGAGTTTGACTGACTGGAGAGTGAGGTGAATGTGCGACTGATTGGTGGGTGAATTAGTGCGACCTACTGCTTCTTCTTTCTTTTCTTCTTTTGATGGTTGTGACTGGATGATTGGGTTGTAGACTCCCTGAGGTGGTGGATGAGCAAATGAAGTTCATCTTCTGCTCTCCCTCCATTTCTTTTGGGAGACTGGTGATTGTGATGTGTCTGTGGAGTTAGTTGAGTGTGTCTGGAGAATGAGGTGTGTGTGTGTGTGTGTGTGTTCTTCTTCATTCCATTACTCTGCCCCTGTTCTTCCCCGAAGCATTTCCTCCCCATTATTCTGCCATTGTTTTTCTCCCCTCGCTTTTCTTCACCCCTTTTTGTTATCTTTCTATTCCCCCCTTCATCTTCCCCCTTCTTCTTTTCCCGCTTCTTCACTCCATCTTCGACCGTTTTTCTTCATCTTCTTTTACCCATTTTCTCCCCCCATTCTTCTCCCCACCATTTCTTCTCCCTTGTTTTCAACCCGTTCTTTCCTCGTTCTAAACTCTATTCTTAAGACGAAGAAGAAGAAGGCGAAGAAGAAGGCGCCCTTCTTCTTCCCCCTTCTTCTCTTAAAATTTCTCTTTTTTTTCTTTTATACTAACCCAATTATTCTTCCCTTTCTTCTCCCACCATTCTTCTCCCCTTTCTTATTCCCCATTCTTCTCCCACCATTCTTCTCCCCTTTCTTATTCCCCTTTCTTATTCCCCATTCTTCTCCCACCTTTCTTCTGCACCCTTTCTTCTGCTCCTTCTGTTTAATTCCTTCTTCTTTGCCTCTTCTTCTCCTCCCTTCTACTCCCCCCTTTAACTTTGCCTCTAATTTTTCCCCATTCATCTTCCTGTTCTTTTCCCTCCATTCATCTCCCTTATCCTTCTCCCCGTTTTGTTTTTCTTATTTGCCTCTGCTTCTACCACCCGTGTGTTACCGGGGCCCGAAAGGGGAGCAAAGAATAGTAACACTGCACCCTACCATGCATGTCGTAAAAAGCGACTAAGGAGGGTTGGGAATGGGGCTGGTTACCCCATCCCGTAAAAAACTTCACAGACTTTGGACAAGTCTGCTTTCCTTTTTTCCACCCTTCTTATCCCCCATTCTACTCTATTCCATACCCACTTCTTTTTCACGCCTTCTTCTTCCGTTCTTCTATGCCCAATTTTCTTTTCTCCATATTTTCTTCTACTTCATCTCTTTTTCTTTGTCCCTTTTTCTCCCCTTTTCCTTTTTCTTCTTGCTCTTCTTCCCGAAGAGTGAGGATTGTGTGAGGGGAAAGTGAGGTTTGTGTGGTTGATGAGTGTGACTGAAGAGTGAGATGTATGATTGGAGATTGAGGTGCATATGAATGGGGATTGAGGTGTGTGTGTGTGACTCTGGAGTAAGGTGAGTAAATGTGGAGTGAGGTGTGTAAGTAGGGAGTGAGGTGTGTGGGTAGGTAGTGAGGTGTGAGTAGGGAGTGAGGTGTGTGAGTAGGGAGTGAGGTGTGTGAGTAGGGAGTGAGGTATGTGAGTTAGGGAGTGAGGTATGTGAGTAAGGAATGAGATGTGTGAATGGGGAATGAGTTGAGTATGACAGAATTTAGAGTGAAGTGAGTGTGACTGATGGATAAGTGAGGGAAGTGTGGGTGACTGGTGAGTGTGTATATGTGGCTGAGTAGGGCTGACTGGAGAGTGTGGTGAATGCAGCTGATTGATGAGTATGGTTGACTGGTGAGCACGGCTGACTGGAGAATGAGATGAGTGTAGATGACAGGATAGTATTGAGAATGCGGGGGAATGGAGAGAGTGGTGAATGTGGCTGACTGGAGAGTGTGGTGAGTGGCTCACTGGAGAGTAGTGAGGGGCTGACTGGAGTGTGTAGTGAGTTTGACTGACTGGAGAGTGTGGCTCACAGGTGAGTGTGGTGAGTAAGGCTGAGTGGTGAGTAAGGATGACTGAAGTGTGATGAATGTGGCTGACTGGTTAGTGTGGCTGGCTGGAGTGAGTGTAGCTGACTGGGGAGAGGGTTGTGTTTGGCTGATTGGAGAGAGTGGAGTGTGTGGCAAGTGTGGCTGACTGGAAAGTGGTACAAGTTTGGCTGATTGGAGAGTTTGATGAGTGCAGCTGACTAAAGAGAGTTGTGAGTACAGCTGACTGAAGAGAGCAGTGAGTGTGGCTGACTGAAGAGTGTGGTGAGTGTAGCTTATTGGAGTGTTTGGTGAGTGTGGCTGTCTGGAGAGTAATGTGAGTGGCTGACTGGAGAGTGGTGTATGGGTGGGTAATGTGGTGTGTAAGTGGGGAGTGAGATGTGTGATATTAGATTGAGGTATGTGAGTAGAGAATGAGTGTGTGAGTGCAGAATGAGGTGTGTGAGTGGGTAGTGAGTTGAGTATGACAGAATTTGGAGTGAAGTGAGTGCGACTGATGGATAAGTGAGTGAAGTGTGGGTGACTGGTGAGTGTGTATATGTGGCTGAGTGGGGCTGACTGGAGAGTGTGGTGAATGCAGCTGATTGGTGAGTATGGTTGACTGGTGAGTGTGGCTGACTGGAGAATGAGATGAGTGTAGATGACAGGATAGTATTGAGAGTGCGGGAGACTGGAGAGAGTGGTGAATGTGGCTGACTGGAGAGTGTGGTGAGTGGCTCACTGGAGAGTAGTAAGTGGCTGACTGGAGTGTGTAGTGAGTTTGACTGACTGGAGAGTGTGGCTCACAGGTGAGTGTGGTGAGTAAGGCTGAGTGGTGAGTAAGGCTGACTGAAGTGTGATGAATGTGGCTGACTGGTTAGTGTGGCTGGCTGGAGTGAGTGTAGCTGACTGGGGAGTGTGTTGTGTTTGGCTGATTAGAGAGAGTGGAGTGTGTAGCAAGTGCAGCTGACTGGAAAGTGGTACAAGTTTGGCTGACTGGAGAGTTTGATGAGTGCAGCTGACTAAAGAGAGTTGTGAGTACAGCTGACTGAAGAGAGCAGTGAGTATGGCTGACTGAAGAGTGTGGTGAGTGTAGCTTATTGGAGTGTTTGGTGAGTGTGGCTGTCTGGAGAGTAATGTGAGTGGCTGACTGGAGAGTGGTGTATGGGTGGGTAATGTGGTGTGTAAGTGGGGAGTGAGATGTGTGATATTGGATTGAGGTATGTGAGTAGAGAATGAGTGTGTGAGTGCAGAATGAGGTGTCTGAGTGCGTCATGAGTTTAGTATAACTGAAGTTATAGTGAAGTAAGTATGGATGACTAGGGAATGCGCGGCAGACTAGTTATTGTTGTGTGTACATCTTGCTGGAGAGTGTTCTGACTGGGGAGTGTACTGCTGCATGGCTAACTTGGGAGTGTGGTGTGTGGGTCTGACTGGAGAGTGTGGTAAGTGTTGCTGACTGGAGATTGGTGCCTGTGACTGACTGGAGAGTGAGATGTGCACTGACTGAGGAGTGTGGTGAGGCTGACTGGGGAGTGAGTTTAGTGTGGCTGGTGAGTGAATTGAGTGTGGCTGACTAGAGAGAGCAGTTTTGGCTGACTGCAGAGAGTTGTGAATGTGGCTGACAGGAGAGTTTTAAGTGCAGCTGATTGGAGAGCATGGTGAGTGCAGCTGACTGGAATGTGATGTTGCAGTTGACTGGAGAGTAAGATGAGTGTGGCTGACTGGAGAGTGATGTCTGCAATTGACTGGAGAGTGGTGAGTGCACTGACTGGGGAGTGTGGTGAGGCTGACTGGGAAGTATGATGAGTGTGGCTAACTGGGGAGTGCCTGGTTAACTAGGGAGTGTGGTGTGCATGGCTGAGTAGGGAGTGTGGTGTGTGCATCTGACTGGCAAGTGAGTTGAGTGTGTCTGACTGATGAGTGAGGTGGGTGTGGCTGACTGGGGAGTGTGGAGAATGAGATAAGTGTGGCTGATTGGAGAGTGTGGTGACTGAGGTGATTGCAACTGGTGAGTGAGGTGAGTGTGGCTGACTGGGGAGTGTGGTGTGTGCATCTGACTGGTGAATGTGGCAGACTGGAGAGTGCAGCTGACTGTAGAGACAGGAGAGTGCAGCTGACTGGGTAGTATGGCGAGTGTGGCTAGTCTAAGAGTGATGTGAGTGTGGCTGACTGGAGTGTGCAGCAGATTGAGGAGTGGTGTGTGCAGCTGACTGGAGAGAGTGGTGAGTTTGGCTGACTAGAGAATGTGGCTGATTGGAGAGTGGTGAGTGTGACTGACTAGAGAGTGTGGCTGATTGGAGAGTGGTGAGTGTGACTGACTTGAGAATGTGGCTGATTGGAGAGTGGTGAGTTTGACTGACTGGAGAGTGAGGTGAATGTGCGACTGATTGGTGGGTGAATTAGTGTGACCTACTGCTTCTTCTTTCTTTTCTTCTTATTTTGATGGTTGTGACTGGATGATTGGGTTGTAGACTCCCTGAGGTGGTGGATGAGCAAATGAAGTTCATCTTCTGCTCTCCCTCCATTTCTTTTGGGAGACTGGTGATTGTGATGTGTCTGTGGAGTTAGTTGAGTGTGTCTGGAGAATGAGGTGTGTGTGTGTGTGTTCTTCTTCATTCCATTCTTCTGCCCCTGTTCTTCCCCAAAGCATCTCCTTCCCATTATTCTGCCATCGATTTTCTCCCCTCGATCTTCTTCACCCCTTTTTTTATCTTTCTATTTCCCCCTTCATCTTCCCCCTTCTTCTTTTCCTGCTTCTTCACTCCATCTTTGACCGTTTTTCTCCACCTTCTTTTACCCATTCTTCTCCCCACCATTTCTTCTCCCTTGTTTTCAACCCGTTCTTTCCTCATTCTAACCTCTATTACGAAGAAGAAGAAGGCGCCCTTCTTCTTCGTCTTAAGAATAGAGGTTAGAACGAGGAAAGAACGGGTTGAAAACAATTGAGAAGAAATGGTGGGGAGAAGAATGGGGGCAGAAGAATGGGTAAAAGAAGGTGGAGAAAAACGGTCGAAGATGGAGTGAAGAAGCGGGAAAAGAAGAAGGGGGAAGATGAAGGGGGAAATAGAAAGATAAAAAAAGGGGTGAAGAAGATCAAGGGAAGAAAATCGATGGCAGAATAATGGCAAGGAGATGCTTTGGGGAAGAACAGGGGCAGAAGAATGGAATGAAGAAGAACACACACACACACACACCTCATTCTCCAGACACACTCAACTAACTCCACAGACACATCACAATCACCAGTCTCCCAAAAGAAATGGAGGGAGAGCAGAAGATGAACTTCATTTGCTCATCCACCACCTCAGGGAGTCTACAACCCAATCATCCAGTCACAACCATCAAAAGAAGAAAAGAAAGAAGAAGCAGTAGGTCGCACTAATTCACCCACCAATCAGTCGCACATTCACCTCACTCTCCAGTCAGTCAAACTCACCACTCTCCAATCAGCCACATTCTCAAGTCAGTCACACTCACCACTCTCCAATCAGCCACACTCTCTAGTCAGTCACACTCACCACTCCCAATCAGCCACATTCTCTAGTCAGCCACACTCAAAACTCTCTCCAGTCTGCTGCACTCACCACTCCTCAATCTGCTGCACACTCCAGTCAGCCACACTCACATCACTCTTAGACTAGCCACACTCGCCATACTACCCAGTCAGCTGCACTCTCCTGTCTCTACAGTCAGCTGCACTCTCCAGTCTGCCACATTCACCAGTCAGATGCACACACCACACTCCCCAGTCAGCCACACTCACCTCACTCACCAGTTGCAATCACCTCAGTCACCACACTCTCCAATCAGCCACACTTATCTCATTCTCCACACTCCCCAGTCAGCCACACCCACCTCACTCATCAGTCAGACACACTCAACTCACTTGCCAGTCAGATGCACACACCACACTCCCTACTCAGCCATGCACACCACACTCCCTAGTTAACCAGGCACTCCCCAGTTAGCCACACTCATCATACTTCCCAGTCAGCCTCACCACACTCCCCAGTCAGTGCACTCACCACTCTCCAGTCAATTGCAGACATTGCTCTCCAGTCAGCCACACTCATCTTACTCTCCAGTCAACTGCAACATCACATTCCAGTCAGCCGCACTCACCATGCTCTCCAATCAGCTGCACTTAAAACTCTCCTGTCAGCCACATTCACAACTCTCTGCAGTCAGCCAAAACTGCTCTCTCTAGTCAGCCACACTCACTTCACTCACCAGCCACACTAAACTCACTCCCCAGTCAGCCTCACCACACTCCTCAGTCAGTGCACATCTCACTCTCCAGTCAGTCATAGGCACCAATCTCCAGTCAGCCACACTTACCACACTCTCCAGTCAGACCCACACACCACACTCCCTAGTCAGCCATGCAGCAGTACACTCCCCAGTCAGAACACTCACCACTCTCCAGCACTCAACACTCTCCAGTCAGATGTACACACAACACTAACTAGTCTGCCGCACATTCCCTAGTCAGCCATACTTACTTCACTCAAACTTCAGTTATACTCAACTCACCAAGCACTCACACACCTCATTCTGCACTCACACACTTATTCTCTACTCACATACCTCAATCCAGTATCACACATCTCACTCCCCACTTACACACCACATTACCCACCCATACACCACTCTCCACTCAGCCACTCACATTATTCTCCAGACAGCCACACTCACCAAACACTCCAATAAGCTACATTCACCACACTCTTCAGTCAGCCACACTCACTGCTCTCTTCAGTCATCTGTACTCACAACTCTCTCCAGTCAGCTGCACTCATCAAACTCTCCAGTCAGCCAAACTTGTACCACTTTCCAGTCAGCTGCACTTGCCACACACTCCACTCTCTCCAATCAGCCAAACACAACCCACTCCCCAGTCAGCTACACTCACTCCAGCCAGCCACACTAACCAGTCAGCCACATTCATCACACTTCAGTCATCCTTACTCACCACTCAGCCTTGCTCACCACACTCACCTGTGAGCCACACTCTCCAGTCAGTCAAACTCACTACACACTCCAGTGAGCCACTAACTACTCTCCAGTGAGCCACTCACCACACTCTCCAGTCAGCCACATTCACCACTCTCTCCAGTCCCCCGCACTCACAATACTATCCTGTCATCTACACTCATCTCATTCTCCAGTCAGCCGCGCTCACCAGTCAACCATACTCACCAATCAGCTGCATTCACCACACTCTCCAGTCAGCCCCACTCAGCCACATATACACACTCACCAGTCACCCACACTTCACTCACTTATCCATCAGTCACACTCACTTCACTCCAAATTCTGTCATACTCAACTCACTACCCACTCACACACCTCATTCTGCACTCACACACTCATTCTCTACTCACATACCTCAATCTAATATCACACATCTCACTCCCCACTTACACACCACATTACCCACCCATACACCACTCTCCAGTCAGCCACTCACATTACTCTCCAGACAGCCACACTCACCAAACACTCCAATAAGCTACACTCACCACACTCTTCAGTCAGCCACACTCACTGCTCTCTTCAGTCAGCTGTACTCACAACTCTCTCCAGTCAGCTGCACTCATCAAACTCTCCAATCAGCCAAACTTGTACCACTTTCCAGTCAGCCACACTTGCCACACACTCCACTCTCTCCAATCAGCCAAACACAATCCTCTCCCCAGTCAGCTACACTCACTCCAGCCAGCCACACTAACCAGTCAGCCACATTCATCACACTTCAGTCATCCTTACTCACCACTCAGCCTTACTCACCACACTCACCTGTGAGCCACACTCTCCAGTCAGTCAAACTCACTACACACTCCAGTCAGCCACTTACTACTCTCCAGTGAGCCACTCACCACACTCTCCAGTCAGCCACATTCACCACTCTCCAGTCTCCCGCACTCTCAATACTATCCTGTCATCTACACTCATCTCATTCTCCAGTCAGCCGCACTCACCAGTCAACCATACTCGCCAATCAGCTGCATTCACCACACTCTCCAGTCAGCCCTACTCAGCCACATATACACAGTCACCCACACTTCACTCACTTATCCATCAGTTGCACTCACTTCACTCCAAATTCTGTCATACTCAACTCTCTCCCCATTCACACATCTCATTCCTTACTCACATACCTCACTCCCTACTAATACATCTTACTCTCCACTCATACACCTCACTCCCTACTAATACATCTCACTCCCCACTCATACACCTCACTCCCCACTCACACACCTCATTACCCACAACACACCTCATTCCTTACTTATATACCTTACTCCACATTTACTCACCTTACTTTTTCCCACCCTTCTTATCCTCCATTCTACTCTATTCCATACTCACTTCTTTTGCACGCCTTCTTCTCCTTCCGTTCTTCTATGCCCAATTTTCTTTTCTCCATATTTTCTTCTGCACCCTTTCTTCTGCTCCTTCTTTTTAATCCCTTCTTCTTTGCCTCTTCTCCTCCCTTCTACTCCCCCCTTTAAGGGGAGGAGCTACCCTGAAATGCTATTTTCGTTATTAATTGCTGGATTTCAATGAAAATGCACAGACTTAACCTATATCAATACTAGATACGAAAAATGAAGAGTTTTATGGCACTGCACTACTGGTTGCCATAGAAACGGCGGCCATATTGGATTCTATTGTTCTATTTCAATTTGCTAAGGCTTTTTTATTTATTAAGCTTCTACCAAATCCCACAATGATAAATTTTACATTCTATTTCAATAAAATCAAAAGTAATCAGAGGATACTCAAAATCCTATTCCCCATTCGTTTGTCCCATTATTTTTCTCCCTTTTCTTGGTGGATTTTCTTTAATCCAAAAAAAAGTTCTAGCACCCTTTCTTCTGCTCCTTCTTTTTAACAAATTTTTGCCTAAATTTCCATTACTTTTTACAATCCCCCCCTTTAAAGTTTGCCTCTAATTTTCCCCCATCCATCAATGTGTTCTTTTCCCTCCTTATCCTTCAACATATTTGCCAATTTTTTTGCCTCTGCTTTACCACCCGTGTGTTACCGGGGTTTTAAGAAATTAGGAGCAAAGAATAGTAACACTGAGAACCCTAATCCATGCATGTCTCCATAAAAAGACTACAAGGGTTGGGCATGGGGCTGTTACCCCATTGCCCGTAAAAACTTGTCACAGAACATTGGACAAGTCTGCTTTCCTTTTTTCCACCCTTCTTATCCTCCATTCTAAATGTATTCCATACCCCTTCTTTTTAGCGCCTTCTTCTCTTCTGTTTTCAATGCCCAATTTTTCTTTTCTCTCATATTTTTGTCTTTACTAAAGTCTCTTTTTTTTTGTCCCTTTTTCTCCCCTCTTCCTTTTATTCTCCCCAAATTGAACCAGTTTTCATTATTGCTAAAACTTTTCCCAAAGAGTGGAGGATTGTGTTTTAGGGGGAAAAAAGTTTGTGGACTTTGATGAATGTGTCTGAAATAGTGAAATGTTATGATTGGGGATTGAGGTGCATATGAATGTCAATTGAGGTGTGTGTTGACTCAGGAGTTAAAATGAGTAAATGTGGAGTAAGGTATAAAGATTATGGGCAATGAGGTGTGTGCCAATTAATGATGTGGGAGTAATATGAGTGGGAGTGAGATGTATTAGTAGGGAGTGAGGTGTATGAGTGGAGAGTAAGATGTATTAGTAGGGAATGAGGTAGGTGAGTAAGGAATGAGATGTGTGAAATAAGGGAGTGAATTGAGTAAAATAACTTACTAGACATGAAAACCTACCGGCAGTGAAGTGAGTGCAACTGATGGATAAGTGAGTGAAGTGTGGGTGACTGGTGAGTGTGTATATGTGGCTGAGTAGGGCTGACTGGAGAGAGTTGTGAGTACAGCTGACTGAAGAGAGCAGTGAGTGTGGCTGACTGAAGAGTGTGGTGAGTGTAGCTTATTGGAGTGTTTGGTGAGTGTGGCTGTCTGGAGAGTAATGTGAGTGGCTGACTGGAGAGTGGTGTATGAGTGGGTAATGTGGGGAGTGAATGAGTGATGATTGATTGAATGCTATGCTATCACAATACTTTACACGTGTGAGTGCAGAATGAGGTGTGTGAGTGGGCTTCACAAATGAGTACCTGCCTCAGTATGACACTTGAACTTCCTGAAGCGAGTGCAAATGATGGATAAGTGAGTGAAATGTGGGTGAAGATGTGTAAACAAGCATGAGTGGGGCTGACTGGAGAGTGTGGTGAATGCAGCTGATTGGTGAGTATGGTTGACTGGTGAGTGCAGTTGACTGGAGAATGAGATGAGTGTAGATGACAGGATAGCATTGTGAGTGTGGCTGAATTGAGAGTGCTGGTGGCTAGAGAGTGGTGAATGTGGCTGACTGGAGAGTGTGGTGAGTGGCTCACTGGAGAGTAGTGAGTGGCTGACTGGAGTGTGTAGTGAGTTTGACTGACTGGAGAGGGTGGCTAACACAGGGGCATCTGTGGTGTCAGTAAGGCTGAAACTGAATTTTGAGTGAAACAAATGTGGCTGACTGGTTAGTATGAATCATGGAGTGAGTGTACTGACTGGGGTGAGGGTTTCCCGTTTGCTGATTGGAGAGAGTGAAGTGTTGGTGAGTGCGGCTGACTGGTAAAGTGGTACAAGTTAACTGACTGGAGAGTTTGAAGAGTGCAGCTGACTTTGAAGTCAGTTCCAGTAAGTAGCAACGTCTGAAGGTGTAGGTGACTGTAGATTAAACCTTGGAGTGTTTGGTGAGTCACTGTGGGCTGACTGGAGAGTAATGTGAGTGGCCACTGGAGAGTGTGGTGTATGGGTGGGTTTAATGTTGTGTGTAAGTGGGGAGTGAGCCCTGTTGATATTGGATTCTGAGGTATGTGAGTAGAGAATGAGTGGTGAGTGTCTGATTGCGGTGTGTGAACCACTAAGTGAGTTGAGTATAACTGAATTTGGAGTGAAGTAAAATTCTAATCAAAGGCCGCATCGAACAGCAACTAGGTAGTGTTGTGTATTTCAACCTTCATTGCCTGAGTACCAATGTGTTGAGGGCACCATTATATCGTCACAATAAGTACGTGTTACCTGCACTGTAGAGTGGTGAGTCTTGCTTCCATCTCTCTAACTCTGGCCTATTCCAGTTGGAGGTAACGAGAGCATCTCGTTTTTTTAGGCATTGTCACATCAATAACAAATCAAAACTGAGATACCGTAAACACGCGGCCATTTTGTCGTTGCCGGTCACGTGAACGCGCACAGCCAATAAAAATTTAGAATCGAGGGGAAACCCTAAATGTTGACTTTGAAATTATAAATTTCCTATCTGGCATTTGGAATCCCGAAATAAGTGACCTGCTTACAGTAAAGTGTAGATTTGGACGAATCCAACGATGCATAATATGTAGGGGTGTAAGCTTGGTTGCTATGAAAGAAACCAGGTCTAAATTGGACATATTTTGTCGAGTTTGAGAAAATCTGTCTGTACCATACCTTTTTCAAAGTCAAAATACATATTGTTAGAATGCATTTGGACATTTAATTCTGTTATATTTAGATTCGGGAGATGCTAAAGTATCAGAAAATGGACTAATCCCAAATTCTTAATTATTTTTATTTCAACCGAGAAATGCCTGGCGCTCCTCCCCTTAACTTTGCCTCTAGTTTTTCCCCATTCATTTTCCTGTTCTTTTCCCTCCATTCATCTCCCTTATCCTTCTCCCCGTTTTGTTTTTCTTATTTGCCTCTGCTTCTACCACCCGTGTGTTACCGGGGCCCGAAAGGGGAGCAAAGAATAGTAACACTGCACCCTACCATGCATGTCGTAAAAAGCGACTAAGGAGGGTTGGGCATGGGGCTGGTTACCCCATCCCATAAAAAACTTCACAGACTTTGGACAAGTCTGCTTTCCTTTTTTCCACCCTTCTTATCCCCCATTCTACTCTATTCCATACCCACTTCTTTTTCACGCCTTCTTCTCCTTCCGTTCTTCTATGCCCAGTTTTCTTTTCTCCATATTTTCTTCTACTTCGTCTCTTTTTCTTTGTCTCGTTTTCTCCCCTCTTCCTTTTTCTTCTTGCTCTTCTTCCATTCACATTCTTGTGGATCTGTATGCTTTTGCAATTATTTGTCATCTTCATATATTAGGCTTTGGTCATCTGCAAACAGTATCTCATTCAGTGAGCTGTATTCTCCAATTCTTTATCTTGACTAAATGTTAATAACCCCAACTTCTATTCACAGTGAAATGTCAGTAACCACTCCATTTCCATAAATTGTTTGTATCTTCTCAGCTTTTTTGTCTTCTTTGGAGTTTAGCTTCTCAAAACTCTTGGCCTAAATTTCCCCTTGCAATCATTTCCTTTTTCTCACTATCCTTCTATTTCCTACATTACATTCTAAATACTACTTTATATCTACATTTCAGAGTTTAGACATTAGAGGACTGAAATGGTACGAAATCATGAATGTGGAAGTGACGACAAGAACCAGACAATTGCCAGTGGAACAAGAAGATGCAGGTGATGGATAGGACATCAAAGGATAGTACAAAATCACCAATGTAGAAGTGATTCAAGAACCAGACAAGGTAACTTTAGAAATTAAAAAGGAATATAAAGAGATTGGGAGACGCTGTAGCACAGTGGTTAGTGCACTGGCTTCCTAGTTCGGTGGTTTCAATCCCCAGTTGAGGTGGGATATTTTTAGACTGCAAACAGCTCTAGGGTCGACCCAACCTCAAGAATTGGGTACCAGAGCAACTTCTGGGAAGGTTAAGACTGCTGGCGTGATGCTGACCACATCACCCCTAGTGTGCTGATTGTCGAGAAAATATGGGGCCTAACACCATATTCCCAATATGCCTCAGTGGGCGTGGAAACAGGATCTCTTTACCTTATAAAGAGATTGACAGGAAGTCCATTATAATATGGTAAGACTTTTATAAATGTGCTTTTGCAGAAAAGAAGGTTTGACATGATGACAAGGTCAGTAACACACCGAATTCTCTTTATAAACGGGTGCTTGCGTAGAATAGAAGGACTGAAATGGTATGACAGTCACAAATGTGGAATTGGTGACAAGAACCAGACAAGTGCCAGTGGAACAAGAGTTGACAAGAAGACACTGGCGATGGATAGGACACACATTCAGGAAACATGTTGATAGCAATACAAGGCAGTCCTTGTTCTGGAATCCACAGGGAAAGAGAATGAACAAACTTTATTTTCAAAGGGTTGAGAATTGGGCACACAGGCCCATCTAACATTCTACCCTTCCTTTCGCTCATCTTTCATACTATATTCATTCATTCTCATTTGCATGTTACATATCAATTTCAAGAAATTCAACGTAAAGTAAAATAATAATATAGCACACTCATATTAACATTAATTACTTATAAGCATGACATAACATATGTTGAAAAGTACAAACATCGTCATTAGAACCTACAGTTGATGTTATAAGAAAAGATAATCCGATTAGGGGGGGCATGTAATCAGAATTCAGACAGTATTCAAAAAGTCTATGATTGTATGAATAGGGACTGAGGTTGTTTCTTAGGTAATGTGGAAGACAATTCCAAAGATGAGCAGCAGAGTACGCTAAGCTTTTCTTGAATAAGTCAAGCCTAGGCTTGGGCACTTGCAATCTGTTAAAGCGTAGACTGCCTCTTTCATTGTAATTGAACATTGGCCACAGATATGCTGGAGCATTGTGTGACAGGATTTTGTGAACAAATTTAGCTTTGTTAAACAGAAGGCGCTTTCTTAAGGGCAGTATTCAGAGATTTTTATAGAAATCTACACACTGAGTTTAGGCAGTTGTCAGAGACTAGACACACTGCACGCTTTTGTAGTGAACAAAGTCTCTTTTGGACATTGAGCAACCATCCCAGATTGTGGAGCAACATAGGTAGACCAAAAAAACACATGGAGAAGAGAGCTGGATACAGAGGGGAAAAAGATGAGGAAAACATGGAAAGAACTTGAGCGGATGGCACAGGACAGGAAGACTTGGCATGTGTTTGTTGAAGGCCTATGCTCCTCGGGGAGCTAAAGGGTATTGATTGATTGATGCTGCTCGAATTAACACAGAATCGTTTCTTGACAGGTTACTTATTAGCTATTTTATATAGTATTACAGCAGATATGTCCCTATTGCACAGCCTTTCTGACACTTATATAGAGCACATGTGGAAAGAGGTTGAGGAAAAGGTCAAAGATGAGAACAGAAGTTGTGATACACCCAAGGAAAGTGGCAATAACATTACATCAATAACATTACATTAACTCTTACTATCCGGCAAGCGCCATGAAGTGGCGCGGGTTTAGTACCAATTTTACAGCTCGCCAGTTCATGTGGCGCGCGACGGTAATGATAGCAAAACTAGCGTGTAAAAACGCGGTTTTAGCTCACGTATAGTAAGAGTTAATAGTATCACATGGACATCACAGCCAAGGGTAAAGGTAGTCCCATAGTAGATATTGCTGTAGAGGAGTAAAGTGTTTGAGACCCACTGCACTAGGTCAAGCTTTATGAGGTGGGCTTTCTGCCTTCCCTAACTCAAGAGCAGTGAGGTACTCCCTTACAGCTGAGTAGACTGGAGTGTGCTGCTACCAGGCTTAGAGCCTGGTAACTTTAGTAATTGCCAGCACTCTAACCACTCAGCCAGTCTGACACCCAAAGTTAAAGCTAAGTAAGCAAAAAGATGAGAAAAGTTGAATATACAACTTAAAGATTTGTTTTGTTGTATACTGCAGCTGGAGCCAACACCAGATCCTTGGGATGATATGGTCAAGGGTGAAATATCACATGATGTCCTTGACATCGAGGGAGATCCAGTAAGTTCTAAACAGTTAATTTCCATTGGTCAGATTGATGCTGTTATGTTTGTCATAATTAGTAGAGTTCACTTTTGGGATGTTAGATTGATATAATGTTATTGATATTGTCACAGTGGTAGTATTGTTAGCATTAAGTTAGTTAATCATTTAGAGGATAGTGAAGTTACCGAATTGATAATTTTAGCCATTTTTGGTGGTAGGGAAAAAAAAAAAGTAGTTCACTGTAGTAATATTTAGTTAGTCTTCTTTTTTTCCTTTTTTTTCTTCTTCTCATGGAGCCACCACTACAGCTGGTCACCTTCACAGGAAGCCTGCATCAACGCATTTATGTGTTCTTGCAGACGTGGTTTCTGAAGCCATTTGTTTTTCACAATTTGGTTGTCAGCCCTATGCACAACCTTCACTAGTTGACTTTTATGACATGCTTGAAGGATCATTGGGCCTATTTTTTTTGTCTCATTAGAAACCCCAGGGAAACACATGATGGAGGCAAGTCGGTCATATTAGTACTGTTAAATTCATGTTCATTATTTTTTTAAGCTCAACATATGAATGAAAGGGCATGTGATTGTCTCCCTGAAGATGATTGACCAAATAAAGAAAACTTTTGAAGTCACGACATCCAGGGTTCTTCATTAAGGAAAACTTACAGAACTATAAGATGTAGAATCATACACATATTTGTGCAGCAATAGAGGCACAGTTGGAGGGGCAGACAATGATGCCAAAATAAGAATACAAAAAGCAAGAGGAGCTTTTGTTGCATTGTGAAACACATGGAGAACAAGAAAAATCAAGTCCAACACAAAGATAAGAATCTTCAACTCAAATGTCAAGTCAGTCTTATTGTATGGCTCTGAGACATGGAGAACAACAAAAACAACCAAAAAGCTAGACTTTCATAAATGAGTACTTGTGTAGAATAGAAGGATTGAAATGGTATGAGATCAAAGGTCGGATGCAGTGGATCTCCAGCATCATATGTTTGTTGTCTTGATGGTGCACTCTGATAGACTCTTTCCTGCCCATCTCTTGATGTTATCTTTCCTGCCCATCTCTTGATGTTATCTTTCCTGCCCATCTCTTGATGTTATCTTCCTACTTACAGCAATGTCCTTTTCCTGTATGTTTGCCTTCAACTCTTCCTTACATTATAGTTTTCAACAAGGTGTTGTCTTTTTGTGTGTGGCCAAAATATTTTAGATGCCTAATTTTGATCTCCTTCATTAGTTTTTTTTTTATTCCTGGATTTTTAGGACCTCTTTATTTGTTTTCTTCTTTGTTTTCTTCTCTTTCCATGGTGTGCCCCTTTCTTCTATATACCCACATCTCAAGGGCCTCAATTCTTTCTTTCAACTGCTTGTATCATCTAAACCAGTGGTGGCCAAGCTAAGGTTGGCCGAGGGCCAGATTATGGTAAAGGGTAACACCAGAGGGCCAGACCTATAAAATCCTTAAAAAATAACGTTCTGAGATTTAGTTTTACATATATAATGAACCACGTACAGAAAGCAACGGCAAACTACTGTACTGCACATCTCCCAAGACATGTATACCAGTCTTCGGACTGAAATTACTGTAAAAAAAATATAATGAATCTGTTGTTTTAATTTGTTTTGTAATTTGTAATATGACATGTAATTATTTATTTCAAACATACATTTGTGTGTTATTTCATTGTGAAGAGTGTGGCTTCAATCAACAATAAGAGGCCGGCCAAAACAGGTTGGCGGGCCAGTCAAAACTGGTTGGCGGGCCGTAGTTTGGCCACCGCTGATCTAAACTATGCTGGCTTGCTTTGACACTCAGTCATAACAATAAAACAATCCCTGCAGTATGGATCACTTGGTGCACAAGGACACTATTAGTCAGATCAAATTCTAATCACAAAACTACTTCTGAATAAACTCACATAGAAACACACATGAACTGAGCATTACTCCTCGTGGCAATACACATCTAGGCCCTACATCATCATTGACAAAACATGATACAGCATTGCTTCTTGCACTACTAAATAACATCTGGGCTCTATATCATCATCAACAAAACATGGCACAGCATTGCTTCTTGCACTACTAAATAACATCTGGGCTCTACATCATCATCAACAAAACATGGCACAGCATTGCTTCTTGCACTACTAAATAACATCTGGGCTCTACATCATCATCAACAAAACATGGCACAGCATTGCTTCTTGCATTACTAACATCTAGGCTCTACATCATCATCAACAAAACATGACACAGCATTGCTTCTTGCATTACTAACATCTAGGCTCTACATCATCATCAACAAAACATGACACAGCATTGCTTATTGCACTTTCTTTTTTTTTCTTTTTTTTTCGTACGCCCGCTAACACTTGAGGCGAAATCTCAGGTTATTATTTTTTTTTTTTTTTAATGTCTAACCTGACATTGATTTTATGTGAGTATCCTATTTTCTTGTACAGAGACAAGTGTCCCTCTCCATTCAGGCATATACTCGCCATTTTTGGAGGTACCCATTAGAGCTGGGTCGGCTCAGGGGCCGCCAGTCCCTGGTCGATGACACTTCTTCAAATGTCCTCGCCAGGTCTCGAGTTAATCCAGTCCAAATCCCGGTCGATGAAAAATCCTCAAATGCCGTCGCCCGGGTTTGATCCTGAATCACCCGGTCGCCAGAGCGGTGTTGTAACCACTACGCTAGCTCGGCTCCTATTGCACTACTAAATAGCATCTGGGCTGTACATCATCATCAACAAAATATGACATAGCATTGCTTCTTGCACTACTAAATAACATCTGTGCTGTGCATCATTAGCACACTTTGATTGTATGATATTTTCTTTATCTCACAGGTCAGACTTTTTCAAACCAGAATTTCCTGTGGGTCACACCAAGTCATTTGAATCTGTCAGAACCTACACACACGGAGAAGGCTGGACCTTTGCTGTCTGCGGATTTCAGCAGAAGAGAACTTCAGTGTTGATCATGTAAGTGAAGAACTGAAACTATTTGCAAAGAGGCATGAAGCAAAGAACAGCAAATTTTTTTATGTTTATGAGGATGGCCCTAACAGGACTTAAGGTTTATTTATTTTTGTAATAAATTCTCTCCTTTGTAATCTTCTGTCCAAACACTTTAGTTTAAAAAAAAATACCAATTAGATAGTTTCATAGCAGAAACTGCTATAAGAGAGTGAAGTGTAACAGTTCATCACACTAAGTCCAGCTTTTTTAATGAGGTGACCAGTTTTCTTCCTTGTTGCCTTTGCCTTCCCTAACTTAAGAAAAGAGTCAGGTACCCATTTACATCTGGGTAGGCTGGAGCATGGCACTACCAGGGTTTGATGCTGGAACCTGGCAATTGTGCTGTGATAGGAAGGTGCCCTAACCGCTTAACCAATCACATACTCCCAAACACTTTAAATTACCATATTTCTGACCATATAAGACATGCTTTTTTTCCAGAAATTTTAAAAAACTACCTTACATCTTATAATGTGATAATCATTGCTGTCATAAACAAACATGTTATCTTTTATCATTTCAACTTTCAAATGTTTAAAATATTTTGGGTAATGATCAATCGCCTATGTAATAAATTGCTTTTATTTAAAAATAATTCAGTAGTTTTATATGTGCAGTAAAATGCTTTTGTTTAAAAAGAAGAAAAGCAATATTAATTGTGCAATATAATAAATACTTTCCTATAGGTCACTACTTGAAACACAGAAGCCATCACTGAGAACCTGAGGTTATCTACCAACACACCACTGTATCACGAGCCAGAATAAATATTCTTCATACTTCGATCTTACCACCCCAGTGATAGCTTGCTATTCGAAGTGACTGGAAATATTAGCAGATGTTGGAAATGAAGACTTCTCCATCTCCGACCCCCGTACTTCAATAGCTACAATAAAAGAAAAACATAAAAATCAAGACAGTCACAATGAAAAGATTTAGAAGTTCAGGATTCACCCTGCCATGAGATACCAAATTGGTGCCGTTCCTAATAAGGTGATTCTTCTGGGTGGAAAGTAAACACGATATTGTTCAACATTTAGCGTACCAAGAAAAACATTGCCGAATCTCCTATGCTTTAGAAAGGTAAAGGAACCTGTTACACGCTGATGCGTGATGCCATATGATGATGGATGGCATCCGCATGTCTGGTTTTGTGTAGTGTGTAGATGTGTTCAGTCAAAACAATGTTCATGCAACAATAACAGGGCAATCCACATAGGACGTCAGTAAACTCACGACGTATAAAGTCAATGAGTCTTGAAACAGCCGTTGACGTTTTTCTTCATTATTTATTGTGGACGCCACAGTGACAAAATGGTTACGCAAATGTGTAGGCACATCAAACAGTCATTATCACAGCAACATTCAATACAGCAATAAACGGTAGACAGCATTACAATGATGAGTCAGATGCATGTTATATTTCAAAGTGCTGTAAATGTAGTCAGGTGAACAACTCCATCCTTTTCTATAACAGCCAGGAGATAACCAGATGTATGAGATCAGTTCACTCTCCTTAGTTTGACTTCAGCAAGACAGACACGTCTGCCGAAGTATAAATAATGTCCTCAAGAATATCCTCCAGATAATAAAGGTTTTCTAAACCTAGTTCATTTAACAAAGTAGCAAGTAATGGTCCTTGGAACCTGCATCAACCGATGCAGTACAATGCAGCGACATGTGAGCTGGGAAAGAACATCTCGTGACGACGACTTTCGGAGACAGGCTATGAATCGAAATCGCTCACGACCCAGAATCGATAGAGTTAATGAAAAAGTCAATTTACCTTGCTTTCATGAAATACACAGAAATATCACGCCTCCCGACATGTGGGAAAACACTAGAGGTATTATCTCGACTAAACGAAATATCCATAAGAGGACTACACATCCCTGACAGAACAAAAAAAAACGGAGATCCCCTCTTCAACGAGGCATCTCTTTCGCCATTCCAAATCGCTCACTCCCACTAGTGGTGGGCGGAAACCGATCGACCAAACAACAAGACAAGTCATGCGCAGTCCAGCGCAAAAATGACCACAGCTCAAAAGTTAACTGCATTCGATACTAACGCGAGAAGACAAATGTTGCGAGAATTTATCACGCAACATATCACCACCTCCTCCCGATAAAAAAAAAATGTGGAACAGAGTGTTTTTTCAATATCAAAGAGCAAGCGATAAGCGGCTCAAAACGCACGAATTATGCGCTGATAATTAATTAAATTGCCAAACAATAGGCTAATTATAGAGTGTCTGGTGAGGATATACCCAACAGAAAAATAAATATGTCTCAAAAAATATTCACATCGGGGAGGTGTCACCAACACACATCACGTTAGCATGTAAACACAATATACGTATAAAGTTACTATAATCATCATTAAACAGCATACTCTAATATTGTCTTTAAAAATGGATGTACAAATCTGATAGGAAAATTTAAATAGTACATTCTTTGACATGTAATGACATAAGTACATAGTAAAGTTAAACTACATGACGATCCAGGACATATGCTCTGGTATTCCGAGGGTAAGTACACAATCTAGAACTCGTAAGGTAAGTCCTCAGCTCAACAATGACATTCTGAGAAAGTACAAGCAATATAATGCTAATTAATAACTAATATGCTTCATAAGGTACAATACATTATTAATAATTGTGGCTGTTTAGTAAACTAACGGCCCTTATATTAACTACTCAGTCCTCCTCTATCATTTTAAAAAACGAACAGAAGAAGATGACAACAAAGCACGATAGTGTGTACATATAAAGTAAGTACAGATGTGCTAATCTATTGTAGAAATATAGGTGTGTTATGACTCTGTAATATATAGAAATATAGGACAGAAGTATTAGTTGGAGTCATGTGGGCATCTAGACAAAATGTCAGCCATCACATTATCCGCACCACGGATAGCTCGTACCGTGAAGTGAAAAGGTTGAAGAGCTATAGCATATCAAGTGGATCTCGAACTCTTCAACCTTTTCACTTTTTCTTCAACCCCACACTGGCCACCAAATGATGCGTGATGCCATATGATGATGGATGGCATCCGCATGTCTGGTTTTGTGTAGTGTGTAGATGTGTTCAGTCAAAACAATGTTCATGCAACAATAACAGGGCAATCCACATAGGACGTCAGTAAACTCACGACGTATATAGTCAATGAGTCTTGAAACAGCCGTTGACGTTTTTCTTCATTATTTATTGTGGACGCCACAGTGACAAAATGGTTACGCAAATGTGTAGGCACATCAAACAGTCATTATCACAGCAACATTCAATACAGCAATAAACGGTAGACAGCATTACAATGATGAGTCAGATGCATGTTATATTTCAAAGTGCTGTAAATGTAGTCAGGTGAACAACTCCATCCTTTTCTATAACAGCCAGGAGATAACCAGATGTATGAGATCAGTTCACTCTCCTTAGTTTGACTTCAGCAAGACAGACACGTCTGCCGAAGTATAAATAATGTCCTCAAGAATATCCTCCAGATAATAAAGGTTTTCTAAACCTAGTTCATTTAACAAAGTAGCAAGTAATGGTCCTTGGAACCTGCATCAACCGATGCAGTACAATGCAGCGACATGTGAGCTGGGAAAGAACATCTCGTGACGACGACTTTCGGAGACAGGCTATGAATCGAAATCGCTCACGACCCAGAATCGATAGAGTTAATGAAAAAGTCAATTTACCTTGCTTTCATGAAATACACAGAAATATCACGCCTCCCGACATGTGGGAAAACACTAGAGGTATTATCTCGACTAAACGAAATATCCATAAGAGGACTACACATCCCTGACAGAACAAAAAAAAACGGAGATCCCCTCTTCAACGAGGCATCTCTTTCGCCATTCCAAATCGCTCACTCCCACTAGTGGTGGGCGGAAACCGATCGACCAAACAACAAGACAAGTCATGCGCAGTCCAGCGCAAAAATGACCACAGCTCAAAAGTTAACTGCATTCGATACTAACGCGAGAAGACAAATGCTTACTGCCTGAATACTATTCATACTACCATGCTTCAGAGGGAGCTGCTTGAACCTGAATATTGTTAAAACATGCTTCAGAGGGAGCTGCTTGAACCTGAATATTGTTAAAACTTGCTTTAGAGGGAGCTGCTTGAACCTGAATATTGTTAAAACATGCTTCAGAGGGAGCTGCTTGAACCTGAATATTGTCGAATCTCCCATACTTCATAAAGAGCTGCATAAACCTGAATACTATTCATACTACCATGCTTCAGAGGGAGCTGCTTGAACCTGAATATTGTTAAAACATGCTTCAGAGGGAGCTGCTTGAACCTGAATATTGTCGAATCTCCCATACTTCATAAAGAGCTGCATAAACCTGAATACTATTCATACTAACATGCTTCAGAGGGAGCTACTTGAACTTGAATATTGCCGAATCTCCCATACTTCATAAAGAGCTGCATAAACCTGAATACTATTCATACTACCATGCTTCAGAGGGAGCTGCTTGAACCTGAATATTGTTAAAACATGCTTCAGAGGGAGCTACTTGAACTTGAATATTGTTAAAGCACCCATGCTTCAGAGGGAGCTGCTTGAAACTAAACATTGCCGAATCTCCCATGTTTTGGATGGAGCTGAACTGACTTAACTACTATCACCACCCCCATACCTTGGAAGAAGCTGAATGAACTTGAATACTTTCAACATCTTGTGCTTCGCAGGGAACTGACAGCACATACACTCAAACATACTTGCAACTTTTTGGAACCATTAATGAGTACTGTTTAATAAACTTGACTTTCATTAGTGCTTTTGGCGGAAGGATCTTCAATAGCAACATCATTTTTAATTTAGATTGTGAAGGACATTCATACATGTAGCAGTGATTACACATTTGCAATTCCATGGACAGTGAAGTTGCTTATTTTGTGTATGATTAATTAGTGTTATACTTCCAGTATAAAAATAGTGATGGAAGGCATGGTCCCTGGAAAAAGGGGAAGGGGTCGACCTAGACGCCGGTGGACCCAGGACATCACAGAGAGTCTGAACTTGTCTTTGGCTGATGCAGGTCGACTTGCCCAGAATCGTGATGCGTTCAGAGCAGCTGTAATGGAGACAACGTTCTGGAAAGAATACGTCACATGATGATGATACTTCCAGTGTGTGTTAGTTTACAAATTCTTAATAATTAATATCCCATGTGTTAGTTTAGTCCTCGGTTCTGGAACCAAGCCAGGAGGAAGGCAGCTGATAGAATAGTATGGCACTCTCTCTTACAAACCTCTACATCTCACGGTAGATGAGGAACGACTAAGTAAGCAAATGTTAGTTTATATTTCTTCACAACACACCCTTATCTTCCGACACCTCCATTTCACATATCGTTGTAGCATTGGCATATTCATTCACATTGTTTGTCGTTATTTCATTCCTATTCACTAAATAGTTGTACCATTTTATCGGACAGGGGTCGGAGTGGCTCAGAGGTATGGCGTCTGCCTCGTATTCAAGAGGTACCAAATTCAAATCCCAATTGAGGGATTATAATTTATTGAACTATTTTTTTTCAGAACCAGTGGTCCTAATTACATCATACCCCCGTCTCGGATACAGGTGAAAAAATAGGAGGTCCCGTGTGCAACTTGCGCACGTTAAAAACCCCACGGCAGTTGGAAATCGTAAAGAGTAGGCTTTTCAAGCCGCTGCCCTGGCAAAATTTAAAAATTAGGAAACCTACCCATACCAAAAATATTTGTAGAGTGTGTGATTCCTATACATTATATACACACATTGGGATTCTCGCCGGTGCTACTGAGTTTGTGCACTGTGCTGAGATCCTCTTTGTGTGATCTAAGGTGGGAGATTGGAGCACTCATGGCATTGTCCGTGTGCAATGAAGATAGTCCTTAAAAAAACCAAACCATTTTGTCATGGTTATTTAATTTGTTGGTTTAATTGCTATCATAATTAAAAATCATCAACATACATTGTTCTAGTATCTACTTTGATTATTGTTACCAATCGTTATTTATATTGTTTAATTTTTATTAGCTTTTCTCCCTCAGCCGTTAATTATTCTTCTTCTTGCAATCGCATCTTTGATGTTTATACCATCAGATGAGTTCTCATGATGAATTCAACCATTGTCTGGAGTTCCTCTTTAGCTCCATGTAGCTTTGAGTTTTGTGTTGAGTCATTGGGCCATTATATTTTTCTTAACTGGTCATACAGAGGACAATCCTGTAGAACATGCTCAGCAGTTTGTTCGTTTAATCCACATGTGCACAGTGGTGAAGCAGACAATCGTAGCTTGTACATGTGTTTATTCAGTTTGTTATGCCCTGTCCTGAGGCGAAAAATGGTGAACTGTCCCTGCCATTTTTTATTATTACCAGCATGATTTTATTGTTGCTTACATAAATTTTAGGATTTTCTAATTAGTACGTATTTTATAAGATGCCAATATTTATCTGTAGTACACAGTTACTTCGCATACATATAATTACGTCAAAATGGCACAAGCAAAGACTGTTAAATTACCACACCCCCATGCAACAAGAGATAAACAGGTTCCTGTACTCCAACCACATAAAGTACCACAACATCATGTACAACCAAATGACATGCCCCTACCCATTGATCCAACTACGGTTGCATTACAACATATTACCGAGACTTTACAGAATGTTGACCATTACTCCAAATTTCAAGCCATTAGATGTGGAAACATTACAGCACCACAAGTATCCCAAATCATCCACTTCTTATAAGTCATGTTGGACTTAGGAATTCAAGAGGAAATATTACTCACTCATGGAACTCTCATAAGGTTACAATGAGAAACTGATTATGTCTACAACTTATGTGCAAATCACAGAAGAAATCATACTGTCAGTGCCTTACAATGTGCCAACAACTCTCACACGGTAGCAGGTAGCATATGAACATAGATCAAATTATTCTCATCGGAAGTCAAACATTGATCCAAACTGGATACATTCTCTTATTGACCAGATCAACACTTCAGAGTCTCACATAACGATAATGCAATCATTTGTGCAAAAGCACTAGGATGTCTTCACTCTGTCAAATCTTGAGTTAGAAAGAACAAACAGTTACCATGGAGATACCCACCATTACTGACTCTCCCATTCATCTTAAGCCATACCACACACCATTGAAGAACAAAGAAATGGTAGAGAAGGCAATAAATGAGATGTTGGAGGCTAGGATAATTGAGAGATCCTGCTCTGAGTGGTCTTCACCCATTGTCATTGTCAAAAAGATTGATGGATCAAATCATTTTTGCTGTGACCACAGAGCATTAAACAAAATTACCAAGACTATTTCATACCCATTACCAAGAATTGATGACATTTTAGCAACATTAGTACACTCTGACTGGTTTACAACACTTGACGCCAGATCAGGTTTTTGGTGTATCCCAATGTCAGAAATGCGAAGTCGTCTACTTTTTGCACTCATATCAGATTTTATACTTGAAATGTTATGTCTTTTGGACTTACAGGAAGCCCAGCAACCTATATGTCACTCATGGACAAGGTACTCAAAGGTGTGCAATCATTTGCATTAGCATACATTGATGATATATTGATACACACTTCAGGATCCATAGACAACCATTGGGCTCCTATTGTGAGTCTTTAATCGACTATGCCAACATCATATCAAACTAAAATTGCGAACAGAAACCAAATATCTTGGATTCAGAGTAGGTATATGCCCAGATGATAAGGTACAAGCCATTAGAAACATGCCCAGACACACCACAGGACATACAACTCACAGATTTATCATATGATGGGTACTATTGCCAATGAGACACTTCGAAAGATCATTACCCAGTTGCAACAAGATCCATCAAAAGTAAAACATTAGATGCTGATACCAGAAGATAATGAATGACCAGCTCTGTTTTGTAGACTCTAAGGGTGAGATCACACTTAGGAAATGTATCTCCACACATTTCGTCCAGAGAATACTTAAACAGTTTCATGATAACAATGGACATGTTGGAAGAGACAAAACCTTAGATGTGATAAAAAGACGATATCGTTGACCAACACTACATAAAGATATAGTTATATGTCTCAAATTGTAGAACCTGCAGAATACGTTCTATGAAACCCATCCGTGCCCCCATTCAAGAAATGTCACGATTACACTTCTACCTCCTATATGTTCAGAAACCCACTTTTCCACTGGACAATCTTCTCAAACTACGTCATCTGTACCTTGGAGAGGATCCCATAGAGATCATACTACAGGAAAACATCATGTGCACACATTAGCTCACAGAAATGTACATAGAGCATTAGAGAAGACAAAGAATGTTAACCAGAACGCTACGTTACATGCGTTTAATGCAGGAGATCATGAGTATTATAGAAATCACATCAGGGACTCAAAGTTTGATAACAAATGGAGAGATGGATATAAAGTTATCCAATGTACATCCCCCACGACTTTCATCATTTGGAATGAAGAAAGAGACATCACTAAGGCATATGTTTTACAACTTTGCAAGGATTATCAGAAACCAGTCATCATCCCAAAGGTGATATCAGAATGCCCCCATTCTTCACAGTACGTATGTTGTTTCTCCCACAGAAGTTACCAATACCTAGGTCCCCATCTCGTCTAAAATCCATACAATACCAGTATCACATGTGCCCATGGACAAGGCATTATCCACATTAGTTCGATTCATCCAGACTTATATCACAGGGTCAAATAGTAATCAGAACATCATGTATGTGGTTATGCTAGGTATTGTATGAATATTATATTGCCTCATAAGATTATTACACAAAAACGTTGTTTTGCGAATAATAATTATAACAGTCTTACTGTTCCTCACCCAGTTCACATATTCACTGTTAATCACAAATGCTCATTAATAGGTGATACATTTTGAATTGATGCTTCGTATACATTTGCTAGTACTACTGTTCATAATATACAGCCACTCAATTTACTCGCTGACTTGAATGTTTCTGACACTGTAGTGTGGAAACTGATTACAGATAATATTACACTAGTGACTCGTATAGATATTCCATTTTCACTTGGCCACTATGCCAACGTTAGACATGAATGATATGTTACACAAATTACAAGTCGAGAATATCGATACTCGTACTAAATGGACAAATAGATTTACAATTCCATGCGTTTTTTGCCTTTATCATTATTATTGCTGTTATAAGAAAGGATCTGTTAATAGAGGTCAATATACTAAGAATAGAATTAACTAAGAATAGAATTACAAATGACAAGGAAGCTCTAGTCGAGTGTATCCAGATGACAAGAGTTAAATACTACTGATCAGGTCTCAAGTAATCCACTTCTATGTAGAAGACACCAACCTCCACCCCTTTCGCTTTGGAAGTAATTGCTGAACAAAAATGGAATCATCAGATCCCCATGTTAGTCATACAAGGAACAGCCCCCACAAGACTGTAAATAATTTAGTATATTTCACACTCAGTTTTTGAATCGATTATGCTTGCTGGAATGTGTTGGAATACTTGGTGTCATTGTAAATATGTTGTGGACAATAATTTTAGTTTCCACCATTCTTTGTTTGACATTCCTACTGTTGAATGCTTATTCTAACATTCTTCTTTCGTTATTCATGGTCAGGAGTATACATAACAGTCAGAACATTGTAATGTTAACATAATATGCTGACTATTTCAGTCTCCTATATAGAACTGACTATTCCAGTCTCCTATATAGAACTGACTATTCCAGTCACCTATATAGAACTGACTATTCCAGTCACCTATATAGAACTGACTATTCCAGTCTCCTATATAGAACTGACTATTCCTGTCTCCTATATAGAACTGACTATTCCAGTCACCTATATAGAACTGACTAGTCCAGTCTCCTATATAGAAATACGGACATACATTGTGTTGAATACATGATAGGAAACTCTTTACAGAGCGATACAACAGGAAGCAATCTGATCATCAGAAGAAGTCCCCCCATCTGACAAGTGTTTCGGCCCGATTACTCCTTTACACTCTAAGGGGGGCGGGCCCACTTGGGTCATGACTCCCAAGCGTCTCAGCTTCCTGTTGTCTTGTATCGAAAATGAACCCATTTCACTTACGGTAGCAACTTTTAATCCACAACGCCAGCCGTGGGGGCAATTGTGAAAGTAACAAAGAAAAGACAAATTATTCCGTTCGTTCCGTCGTCCTTCACAACTAAGGACACACGCTGAGACATGAGCGTGCAGCCGACGAACCTTAGCCACTGCGCGCCGCACGCCACTGAAATTCTGTACCTGACACACTCCCTATAGTATACATCGCCTGTTGCCCCAGAGTCGCAGCCCCCTCACTAGTACACCATATAAACTCAGCGCTGTGGACTTAGAAAAATTTTGGTGTTTTCTGTACCGCAGCGTTTACCGTCACGATCTCCATTGCCCACTGCGGTTGTTCCACAGCCAGCCTGATGCCTTTTCGGCAGTTTCGCTAAGCCTCTTCAGTGCCCTTGTTCTAGACTGTCCCTTCAACCCCAACAGTTTCAATAAATCATACATTGATGCAGCCACAAGCCCTCTTGCGCCCACTTCAACCGCCATGACCCTTGCACTGAATCCATCGTGTCTCAGATCCGCGGCTAGATCGCTATACTTGGCCGCTTTGAATGAATGTTGCTCGTCTAATCTGGATTCAAATGGCACGGTCAGTTCAATCAGTATGACCTGAAGCGTTGCTGAAGAATGAAGCACTATATCCGGCCGTCTCCGCGATTTTCTGATACTCTCTGGATATGCCCCCCGTCCAGGTAGGTCTACCGCCATCTCCCAGTCGTTTGCACAGTCAAGAAGAGATGGTAAACTGCTACCAGGTTTACTCGGTTTGGGGTGTGCTGACTTTCCTGCCCTCAGAAAGTATGTGTTTGTGGTGTCTGGCCGGACTTTGCTATTCGCTTTCATTCTTGCCTGATCTATTGTCGCAGCAAGCTCATTTAGCACTTTGTTATGGCGCCAAGTGTATCGTCCTTGCCCTAATGCCACCTTACACGCTGAGAGCACGTGTTCAAGTGTCTGCCTCCCCTGGCACAGGGGGCACTGCTCATCATCCGACTTTCCCCATTTCACAAGGTTGGTGGCCGACGGCAGCAGGTCATACATTGATCTAACCACGAAGCTGAGCCTAAGAGGTGCCATATGCCATATATCATTCCATGTCAAGGATCTCTGCAGGGCTCCTTCCCATGTAGTCCATTGTCCTTGTTGGACCTGCTGCACTGCTTTTAGCAACCTCTTATCATTCTCAGCTCCTCGTATCTCCTGAACTACCATGTCTCTGCGTTCCCTGCTTGATGCCTTGGACCACCAGCGGATGTCACCATGCCCAAATCCCCATCTATTCGTTTGTGTGTAGCCGATTACCTCTCTCAGTTTGAGTGACTCTTCAGCAGCATCAACAGCTTCTTCCACTCTCCACTTCCTTCCCGTTTTCAGTGTGGGCTGAATGGACTTAACCACGTCATCAGCTGACTCGCGTAGCATCATTGCAAGCCTTGCTTTTCCAACTTTGTACTCTTCAACAACTGACTTGAAGGGAAGCAGAAGTTTTGACTTTTTGCAGTACAGTGCTACATCTGACAGACCTGGTGGTACCCCTAGCCATTTTCTCATGAACTTGTTGACCTTCTGCTCTATAGCTTCCACTGTACTTGTGCTTACTTCATATATAAGCAGTGGCCACAGCAACTTCGGTATCAACATGAACTGGAGGCACCACAGTTTGAACTTTCCCAGGAGTCTGCTTTGATCTATGATCTGTAGTCCTCTGTCTGCCATTTCTATTGTCTGTTGCACTGCCTTCGAGTCTTTTAAAGAGGCATCGTACACCCTGCCAAGACTTTTAACAGGTTCCTCAATGACAGTAGGGATTCTTTGGCTGGAAACCGTGAATATGACCTCTGCTATCTTCCCTTTCCTGACTGATAGGCTTCTCGACTTCTTGGGTTTGAAGCTCATTCTGCACCAGCTGACTAGTTCATCCAGGCGTGCTAACATCCTCCGGGCCTGATGTTCATCTGATGTCAGAATTGTTGTGTCATCCATGAATGCTTTGAGCGGTGGCATGTGACACATTCCACCGAGCTTTGGACCTATAGCCATTCCTTCAGCCGCATTGAGGATTACCTGCATAGCCATGACGAATAGTATCGGAGAGATGGTACATCCCATCGCAATTCCAACTTCAAGGCCAATCCACTTTGTTGTGTACTCTCTGGTTGAAAATCTGACAGAAAACCCTGCGAAATACAGCTTCAGCATTGCTGCAATCTCTTGTGGAACCTGATACATTTCTAGGGCCTGCCACAACATCTGGTGTGGAACGGATCCATAAGCATTCGCTAGATCCAACCAGATTACATGGAGGTTTGTTCTGTCAGACTTTGCCTTTTGGATTGCTTCCCAGATCATTGTGGCATGCTCTAGACATCCTGGTGTACCTGGGATACCTCCTTTCTGAATGGTAGTGTCAATGTACCCATTTGCCAGGAGGTATGTAGTGAGTCTTTTCGCCATTACTGAGAAGAATATCTTCCCTTCCACATTGAGTAGTGAGATTGGCCTGAACTGACTGATGTCTGTGGAATTTTGTTCCTTCGGGATGTAGACTCCGTTTGCCTTTCTCCATTCCTTGCTTACGAGTTGGGTTTTCCACGCATTCTTCAGTAAACGGAGCAGTCGTTTGAGAACCTCAGGGCATCTTTTATACACCACATATGGAACACCATTAGGACCTGGAGCTGACTTGCACCGAGCTTTCTGGACAATGCTTTCTACCTCTTGCACCGTTGGGGGCTTGGTGTTAAATTCAGCTCCTGGCTTACCCGGCCATTTAAGGCCTGCCATGCTGCTGAGCGGCTCATTTTTGCGACCATCTGAATATGTCATTCTAAGGTGTTCTTCCAGGTCTTCTTTCCTGATGTTTAGCGTACCCGACCGTGGCTGCTCAAACAGTTCTTTGGCAAACTTGAAGGGCTCCCTAAAGAATCTTTCCCTATCCCTTCGAGTCTTCCTTCTCTTCCTGCACAACCTTTCCGCTCTACAAAGGGCATTATGTTGGCCTTTCAGGTGCTCCCAAACTTGCCGTAACCCTTCCTTCTCTGTGGCAACTGCGTTCTTGAACAGTTTTCAGGCATGCTTCTTCTGTTTCCTGATTTCATCTATTTTAATTTGTCTTCTACTTTTCCGTGGTGGGTTACTTTCCCTTGCCTCCCTCACTCCGAACACTTTGCGACAGTGCAGATATATTATGTCGCCGAAGATTTCCAGCTTCTTCTCCAAAGTTAGCTGCTTCAGGCTGTTATCCAACACTTTTGCCAAGGCTTCGTCCAGCTGTTCCCAAAGCCCTTTTGCACTGGCAGGTGGAAACTTTATTGCATCTCTCTTCCCGTCCAAGAAGTGTGTGAGATCATCATCTGGCAGATCAACTTGAATGTACTCAGCACTGTGGATTGACTCCTGGCTGCGTTCTTCTAACGTCTTATCGAACGAACGAACGAACTTTATTTTCAAAGGGTTAAGAATTGGGCACGCAGGCCCGTCTGACATTCTGCCCTTCCTCTCTCTCTCATCATGTATACTGTATCCTTTCATCCTCACATTTACTTTAAGCATTATTAAGGCATTTATCATTATAAAAGTAATATAACATCAAACATTTGCAATAATCATCATAATTAAAGTATGTTTTAAAATAAATAAAGATAGATAGATAGATAGATAGATAGATAGATAGATAGATAGATAGATAGATAGATAGATAGATAGATAGATAGATAGATAGATAGATAGATAGATAGATAGATAGATAGATAGATAGATAGATAGATAGATAGATAGATAGATAGATAGATAGATAGATAGATAGATAGATAGATAGATAGATAGATAGATAGATAGATAGATAGACAGACAGACAGACAGACAGATAGATAGATAGATAGATAGATAGATAGATAGATAGATAGATAGATAGATAGATAGATAGATAGATAGATAGATAGATAACGAACGAACGAACAAACTATATTTTCAAAGGATTAAGAATTGGGCACGCAGGCCTGTCTTACATTCTGCCCTTCTTCTCTCTGTCATCTTACATACCGTATCCGTCGAGACAGAGCGCTGCTGATCTCCCCCTGATGACCTCCCACACCCCTTTTTCGTTCTGTGGATTTTCATTCCTCTCTGAGTAGAGAATTCCCTACCACAGGCACATGGAAATTCCAGCCGTTGTTCAGAGCTCGAAGTCCGTGTAACGGGTCTGGTCGATTCCATTGAGGCGCCTGTGGATTCATCATCCTCCCCCCCTTTCGGTGAATCCTGGGGGCATCTATCGTTTTTGGGTCCTATAGCAATTGAATACAGCTTACGGGGTGCTAACCCGGTCAGCCGGTTTCTAGTCTTTCCCAGTGTCATCTATCTTTCCAGAAGTCAATCGGTCTTTTCCCGATCGTCACTGGTTTGACCATGCAACTATGATAGGAAACTCTTTACAGAGCGATACAACAGGAAGCAATCTGATCATCAGAAGAAGTCCCCCCATCTGACAAGTGTTTCGGCCCGATTACAAATTATATTTGAGAGAATTGAGATTTGTATGTAATACGATTGACTACTTATGTCATAGCAGCATAGCCACCACTTTTATCAACATAATGGAGAAAATGTCACTGTTAATAATCGATTGCTTACATGGACATGCTTGACAATATTGAGAATTTGCTATTCAGGTCATATACATTCCATAGTATATGGATAGCTATCACACTATTATAATATTGTTGATGATGTCAATGTTCATAATTGATTTTGCTTTGATATTGTTGCATTCACATACTGGATGTTAATAAGAACTTGATAATCTGGGTTCCTTTCACTGTTGGGCCCAATGATAGCCAACAGTTCATATGTTTGACCTCCACAAAATGGTTGATGTATATTGAATGGATTTAGATAAAAATTTCTCACATTGTTGAGAATTATTAATTGATGTGCTTGTTCATATGGAAGTATTGACCACACAAAGGCATCATCATTGTTAATGAAACTTTTATAAGTGTCTTATTTTTCATAGTACATTGAAGTGTCTAGCTCCGGTATACATTTCCTGGGCAAAGGCACGTAATGGGGCCGTGAATGGAAACCCCTAAGAAAATAGATGGAAATTAGCAGAGTAGTGGAACCACCACAGCAGGCCACAGGCATAATAAAGAATAATCACAACTTTGAAACCAGACTCCACAAAAATATCATGTTTGGTCTATATTTGGACATTAACTCTTAGTATACGAGCGGCCTTTCATGACTACCATTACAGATTTTGCAATAAATAATTTATTTATAAAGATAACATAAGTGTGATATATCAAAATGTGAAGAAATGAAACCCCTATATCATGCACGTAACTAAATTGTTCAGTGGTTTTAAACATGCATTCAGCTATAAATTTTCGCTATTGATGGGGATTGATCATCGGCCTCTCTAGAAGGCCGCTCGTATACTAAGAGTTAAGGCAAGACAAAAAAGGATAAGCATATACTACAGACCTAAGGGTCTTTCATCTTTGGACATGTGCCCTAATATAACCGACTAGGTTGAACGGGACGCGCCTTGCCAAAACTTTATTTTAAAAAATAAAATAAGAGATAAATAAATATTATAGGTTGAAGTTATCAGAAGATATTGAAGTTTATAGGTTTTGTGTTCAAAATAAAGCCATTTTCAGTCTTTGCAAATTAGCAGTAAGGACGCTAACTTTCGTGCCTTAACAGGTTAAAAATAACTCGTTCAAATACCTGCTGCATAACTCAGGCAGATCGCCTACAAAAATGTAACTGAAGTCGTGAAATGTTATATTTGATTGGCGTGTCAGCTAAGGTTATACAAATCAAAGTGTAGGAATTGATTTAGTGGTGAAAAAATATATCGAGCTCATACTCCATCCTAAAGAGACCTCCTACAGATTTTGAAGTATTAAGAACTATGTCAGGCAGCGAGATATCGCAAAGCAGATTTGTCTGCAGGCCTTTGTAAAACTTTGTGATACTTCTAAGTAAGACATGTTACTGCGAGATATTGTTATTTAAAAGAATTTTTTTTCTTTTTGACATTCAATTCACGAAGCAGTGCAAATAATGTAGAGGCCTAGAATCAATTTTAAAGTGATGGTCAAGATTTTCAGGAACATCATGTGACTATTCTTATATGCAGTAAGTTGAACCATTTTTGCAGGTTTAGAACTGCTGAAACATTAATGCTGGAAAAGTCAGGTAAACTACTTACTTACTTACTTAGTCGTTCCCCTTCTACCGTGAGGTGTAGAGGTCAGGTGAACTAAACAAAACTACATCTGACTCCGATGGAATGTTATTATACTGAGAACTTCAACTCAAGTCATCTTGTAGGAGCAGTCCTTGATGTCAATTACACTAAGAGAAGTATGGCCAGCTTACATAGCACCATTAGATGTGATTCTGAGTACTACTGCAGTTTTAAATAGTAAACCAGAAGACATAATTAACCAGGATTAAGAACATGAAGTAATGGTGCATATTCAGTGAAGACACTTGATTCACAATGTGCCAGTGTGGCATACAAAGATATTAAGACTGTCCAGATATAAATTGGAAATCATCATGGTAGTAGATCAAATCATATTATCACAGTACGAATTGTTACCAGAAAATGATGTTAATCTTTTTGATGTTCCTGTACCAAGTTCAAATGTACAATTTACTGCCTGTAAAATTATTCAGCCAAATAAAAGACCATGATTATTAGTTGGCCAAGTATCCAGATGTACTTTGTTCCTGTCATGTTTACATTGAATGCTTGAACTACATTTTTGTGAAGAATTAATGTCTAAGAACATAGAACATGGAAATTTCTATTTAAAAAAATAAAAAAAAGCCAAATGTATTGACTTAAAGATAATTGGTCATGAAAGTGCTTGAAACCCAGAAGCCATCACCGAGAACCTGAGGTTATCTCACAATACACCACTATATCACAAGCCAAAATAAATATTCTTCATACTTCGATCTTACCATCTCAAGCAACAGCTTGCTATTCGAAGTGACTGGAAATATTGGTAGCTGTTCGAAATCCCATCCATTAGTACCGAAGACTCCATCTCCAACCCCCATACTTCAATGTCATGCTTATAAGTAGTTAATGTTAATATGAGTGTGCTATTTTATTTGACTTGACAACGTTGAATTCCTTGACATTGATATGTAAAGTGCATGTGATAATAAATAAAAGGTGAGAGAAAGGAAGGGTAGAATGTGCCCAATTCTCAACCCTTTGAAAATAAAGTTCGTTCGTTTGTTCACTGTTGCATTTTTTGTCTTCCAATAGTGTCTTGAAAATGTTAATTCATAATTACTATACTGAATGCCCCCCACCCCCCATATTCTTTACCTGTTTGAAAATTTGTTTTTTTTTTTTTTAAAATTTATTAGTATAATCAAAATTTTCAGTTTAAATGTGAAGTCTGTTCTTTTGTATGGCTGTGAAACATGGACAACAATAACAACCAAAATACTACACTTTCATAAATGGCTAAATCGAAAGGTAGTCCTATAGCAGATACTGCCATAGGGGAGTGAAGTGTTAGAGACTTCACTATACTAGGTCCAGCATCGAGAGGAGGGGGTGACCAGTTCTCTTACTTGCTGCCTTTTCCTTCCCTAACTCATTGTTAGGTACCCATTTACAGCATGTTAGTACCATGATTGAAGCCTGGCACCTGTGCTGTAAGAGACCATCTGTCAATGGACGCTCCATAAATGGGTGCTTGTGTCAAATAGAAGAATTGAAGTGGTTTGACAAGATGACAAATATGGAACAAATATTTACAATGAAAACAGGAAACGTAAATATTCTGACACAACTTTGTAGCCATCTGATGAAAAGTTAATATAAAGCTGGAGATATGAACCAATCATCTGATGAAAAGTTAATATAAAGCTGGAGATATGAACCAATCATCTGATGAAAAGTTAATATAAAGCTGGAGATATGAACCAATCATCTGATGAAAAGTTAATATAAAGCTGGAGATATGAACCAATCATCTGATGAAAAGTTAATATAAAGCTGGAGATATGAACCAATCATCTGATGAAAAGTTAATATAAAGCTGGAGATATGAACCAATCAAAATCGTGGAATCCTGTACCCGTGGCAGCCAACCCAAGATGTGTGGGGATCTACTTTAGAAACACTGAGCTCTCTAAAGATGTCATCATCATTCCTTTTCGTTTCCTGTGAAACATAGGGCAGAAACAGTTGCTCTCCGTCGATTTCTATTCTGCTCTGTCTTTTTCATCTGTGCCCAAGTCATTCCAATTTCCTTAGCCTCCTCTTCAACAGTTCTTCTCCAAGTTCTCTTTGGCCTCCCCACTCTTCTTTTCTCCTGTGGGTTCCAGTCAAGGGCAACTCTGGCTATGCTTGATTTTTGTCTTCTGAGTGTGTCCTCTATCCATCCCCACTTTCTTACCTTAATTTCTGTTTGTATTGGCTGTTGCCCACATCTTTTCCTTAGCTCTTTATTTGTTATTACATCTGGCCATCTTATACGGAGATATCTATTTACAAACGTCTGTAGCTTGGAGGTGATACTCTTTGAGACAGGCCAGATCTAAAGATCTAGCTTAATAAAATCGTGTCTATTTTCAGGGTATTTGGAATTTAGAATTAATGCCTCTATATGTAACTTTTTCATCTGTGTAGGGGGGATCCTGCTTCCTGCATTGCCATCGACTAAGCGGTAGAAAATTCAAGCTAGATTATATGTTAACTCCCCGTCAAAGAAACGATGACATTTCCCAATTAAATTGAATTTTGTAATCTAACTTAAGGGTTTGCACTAGAAATGCTTTAAAAAAACCACCGTTAACTCTTTGACTCTGAAACAACGCTCAGAGCGTTGGTCAGATTTGACACCCGTGCCAAAATAACTCTGAGCGTTGTTTTTAGTCATCACGAATTACATTACAGCACAGGCTGGAAAATAATTGTGGGGTCAAAGAGTTAATCATGGAGATATCACACTTTTAAATATTTGTGGGGAAAAGGCTAGCCCACAATTTTTCTGGCTTGAAAATCCTTTCTAATTTCTCGCTCCCTCACCTAAAGATCTACCAAATCATCCCCTGGGGCTATCGGTAGATCAAGATCTACGCCCTTATGTCAACTCCAAGTCCTATAAGAAGGTCCTTTCTTTATTGTGATGTCACTGTGTTAGGCTGGGTGAACCTCAGTCTTGATTTATGTGAAAGGAAACAAGAAACGGGAGGTGGGAGGCATAATTTTCTTGGCAGGGCTGTTGTGACAAGCAACTAAGGTAAGGTTATGTCAGTGGTCACATCAAGCCTATCTCAGGCTTATCTCTTATAACCAAATCTATTTCTCTCATAATGTTGGAGGTCTGTTACATGCTTCTCTCATTCAACCACATCTATTTCTCTAATAAAGTTGGCAGTCTATCCCAGGCTTATTTCATACAATGACTTCTATGTCTCTCATAAAGTTGGCAGTCTATTCCAGGCTTATTTCATACAACCACTTCTATGTCTCTCATAAAGTTGGCAGTCTATTCCAGGCTTATTTCATACAACCACTTCTATGTCTCTCATAAAGTTGGCAGTCTATTCCAGGCTTATTTCATACAACCACTTCTATGTCTCTCATAAAGTTGGCAGTCTATCTCAGGCTTATTTCATACAACCACATCTATGTCTCTCATAAAGTTGGCAGTCTATCTCAGGCTTATTTCATACAACCACATCTATGTCTCTCATAAAGTTGGCAGTCTATCTCAGGCTTATTTCATACAACCACATCTATGTCTCTCATAAAGTTGGCAGTCTATCTCAGGCTTATTTCATACAACCACATCTATGTCTCTCATAAAGTTGGCAGTCTATCCCAGGCTTATTTCATACAACCACATCTATGTCTCTCATAAATTTGGCAGTCTATCTCAGGCTTATTTCATACAACCACATCTATGTCTCTCATAAAGTTGGCAGTCTATCCCAGGCTTATTTCATACAACCACATCTATGTCTCTCATAAATTTGGCAGTCTATCTCAGGCTTATTTCATACAACCACATCTATGTCTCTCATAAAGTTGGCAGTCTATCCCATGCTTATTTCATACAACCACATCTATGTCTCTCATAAATTTGGCAGTCTATCTCAGGATTATTTCATACAACCACATCTATGTCTCTCATAAAGTTGGCAGTCTATCTCAGGCTTATTTCACACAGCCACATCTATGTCTCTCATAAATTTGGCAGTCTATCTCAGGCTTATTTCATACAACCACATCTATGTCTCTCATAAAGTTGGCAGTCTATCCCAGGCTTATTTCATACAACCACATCTATGTCTCTCATAAATTTGGCAGTCTATCTCAGGCTTATTTCATACAACCACATCTATGTCTCTCATAAAGTTGGCAGTCTATCTCAGGCTTATTTCACACAGCCACATCTATGTCTCTCATAAATTTGGCAGTCTATCTCAGGCTTATTTCATACAACCACATCTATGTCTCTCATAAAGTTGGCAGTCTATCCCAGGCTTATTTCATACAATCACATCTATGTCTCTCATAAAGTTGGCAGTCTATCCCAGGCTTATTTCATACAACCACATCTATGTCTCTCATAAATTTGGCAGTCTATCTCAGGCTTATTTCATACAACCACATCTATGTCTCTCATAAAGTTGGCAGTCTATCCCAGGCTTATTTCATACAACCACATCTATGTCTCTCATAAATTTGGCAGTCTATCTCAGGCTTATTTCATACAATCACATCTATGTCTCTCATAAAGTTGGCAGTCTATCCCAGGCTTATTTCATACAACCACATCTATGTCTCTCATAAAGTTGGCAGTCTATCTCAGGCTTATTTCATACAACCACATCTATGTCTCTCATAAAGTTGGCAGTCTATCCCAGGCTTATTTCATACAACCACATCTATGTCTCTCATAAAGTTGGCAGTTTATCTCAGGCTTATTTCACACAGCCAATTCTATGTCTCTCATAAAGTTGGCAGTCTATCCCAGGCTTATTTCATACAACCACATCTATTTCTCTCATAAAGTTGGCAGTCTATCTCAGGCTTATTTCATACAACCACATCTATGTCTCTCATAAAGTTGGCAGTCTATCCCAGGCTTATTTCATACAACCACATCTATGTCTCTCATAAAGTTGGCAGTTTATCTCAGGCTTATTTCACACAGCCACATCTATGTCTCTCATAAAGTTGGTGGTCTGTCTTAGGCTTCTCTCATATAACTACATCTATTTCTCTCAAAGCTGGCAGACTGTCTCATACTTCTATCATTGCCATATAGTTTCTCTCCCTCAAACATGTCAGTGTTGGCCAGGCCATACTGTCAGCCTGTTCCTTTCGTAGAGCCGATATTCTTGGAAGTCATGTCTACTGTTTGGACATATCTCCTGTACATCGTCTACCCTCAGTTTATTATTTCTTTAACGGATGGTATTTCAGTTTGTAGTGTCCGGTTCTCAGCCTGAAAGTGATATCTTCTTGGTAAGGAAGGGTACGCTTCCGTTATATGTAACTGGGTGTTTTCTATGCCACTTTTCTTTGAAGTTATTTCCAATTGTTCCTCTCATCTCATCCTATGACCTCCTACCTTCAGTTTGAATTCTACTACCTCCTTCTGTGGCAAGTCTATCTGCCTACATATTTCCGTATTTGGGCAAGAAACAAATTGTCTTTTATCAATTGTTTCGCGCTGTCCAAACTATAAGGGATTTCATCACATCTGACAGTTGGGGCTCTGTTGTTGTGTGGCTGACGGTTTTCTCGTTCTCTTTGCAATTTTTGTTTTAGATCTCTCAACTTAGCCGTAAGATGTCTGACTTGTTCAGTTACGCTGTCTTCGCGTTTATTGCTTGCTGTCACTGTTTTTTGCCTCTTGGTTCGATACACCCTTTCCAATGGACACTGTAATTATTTGCCTTGTTTGCTGGTATTTGGGACACCCACGGTATCTCGCTCCATGATTTCCTGGGCAGTTGGCACAATTTCTATTTTTGTTTGGCGCCTGGTAGTCGAGATCTTTTTTTGCTTTTGGGCAGTCTTTGTATACGTGGCTGTCCGCACAGTATCTGCAGACTGTCTCTTTTCTACACGTGTTCTTTGTGTGTGAAAATCCCTGGCACTTCGAACACTTGTGGCAGTCACCGTGTAAAACCAATACTGTCAGGGACCGAGATCTATATACCTCTTTACTGAGCACGCTATACGCAGAACTCAGGGCAGTGATCAAGTATAATGGTAGCCTTAGAAGGCGAGTACTTCGGTTGTTTAATTTGGAAGGAGGCATGCTGGTAATTATTTTTAAGTTCGTAAAGAGTATGTGTGAATCTTCGTCTACTGGGGTTAACTTCTGGTTTATTGACACAATCGTTTATATTCCGCATTCATTATTCCAAAACTTGATCAACTTCAAAATCAGCATCAGAACTTGTTACGTTGTCGAACGTGAACAGTGGAAACGATTTAACAATAATTTATAAATTATAAATAAGTTTCTGGTCTTTATTCGTTCCCATAAGGTGAAGGTGGATGATTATAAAAAGGGTTCCTTGTTATCGTTTGTCATAGCTTTATTCAGAGAGGTTAAGTTGTTAATTTAATTAAGATGATCATCAAGGGGGGTAGGGCAGGAGTGTGTAAGGGATAGTACCTCACGGTGAGAGGCAGCCACATCCCTTTTGGGATGGCCTGGATCCTATTTGGTTCCCCCGCTTCTGCCCAGCTCACGTATGGCTCCCAGAGTCTGCTTGTGTACAGCAGCGCCCCCCCCCCCCCAAGGCAACGGCTTTGGCTAGCCGGCTAAACTACGCTGAGCAAAGTGAAGAAGGGAGTCCCCCCTTATTAGTAAAAAACAGCTGCTGGCGGAAGAGATGGATGATCGATTTATTCGACAACGACTTTGAAGGCAGGAGCTGGCTCGGCCTGGTATCGGGCTTCAGGGCGCACCAGGGACCAAAGTTGGTAAGTGGCCAGAACCGTTCAGAAAGCAATGGCAAACTACTGAATGAATATTGCCAAGAAATCATGACAGCCAAGAATGATGAATCTCGAAACACAAAGATCTGATGGTGTGGCCCCCAGGCCAGGCAGATCGACTATGCGAACTGGGAAAGAGAACGATGCCAGAGCAAGTACAAGTAATGGTGATGACGGCCAAAAACCTGACTGTGTTACTGCGGAAAGCCCTGACATCGGACTAAAGAAAAAATTAAGAATAGGCACGTGGAATGTAAGAAGCCTACATCAGGGAAAACTTTGTATGATTAGTAAAGAAATGGAAAGAACCAAAACAGACATACTGGGCATTTCTGAACATAGATGGGCCAGACAAGGTCATTTTATAACTCAAACAGGAGAGACCTTCAAATACTCAGGGAAGGAAAAGAGCGGTCAAAGCGGGGTTGGTTTCCTCCTGACAAAGAAAGCATCTTTAGCACTACTTGGATACAATCCAATTAGTGATCGACTTCTCATGATTAGACTTAAGAGAAAGAAAAGGAACATCACAATGTTACAAGTTTATGCACCCACATCTGCAGCAGATGATGATGAAATTGAGGAATTTTACAACAGTCTACAAGAGACTTTAGGGAATGTGGAAAAAAGGGATATCATGATAATCATGGGCAACTTTAACGCGAAAGTTGGCATCAAAAGAACAGAGGAAGAGAAAAAGGTGCGAGGTCCATTCGGTATAGGACATAGAAACGAAAGAGGAGAAAAACTAATCGAATTCTGCTTAGAAAACAACCTCTCCATTACAAATACCCTATTTAGACAACATCCCAGAAGGCTCTATACATGGACCTCACCAGATGGCAACAGCAGGAATCAAATAGATTATATCTTGATACAGGTACAACAAAGATGGAGGTCAGGTATATCATCTACAAAGACACTCCCAGGAGCAGATTGTGATTCAGATCATGAGCTACTAATTGCGGATTTTAAGTTAAAATTGAAAAAAGTGACGAAAGGTGCTCGACCTCTCCGTCTCGATGTAAGCGCCATACCACCTGAATATAACATAGAAGTACAAAACAAGTTTGAAGCACTGATGGCTGTACAAGAGGATATGACACTGGATGAGCTAGCCACACATATGAGAGATTCTCATCACATCAGCAGAAAACATGATCCCTAGAAAAATGCATAAGAAGCAGATATACATCATGGAGGAAACATTGAGGCTCATGGAGGAAAGAAGAAAATTGAAGCAAACAGGGGTAGAACGGAACAGTGACAAATACAAAAACTGCACAAGAAACATCAGGAGAGAGATTAGGAAAGACAAGAAACATCAGGAGAGAGATTAGGAAAGACAAGAAACATCAGGAGAGAGATTAGGAAAGACAAGAAACAGTACATAACGAATACCTGCAATAGAATAGAAGAGCTGCAATTTCAGGGAAAAGATAGGGATATGTTCAAGGAAATCAGAACGCTAACAGATGATTTTAGACCATCATTATAGGTAATCAATGATACAAATGGTAACATATTAACAGAAAGTAAGGATATATTGGAGAGATGGAAGGAGTACTGTAGAGAAATGTATGAAGATAGTACAAAGACCCCAGACATGACGACTGAAAGTGATGAGAGAGAGCCAGAACCTATATTAGATGAAGTACGTGCAGCAATCAAAAGCCTGAAGAAAGGGAAATCACCAGGATGCGATGATATACCAACTGAACTAATCCAAGCAGGAGGAGAGGCCAGTGTCCTCGTTTATCATGCACTATGTATGAAGATCTGGAACAGTGCAATCTGCCCCAAAGCATGGAAAAGATCTGTGTGTATCCCTCTCCCAAAGAAAGGCAATTTAAAACTGTGTACCAACTATCGTACTATTGCTTTAATAAGTCATGCCAGCAAAATCCTCTTGCGGATTATCATGAAGAGGATAGAAAGAAAGTTAGAACATGAAATACATGAAGTATAGGCAGGTTTTAGACAAGGCAGAGGTACGAGAGATCACATCTTTAGTGTAAGAAACATCCTCGAGAAATGCAGAGAATACAATGTAGATCTTCATGCCTGTTTTGTAGACTACACCAAGGCCTTCGAATGCGTACAACATCAGAAATTGTGGAACATCATGAGAGACATGGGGTTTCCAGCGCATTTGATCCATCTAATTGAAACACTATACCATGAACAACAAGCAGCTGTCAGAGTAGCGGGAGAAACATCAGGATGGTTTGAGGTGAAAAGGGGAGTATGACAGGGTTGCATCCTCTCGCCATACTTGTTTAACATCTATGCAGAAAATATAATGAGAAATGTTCGGAGTGACCAAGAATGTGAACATTGCGATCCGTTCACAATTGGTGGAAATGCGATCCCAGAACTCAGGTACGCAGATGACACAGTTATTCTTTCAAACAGTGCCAAGGGACTAGAACAGTTAATCCTGTCTGTCAAAAGACACAGTGAGGATCAGAACCTTTTTCTGAACACTTACTTACTTACTTAGTCGTTCCCCTTCTACCGTGAGGTGTAGAGGTTTGGAAGAGAGAGCGCCAGACCATTCTATCAGCTGTCTTCTTCCTGGCCTGGTTCCATTCTAGTCCTTGGTCCTTCAAAGATCGTCTAATGTTGTCCTCCCAGCGGACTCTGGGTCGTCCTGGAAGTCTGGATCCCTGGCTCTTTGTTTCCCATGCTTGTCGTGGTAGCCGATCTTCTCCATTCTGCAGACATGGCCAAACCATCTTAGTTGGGACTGTTCTATTTGGGTCTGCAGCGGATGGGATTTCAGGCCTTGACGGATCGTCTGGTTGCGAACCATGTCTCTTCTTGTTACTTCAACCACTTTCCTCAGATACCTCATTTCTGAGGTTTGGATCTGGCTTTTGTGGGTTGTAGTCATTGCCCACGACTCGCATCCATATGTCAAGACTGGGACATAGGTGGAGCGGTATACAGCCATCTTCGTTTTCTTACCAACCTCTTTCTTGCTGAGGAATCCACGATTTATGGCCTGAAAAAGTCTCCCAGCCGCGCTTTTCGAGTGGCCAACTCTTCTTTGATGCCCCCCTTTCGGTCTATAATAGCTCCGAGATATTTAAAGTGGTCGACCTGCTCCAGGACCTGTCTCAGACCAAGAAGAAGAAAAATATAGACATCCTTCACGACCCGAACATCGAGGAAAACTGGCTCATAAACAATATCATGTCCCGGAAACTGAAATATTTTGGCCACATTAAACGCCATAGTGGCTTAGAGAGAGCAGTGATGGAGGGTATGGTACCTGGAAGGCGAGGCAGGGGCCGACCAAGACGACGGTGGACACAGGACATTGAAGACACCTTGAACATGACATTGGAGGAGGCAGGAGGGCTGGCTAGAGATCAAGAGTCTTTCAGGCGGGCTGTGATGAGAGCGACGTTCTGCAAAGGACATGCTACATGATGATGATGATCATCAAGACAAAAAGTGGTATATGACAGGTCTACGTAGTCTCGTCGTCCAGTAGAAATTTATGGTTCAATTCTTAGTCAACACTCAAGACAGTCTGTGCTGCTTTACGAATGATTAACATCAAATGTCAACATTGTCAGTAGCGTGTGTGTCCTCCATTATAGGTGATACTTTCAAGGCACCGCTGTCGCATGGAAATGATTAGCCTGCGAATGAAGCATTGGGGCACTGCCTGCCACTGATGCTGAAGTACCAGAAGCAGTTCATGCAGAGTTGCATGAGATGACTGATGTTGCTTAACTCGTCACCCAAGCTCTTCCCAAAGATGTTCTATGGGATTCAAATCAGAACTGTTTGCAGGCCAATCCATTCTATTGACACCCGCTTCTTACAGGAAAGCATTTACTGCACGAGAACGGTGTGGTCTTGCATTATCATCTTGAAGGACTGCATTGTGCCCAATAACGTGCAGGGCTGGGATGGCACGAGGCTGTAGAATCTCGTCACAGTAGCGGTCACCATTCAGATTCCCAATCACATGATAGAGGAGGGTTCTGTGGAGTAAACTAATGCCTCCCTACATCATCACTGATCCAGCACCATATCGGTTACGTTCGATGACTGCAGCATCACTAAAGCATTCACCACGACGCCTCCATACTCTGATTCGTCCATCTGTAGGCTCCAAGACAAATCGGGACTCATCCGTGAACATAACGTTAGCCCACTGTGCACGTCGCCACTGCATGTGCTGCATACACCATGCTAAACGAGCTGCTCTGTGGGCAGCAGTCAAGTGTGGTCGAATGGCTGAACGACAAGCACGAAGGTTGGCATCGTGAAGGCGATTCAGAATAGTCTGATCACTGACGACAGTGTTGGTAGCATCTCTGAGGAACTGTCTGATAACATTTGCACTTGCAGTTCTCCGTTGCAGTGCTTGCCTCTGAATTAAGTGATCTTCTCGAGATGTAGTGACTCTGGGACGACCTGTGCATTGCCGTTCCTCGACGATTCCAGTCTTGGCAAAGCGCTGCTGCAGTCTGACAATAACTGAATGAGATACTGCAAGCCTCTGAGCGACATTTCGAACAGCAAGACCTTCCTGCAACCACGCAATGGCTCTTCCTTTATCCACAACACTCAGCTTTCGTTGTTGAGGCATATTGTTGTGCAAAGGTTATGCAGCACTTGTGTTGCTTATAAAGACAATTTTGTGAGTACAGCTCAAGACCAACACTATAGTATCCCACATGCTTCACGCATTTTTGGAATAGCAGGTATTTTTTTTATGCTCAGACATCATTAAAAACACCCACATTTTGGCATCTCAGCAGCATTTTTTCAGCGTGCTTGCTGAGCTGAACACTAGCCACACGGTATGCTGGTGGCCCATGCAGCATGTGTTGAATGTTTGTCGTTCGAGATAAATCAATGTCAGATTAATTGCTTATGAAATATAATTGTTATTATTTTTGGGTCATTTTCACCTACTGGTCCTTAACTTCTTTTGAAGGGTATAGATGAGTATGTGTCAGATAAGTGTCTTCCAACAATGTAGATGGGTATGTGTCAGATAAGTGTCTTCCAACAATGTAGATGGGTATGTGTCAGATAAGTGTCTTCCAACAATGTAGATGAGTATGTGTCAGATAAGTGTCTTCCAACAATGTAGATGGGTATGTGTCAGATAAGTGTCTTCCAACAATGTAGATGGGTATGTGTCAGATAAGTGTCTTCCAACAATGTAGATGAGTATGTGTCAGATAAGTATCTTCCAACAATGTAGATGAGTATGTGTCAGATAAGTGTCTTCCAACAATGTAGATGGGTATGTGTCAGATAAGTGTCTTCCAACAATGTAGATGGGTATGTGTCAGATAAGTGTCTTCCAACAATGTAGATGGGTATGTGTCAGATAAGTGTCTTCCAATAATGTAGATGGGTATGTGTCAGATAAGTGTCTTCCAACAATGTAGATGGGTATGTGTCAGATAAGTGTCTTCCAACAATGTAGATGAGTATGTGTCAGATAAGTGTCTTCCAACAATGTAGATGGGTATGTGCCAGATAAGTATCTTCCAATAATGTAGATGGGTATGTGTCAGATAAGTGTCTTCCAATAATGTAGATGAGTATGTGTCAGATAAGTATCTTCCAATAATGTAGATGAGTATGTGTCAGATAAGTGTCTTCCAACAATGTAGATGAGTATGTGTCAGATAAGTATCTTCCAACAATGTAGATGGGTATGTGTCAGATAAGTGTCTTCCAACAATGTAGATGAGTATGTGTCAGATAAGTGTCTTCCAATAATGTAGATGAGTATGTGTCAGATAAGTATCTTCCAATAATGTAGATGAGTATGTGTCAGATAAGTGTCTTCCAATAATGTAGATGGGTATGTGTCAGATAAGTATCTTCCAACAATGTAGATGGGTATGTGCCAGATAAGTATCTTCCAATAATGTAGATGAGTATGTGTCAGATAAGTGTCTTCCAACAATGTAGATGAGTATGTGTCAGATAAGTATCTTCCAATAATGTAGATGAGTATGTGTCAGATAAGTATCTTCCAACAATGTAGATGGGTATGTGCCAGATAAGTATCTTCCAACAATGTAGATGAGTATGTGTCAGATAAGTGTCTTCCAATAATGTAGATGAGTATGTGTCAGATAAGTGTCTTCCAACAATGTAGATGAGTATGTGTCAGATAAGTGTCTTTCAACAATGTAGATGGGTATGTGTCAGATAAGTATCTTCCAATAATGTAGATGGGTATGTGCCAGATAAGTATCTTCCAATAATGTAGATGAGTATGTGTCAGATAAGTGTCTTCCAATAATGTAGATGAGTATGTGTCAGATAAGTATCTTCCAATAATGTAGATGGGTATGTGTCAGATAAGTGTCTTCCAACAATGTAGATGAGTATGTGTCAGATAAGTGTCTTCCAACAATGTAGATGAGTATGTGTCAGATAAGTGTCTTCCAACAATGTAGATGGGTATGTGTCAGATAAGTGTCTTCCAACAATGTAGATGAGTATGTGTCAGATAAGTGTCTTCCAACAATGTAGATGGGTATGTGTCAGATAAGTGTCTTCCAACAATGTAGATGAGTATGTGTCAGATAAGTGTCTTCCAACAATGTAGATGAGTATGTGTCAGATAAGTGTCTTCCAACAATGTAGATGGGTATGTGTCAGATAAGTGTCTTCCAACAATGTAGATGAGTATGTGTCAGATAAGTGTCTTCCAACAATGTAGATGGGTATGTGTCAGATAAGTATCTTCCAATAATGTAGATGGGTATGTGTCAGATAAGTGTCTTCCAACAATGTAGATGGGTATGTGTCAGATAAGTGTCTTCCAACAATGTAGATGAGTATGTGTCAGATAAGTGTCTTCCAACAATGTAGATGGGTATGTGTCAGATAAGTGTCTTCCAACAATGTAGATGAGTATGTGTCAGATAAGTGTCTTCCAACAATGTAGATGGGTATGTGTCAGATAAGTGTCTTCCAACAATGTAGATGAGTATGTGTCAGATAAGTGTCTTCCAACAATGTAGATGGGTATGTGTCAGATAAGTATCTTCCAATAATGTAGATGGGTATGTGTCAGATAAGTGTCTTCCAACAATGTAGATGGGTATGTGTCAGATAAGTGTCTTCCAACAATGTAGATGAGTATGTGTCAGATAAGTGTCTTCCAACAATGTAGATGGGTATGTGTCAGATAAGTGTCTTCCAACAATGTAGATGGGTATGTGTCAGATAAGTGTCTTCCAACAATGTAGATGGGTATGTGTCAGATAAGTATCTTCCAACAATGTAGATGAGTATGTGTCAGATAAGTATCTTCCAACAATGTAGATGAGTATGTGTCAGATAAGTGTCTTCCAACAATGTAGATGAGTATGTGTCAGATAAGTGTCTTCCAACAATGTAGATGAGTATGTGTCAGATAAGTATCTTCCAATAATGTAGATGGGTATGTGTCAGATAAGTATCTTCCAACAATGTAGATGAGTATGTGTCAGATAAGTATCTTCCAACAATGTAGATGAGTATGTGTCAGATAAGTGTCTTCCAACAATGTAGATGGGTATGTGTCAGATAAGTGTCTTCCAACAATGTAGATGAGTATGTGTCAGATAAGTGTCTTCCAACAATGTAGATGAGTATGTGTCAGATAAGTGTCTTCCAACAATGTAGATGAGTATGTGTCAGATAAGTGTCTTCCAACAATGTAGATGGGTATGTGTCAGATAAGTGTCTTCCAACAATGTAGATGAGTATGTGTCAGATAAGTGTCTTCCAACAATGTAGATGAGTATGTGCTAGATACATGTCTTACAACAGTGTAGATGAATATGTGTTTCATAAGATCAGCTCTTTCAAATAATTTGATGAGAATGTGTCCTACTTGTGTCTTTCTGCATGTGAATGAGAGTGTGTCATGTGTTGTTCAACAGATGGATGAGAATATGTCATTCAACAGGGTGGTGAGAATTTGTCATTAACGGGTGGGCAAGAAAGTATCACATGTCATTTAACAGGTGGGCAAGAATGTGTCAAGTCAACAGGGGGGTGAGAATGTGCCAGTCAACAGGTGGGTGGGAATGTGTCACATGCATTTCATCAACACACACACACAAATGATGAAACAGGTGAACACGTGACAAATTACTTAAAAGAAAACAAAGAAACAAACTGCACTATCAATATACAGATATTAATTATCATCAGATAATACAGACATTAATATCTATACAATATGAATGTATTAATATCTTCAGAATGTGAAGATATTAAATATGTAATTAAAAACCTGAGGATAAATGTCAGAGACTATCAAGCCATGGGTAGGGCAGTGGCTTAAAACGTACGTAATAATCATCATTATCCTTTGCTTCCTACGGAGCATACAGCCACCACTATAGCTGGCTACTAGAAGCTTGTACCAAAGCATTCATGTGCTCTTCCAGCATTGGTCTCTGTAGCAATTTGTTTGACATCATAAGCTTGCCAGCCCCATACACAATCACATATTAGTAACCTCTTACGACAATGCTGAGGTAACAGTGGATCTTATTCTTTCTTCACCTTCTTGGATACCCCTAGGAACTACACTGGGCTAGGATCATCTTACAGGTGCTGTATTTTACTGCAGTACTTCAATAGAGAGGCCTAAATGTAATTCTACTCATTGACTGAAGTCTTGTGGCTACTGGCAAATTGGAGTACACACACAAAAAAATGGTAGTTTCATAGCAGATGCTGCTGTAGGGTAGTGAAGTGTTAGAGATTTCTTGACACTAGGTCTCAGTTTTATAAGGTGGGGTGATCAGTTCCCTTCCTCGCTGCTTTAATCTTTAACTCAAGCAGAGCTAGGTACCCATTTACAGCTGGGTAGACTGCAGTGTGATGCTACCAGGTTTGGTCACTCCAAAATTAAGCGGAGGAGATGCAGCATAAAAATTTATTATTTAAAAGAAAAATTAAAATTACATAAACAAAATTATTTACAAAAGGAAATATTTCACACATATTAAACAAAAGGAAATATTTCATACATATTAAACAAAAGCAAATATTTCACACATATTAAACAAAAGGAAATATTTCACACATATTAAACAAAAGGAAATATTTCATACATATAAACAAAAGGAAATATTTCATACATATTAAACAAAAGGAAATATTTCACACATATTAAACAAAAGGAAATATTTCACACATATTAAACAAAAGGAAATATTTCATACATATTAAACAAAAGGAAATATTTCACACATATTAAACAAAAGGAAATATTTCACACATATTAAACAAAAGGAAATATTTCATACATATTAACTGCCAATTCAGCTTAAATAAAAAATAACAGACATGTTTAAAATACGGCTTTTCCCCCTCATACTAGATGCTCCACTATGTTTAAATGCATAAACTTTCCATAAGAAACACAGGCTCAATGTCAAAGAAAAAGTTAAGGAACAACCGCAAAAACGAAACTGTGTTATACATATTAACTGTTATGTCAGCTTCAATAAAAAATTTTAAAATACTGTTTGTTTTCTACTACTAGATACTTCGCTGTGTTTTCATGCATAAACTGGCTCACAAACACAAGAAACACAGGTTCGATGTTAAAGAAATATTACAGAACTTCCAAACAGTTTTGTCCACAAAAAGGAACTTCCATACATTTCAACTGTCATGTAAGCATCACTAGGACATTTTAAAATGCTGTTTGTTTTCTATTGCTTAATACTTCACCATGTTTAATGCATAAACTGGCTCACAAACAAAAGAAGAAACACAGGCACAGTGTCAAATAAATTCCCAACAGGTTTGTCCACACGAGGCAACTGTCACATATTCACATGGCTCTAGCTTGTCTATTCACTGAACTGCTTGTCTGCGTTTGACCGAGATGAAGATCATCCAGATCAATGAACATAAATTTCCAAAGATGGTGCGATACTGAAATAAACATCCGTGTGAAAAAATAAACAAAAATACTCTAAATGAAACAAACAAGAGTGCAAAAATGTGATTAAAAATAGTGCCGTAGGGAATACTGCAAGCATTGAATCTGTGAATAAGCATAATAACTAATTTTTATGGATAAACTTTTTTTTACAGCAAAATTGTGCCTTATAATAAATACAACGATGCCCAAGTCAAAGAAAGAAATTAGAACGTGATATTCTAGGGTAGAGTGATATACTCTACTCCACAAACTATACAGCTCCACCCAACAGCTGCAGAACTCATGAAAATTCTTCAAAGTGGCATTGGCTGCAAAAAGAGCGACCAGCTTAGAAGCCTTATGTTGAGGTATGCATTCTGATGCATAAAATGGGATAATGTTCATGACATTTAGTTTTGTGTACCGAAAAATAGATCAATACGGAAATAACTGCAGTTATTAAGATTTGTGGCAGCCATCTTTGCTCCAACATGTGCTAACACTTAAGGGAGTATTTTTCTCTTATTTCTATAGTTTCATGTTCACCACTTAATTCTCACTTTCTTTCCCTCCTGTCTCATGTTTATCTGTCCCTGACGAAGGCCTTGTGGCCGCAGCGTAGGTTTTTCTTGTCCTTTCTTTTTGTAAGACGTATTACTATTTGTGTGTTTTTGTAATTTTTTTTTTTTTCATTCTACAGTTATTAAGATTCTGTTGAGTTCATAACTTTAAAGTTCCAGATGTTACTCTTGATATAAGAAAAACGAGCTAACATGCATTGCTACTGACAGAATTTGTGACATCCTAGTTAAACAAGCACAATCCTCTACTCCAGTGCTTCGAACTTCAGGTACTTGCATACAACCCATATTATAAGTTACTTTGTTTCCTTTACAAACTTTTAAATAAATGTAGTTCACTATGCTCAAACGAACTAGTCAGCACAGATTTTTCTTTTTAATTTAAGATAAAAAATCCCTTTCAATCTCTGTTTGGGTTATAATTAAGGTACATAGCGTCACTAATTAAAGATAATAATCTCGTCCCTCCAATCAGTCCAAATAGAGTATATAAAACAAGAGTCAAACTGTGTGAATGTGTGTGTCGTGTGTGTCCCCCCCCCCCCCCCATCCCAAAATGGCAGTCTCTCAAACCGGTCATGTTAACAAGGGGGAAGAGGGTGTGAAAGCCCAGGGTGTCTGGGGTGACACCCAACTCACTATTTATCTGTCATCATCACAATGCATTATGAGAATCTCAACAGACTCTTAACTTTCCCAAAATACCCTCACTAATACTTATATTTATATAAATTTTTGTTCTTGTTATAAATTGTTTTACTATATTATGCAGTTTCCTAGGTCTGTCTATATTTAGCACAATGGCCAGCAGTAAGAAATATTAAATCAGCACAGACGGCTGCAGGAATCCTACAGAAAATAGAACAAAGTGACATAAAAACGGCTACTTTAAAGTAAATAAGATGAAAACAGCATAACATAATTTGTTGACTCAAAACTTAAACAAATTATCTTCGTCTTCGTACACTTTCAGACGTCAGCTTAAATAAGTTTAAAGAAAGCGGTGGTCTGCCTGAGGATGTTGGTATCTCCATAAAGTTTGTTCAAGAGTGGTACTGGTGACAACCATATTAGCTTTCTCTGTTCTTCATATGTTGGGTACTTTTGCAGCAGACGTTCAGCAATTATTTGATCAGTGCCACAGCTACACTCATTGGTAGTTCCTAAATGATCAAATGATGTCCCTTTTTGCCCCTCATGATGCAAGGAGTCACCAGAGCAACTGGCCCCTTTGCCAGAAGCCTGCATAAAAGCTTCATATGCTACTGGTGGTTCCTGTAGCCATTCTTTTACATGATGAGGTTGTCAACCTCCATGTTACAACCATATATTGGTCATACTTACTTAGTCGTTCCTCTTCTACCCTGCGGTGTAGAGGTTTGCCACAGAGAGCGCCATACTATCCTATCGGCTCTCTTCTTCCTGGCCTGGTTCCAATCTAGTCCTCAGTCCTTTAGAGATTGTCCAATGTTGTCCTCCCAGTGAGCTCTGGGTCGTCCTGAAGGTCTGGATCCCTGGCTCTTGCATATATTAGTCACCCAAGGGAACAGTGGTACTATTCTGTCTGTCTCCTGGGAACTATACACAGCAATGAACAAATACTGAACTTAAATGTACAGAAAGGTAAAGGTAGACCCATAGAAGGCACTACCATAGGGGAGTGAAGTGATGTATGTAACATGAGAGGTCAGAGCTGTAACCACTCTGCCAATCGAACTTTCTGGTGACAAGGATCTTTTGAATATTGGTAGAGATCTGCACATGACTTTTTCTTGGACAGCTTTACTTGTGTGGCGAAAGCTTTGTAACATTTTTCTTCTTTCACCTTTGAAAGGAGGAGCTCCCATAGGAGCATAGGCCTTCAACAAACTTATGCCAAGTCTTCCTGTCCCGGTGTCATCAGGTCAAGGTCTTGGGAGTGTGTGCACATGTTAGATTACAGAGAGACTATAAAATGACCATTGTTTGTCTTGGCCTCTAAATTTTGGACAAAATGGAAAGTCAGCACACCCCAAACTGAGTAATCCTGGTAGCAGTTTACCATCTCTTCTTTTCCGTTTTTGCACCTTACGGAGCATGAAGCCACCCCTGCAGCTGGCCCCTTGTAGCAGTGATTCCTGTAACATTTTGTTTTATATCACTAGGTTGCCAGCCCCTTGTATAATCTCATGTTAGCCATCTCTTTGACGACATGCATGTGGGGAAATGTAGTCCTGTTCTTCTGTTGTCTCTTCAGAGAACTACACATAAATGTATGTAAGGTAAAAGTAAAGGATCCCGTTACACGCCCATTGAGGCATATTTTCTTGACCATCGGCACAATAGGGGTGATGTGATCAGCATCACGCCGGCCGCCTTAACCTTCCCAGAGTTGCTCTAGTACCCAATTTTTTAGGCTGGGTAGACCCCGGAGCAGTTTGCCGTCTAAAAAATCCCACCTCAACTGGGGATCGAACCATGGACCACCGAGATAGGAAGCCAGTGCACTAACCACTGCGCTACCGCGGCTCCATAAATGTATGTAGGGTCGAATAAATAGCATCAATTTAATGGCCACTGTATTAGCTTGTCAACCTCATCATGTAAAACAAATTATTACAGAAACAACCACTACAAGATAATGTGACTGCTTGGTGTAGGTGGGGACCAGCTACAATGGTGGTTCCATGCTCCATAAAAAGTGAACAGGAAAATGATGATGAATTAGTGGCTGCCATCTTGTTTCTATTTCTCTGTCTATTTTACCATCCTTTCAATCTAAAATAGGTAAAGGTAGTCGCACAGTAGTTACTGCTGTAGAGGAGTGAAGTGTTACAGACTTCACTATACTAGGTCCAGCTTCAAGAGCTGGGGTGACCAGTTCCTTTCCTCGCTGCCTTTTCTTTCCCTAATTCAAGAGCAGAATCAGGTGCCCATTTACAGCTGAGTAGACAAGCTTGACGGCACCAAGTTTTTAACCCAGCACCTTTGCTGCAAGAGGGCAGCACTCTAACCACTTTGCCAATCAGATGATCTCCTTTCAATATACATTTGTAAAACCCAAATGTTAACAAACATACAATAACACTACTAACAGGTCAGATCAGCTGCCATCTTAACAGCGAAGGTCAGCTGTAATGGATCTCCAACGTCTTCTGTCTCTTATCTTGGTGGTACGCTCTGACAGACTCGTCTTTCCTGTCCATCTCTTGATGTTATCTTCCCACTTATAGCGCTGTCTTCCTTTTGCACATCTGCCTTCAACTCTTTCTTCTATTATGGTTTTCGGCAAGGTGTTATGTTTTTTTTTTAAATTTGGCCAGAATATGTTTAATGTTTCACTTTGACCTCATTCATTCCTTGATTTTGTTATTCATTTCCTTCTCTTTCTGTAAGATGAGCCCTATTCTTCTATATATTCACATCTCAAGGGCCTCAATGTTTTCTTCTCTTTGTTCACACTAGAGCCATGGTAGCACACAGTGGTTAGTGCACTGGCTTCCTACTTCAATCCCCAGATGAGGTGGGATGTTTTAGACTGCAAACGGCTCTGGGGTCGACCCAGCCTCAAGAATTGGGTACCACAGCAACTCTAGGAAGGTTAAGGCAGCCTGCGTGATGCTGACCACATCATCCCTAGTGTGCCAACGGTCAAGAAAATATGGGCCTAACACCATATTCCCAATATGCCTCAATGGGCTTGTTAATGGGATCCCTTGTTCACACCACCAACAACCATACCATAAAACATATACATAATATCAAAATACTGACACCATAATTGGTATCAACCACTCAGTAAATCACAATTTTCCTCTTCGCTCCTTATGGAGCATGGAACCATTATTGCAGTTGGTCCCCCTGCAGGCAGCCTACACCAAAAGCATTCATGTGCTTTTGCAGTAGTGGCTTCTGTTACCATTTCTTTGACATGACATTGCCATCCCCATATTAGTCACTCCTTTATGACATGCCATGAATTACACCGGCCTCAGCAACACATAAAAAAGGTTAAACGTAGTCCCGTAGCAGATACTGCCATAGAGGAGTCAGGTGTTAGAAACATCACTATACTAGGTCCCTTCCTCGCTGCCTGTGCCTTCCTTAACTCAAGAAGAGAGTCAGGTAGCCACTTACAGTTGGATAGACTGGAGATTGACACCACCTGTTAGAGAATGACACTGCAAAAGATGAATCATCAAGGTTAAGACTGTTGGAATTTGGCATCAAACGTTAGGCTAGCAGAAATGGACATATGAGAGGATGCATCTGCCGTTTTTATAACCAGCGAGTTACAGGAACAGTTAGCATCAACACTCTTCGACATATACTGAGGGAGACTAAGCACCTATGGGTTTGCCCAGAGTGCAATGATGTCGATTCTGTTCAAAAATAACAATAACCACCAGGTTTTGATCCCACAACCCAGTAACTGTGCAGCGATAGACAAAAGCTCTAGCCACTTAATCAGAAGCTATAGCAACATATAAACAATGAAAAAATATGACAAATTAATCGACACTGTCGTAAAAAAAAAAAAAAACTGTGTTAGACGACACAAACCTTGAGGGGAATGTGGTTGATGTTGATATACTGAACCAGTGTCCACGCGGTCCAGTTTAGTTTTAGGATCATCCAGTAGGTACTTTTAATTTTCATGACTGCTTCTTTGTTGCCGGCACCCTGGTGGTAATTGAAGAAGAAATTTCATAGTGACATGCATGGGTGAAAATAACAAGATGGTAATCTTCTTCCTCGTTCGTCCTGAAAAGGACGTTGGTTGCGTTGTGTCCATTTACAGAGAAGCTGCGATATCTGCACCTTTCGTCTGACAGATCCTACTTCAGCACGGCATTTTTTGGGACCGGGTTTGCCTTCCCACTTTGATCCCTACTCTCTCAGCCAGACTGCAGTGATGCAGCCTGTTTCCAGGACCACCACTTGGAGGTGGAGTAGGGTCTTGGTCAGCTCTGGTTCGCTGACGCAAGCAGTCAAGCTTTGGGTCACTGACCGTATTCTCTTTTGCTGCATCTTTGGGTCCCACAAGACGGTAATGACATTATTAATAATAAATAATAACAAAGGCCGTCACCTAGCAGCATCGGCAGCTCATTATCAGGGGATAGTATGGTCTATCTCAACCTGAACTTTGGAAAAAAATAAAAAAAACTCCTTTTCATGTTTTAATAGTGACATATAACAAGTCTCTGCAGATATATTACAAAGCTATGATTCTACATTGAATCTTACTCAAGCTCTCTCACCAATCTCTCGCTTGTCCCAATCACACTTCCTTAACGAGTCAAATGGTTTTCTAAACCTAAACTTGGGTATGCCACAGGTTATTTCCACAAATGTGAACAAATAGTTTGAAGAAGTTTACGTTTCCCAAACCTTGATATCACAAGGCTGAGGAAAACAAGCTTACATTGCGCATATGCAAAATGCATCAAAAGGGATATTATATGTCATCCCTAAGATAACTAGAGTTACCCATTCTTCATTTATGTGGCGTTGCTATGGTCGCTGCTGTCACGGGATCTAGTTATTGTTAACAATCTTAAAGCAACTCTCAGATATAACTCTCATTTTTAAAATGAATGAAGTACATTTCTCTTCAGCGAAAAACACATTCAGCACAACGATTTTCAAAAACAAAGTTGGATGTAAAGCATTTAGGACTACAGCAGCATAATGGCTTAGTTCTTGTCAGCAATAAAGGCGAATGGGACAAACCTAAAGCAAACTGGCATTCAGTGCGAGTAGTTTTGAGTCATTACAATGTTCTCATAAATTGTAGTTTTAAAATTTTTCTATGAATAACAAGTACACAATCTGTCTTGTTAGTGCAACCATGATGGTGAATAGCCTGTACTGCGCTTGCTGTGTATGCTATTGCCATCTCAAAACCCTTGTTTTTATATGGTATTATGGTCCAGAGTACATATGAACACATGTAACTACACGTCTGTATCCTTTTATCTGAAACCCTTGCGGACAGCTTTATTTTGGAAACCTGATTTTTTTCAGATGTCCCCCAAATCTTGTTTGTAAGGTAGCCCAAAATGTGTTTGAAAATAGCCAAGAATTGCCCAAAATCAACCAAACTATGGTAGAAAAGTAACCCTAAATGGGTTTTGAAAATAGCCAAAAAAGTCAGAAATCAACCAAATTGTGATAGAAAAGTAACCCAACATGTGTGTGCAAATAGCCAAAAATTTTCCAAAATAGAAATCAAGCAAATTGTGATAGAAAAGTAACCCAAAATGTGTTTGAAAATAGCCAAAAATAGCCCACAATAGTCAGAAATCAACCAAATTGTGATAGAAAAGTAACCCAAAAAAACTTTCAGAATATTTAGAAATTATTTAGATATAGACCTGTATTTACAGATATCCCCCACCAGACTAAAAACACTTTAGCCACCACTGCCTAGCAGATACTGTCATAGGGGAGTTATACCGTTAGAGACTTCACTATACTAGATCTCATCTTTATGAGATGGGGTGACCTGTTCCCTCGTTCACTGCCTTAGCTTTCCCTAACTCAAGAGTAGATTCAGGTGGTACCCATTTACAATTAGGTAGACTGGAGTGTGCTGCTACCAGGTTTTGAATGCAGTAGCTTTGCATAAAAACTAAAGTGCCCTTATCATTGTGCCACTCAATGAGACATCAATCAATCATGAAGTTCCTTTGCGCTCCTTATGAAGCATGGAGCCTCCATTGTAGTCAGCCCCCTTACAAGAAGCCTGCACCAAACATTCGCTTGCACTTGCAGCAGTAGTTTCTATAGCTATGTTTTTACATGACGAAGCTGCAAGATATTCATAAATTGGTACTTGCATATGACAAAAGGATTGAAATGGTATGAGAAGACCACCAGTGTGGAAAAGATTACAAGAACCAGGCAAGTGCCAGTCGAACAAGAGATGAGAAGAAGACGCTAGTGATGGGTAGGACATACATTAAGGAAACTTGCTGATTGCACTACAAGGTAGTCCTTGTTCTGGAATCCCCCAGGGAATGAGAGACAGAGATAGATCAAAAACATATGGAGAAGAGAACTGGAGATAGAAGTGAAATGATGAAGAAAACATGGAAAGAACTTGAGCGGATGGCACGTGACAGGAAGACTTGGCATGTGTTTGTTGAAGGCCTATGCTCCTTGGGGAGCTAAAGGGTATTGATTGATTGAGGTTGCCAACCCCATGCATAGCATAGTATTAGTGGCCTTCTACGATGTGCCAGAGGGTAGCAGTAGTAGTCCTTTCTTTCTTTGTCTCATCAGACAACAATTTATTAAATTAAAAGTGTCAGCGGGACATAACGTGATAAGTGAAAGCAAATGGGACATAGCCACAGCAAAACTGTCAGTGACAATAGGACATAACATAATGGTTCTGACAATGTCAACAGAACAACATTTAATGATATTAACACTGACACTCGGATATCCCCTGATTGTACTGACAAAGAAATTGGGACATAGCATGACGAAACTGACAATGACAGTGGGACATAACTTGATGGTTTTAACAGTGTAAATAGGTCAAAACTTTATTGGGACATCCGTGACAGAGCTGACAAAGCAAATGGAACATAGCATGATGAAACCGGCAATGTCAGAGGGACCATAACATGATGATTCTGACAGTGTCAACAGGACAAAACTTTATGATATTAACACTGTCACTGGGATATCCCCTGATGGTATTGACAAAGCAATTGGGACATAACATGATAAAACTGACATCGGGACGTAACAAATGACGCCAATGGGACACACTGTCCTTCCTTAGTTGTTCTACATGATTGGCACACATATTCTGCCACGAATTTGGTTAACTATTACAGATAAACTGAATAGAACCACTGCTCCCTCAAGAGTGTCATACAAGACAACTAAATATGAGGTTGTGCGTGAGGCTGGCAACCTCATCATGTACAACCTCATCGTGTACAACCTCATCATGTACAATCTCATCATGTACAACCTCATCATGTACAACCTCATCATGTACAATATCATCATGTACAACCTCATGTACAACCTCATCATGTACAATCTCATCATGTACAACCTCATCATGTACAACAAGCTGCCATGGAAACCACTTCTGCAAGAGTATACAAATGCTTTGTGGGTGCTTCTTGCAAGGAGGCCAGATGCAGCGGTGGCTCCATGCTCCACAGGAAGTGACAAAGATAACAATGATAGCTACAGATAAGCTCAATTGTGTACACACGAGTAGTGAGCTATGAAAACATGAAGCCACATGTTATCAGTAACACATATAACATAGACAGAACACACACACAGGCAACCAGTTTATAGCATTACAAGTGATTCTGGAATCCTCAAGTAAGAGAAGCAGAGAGAGACCAAAAAACACATAGAGAAGAGAACTGGAGACACAAATTAAAGTGGCGAGGAAGACGTGAACAGATCAGATAGCACAGGACAGGAGGAAATGGCATAAGTTGGTTCTTCTTCTTCGTTCGCCCTGAAAAGGACGGTGGTTGTGTTGTGTCTGTTTACGCCTAAGCTGTGATATCTGCACCTTTCGGTCGACACATCCGTCTTCAGCACGGCATTTTTTTAGGGACCGGGTTTGCCTTCCCATTGCGATCCGCACTCGCTCAGCCAGACTGCACTGCTGCAGATTGTTTCCAGGACCATCACGTGGAGGTGGAGTGCGGTCTTGACCAGCTCTGGTTCGCTGGTCCTGATGCAAGCAGTACAGCTATGGGTCGCTGACTGCATTCACTATTGCTGCATCTTGGGGTCCCTGCATAAGTTGGTTGAAGGCCTATGTTCCTTGGGGAGCTAAACGGTAATGATGAATGTTGATAATAACCACAATTACTTTAACTAACCTCAACCAAGGAAATGTAGTATAAAAAAATGAGCAGGAACGGAGGCGCAAAGATAAACCTGTCCACCAATACTCGTTTTAAAGTTGCATGTGGAACATATTTTGGCAGAATCCTCTCCAAGAAAGCATAGAAGTGATGTACTAAAGGTCCATTTAAGAGGAATCTGTACGAAAAAAAGAGAAAATTATAGATGATGTAGGTAATGTGTGTTAACAGTTTGCCACTCATCATCACCATGTCCCTTTTTGTTCCTTTGACATAGGCTTCACGCAAGCTTTAGTGGTGCTCCATGCTGCGTAATTCAATCAAACCCTTTAGCTCCCCAAGGAGCATAGCCCTTCAACAAACGCACGCCTAGTCCTCCTGTCATGTTCCATCAGCTCAAGCTCTTTCCACATCTTTCTCATCATTTTCACTTCTGTCTCTAGTCTCTCTTCTCCATATGTTTGTTTTAAATCTACCTTGCCTCTCTCACCCAGCAGGTTCCAGAACAAGGAGTGCCATGTTATGCTATCAACAGGTTTCCTGAATGTGTGCCTTATCTATCGCCAGCGTCTTGTTCTCATCTCTTATTCTGCTGGCACTTGTCTGGTTCTTGTCATCAGTTCCACATTGGTGACCTTGTCAAACCATTTCAATCCTTCTATTCTATGCAAGCATCATTTTATGCAATCTGTAGTGACTATGCAAGTAGCAACAATCAAATAATGAGAGATGAGGGAGTTATTTATGGTTAGGTGACAATGAACATGTTAAGTAGCAATAATAAAAATGTGAGATGAGGAAATCATTAATGACTTTGTGACACTGAATATGTAAGTAGCAATAATAAAAACATGAGAGAAAAGAGAATTATTAATGGCTAGGTGACATTGAGATGAGGAAATCATTAATGACTATGTGACACTGAATATGTAAGTAGCAATAATAAAAACAAGAGAAAAGAGAATTATTAATGGCTAGGTGACACTGGACATTCAAATCTTCTTCTTCTCTTCTCTGATCATTAGCCGCCAACTGTCACAGCAGTCAGTGGTCATCACACCTGGTGGTATCTTGCAGGGCAGCAACAAACTGCTTCCACTTTGCTCAGTCGGCGGCCATCCTTCGAGCAGTGCCCCAGCTCTGGTTCATTCTTTGCATCTCGGCCTCCACAGTTCTCAGCAAAGTTGTTTTACTCATGCGAGCCTCAGACTCCGGATGTCCATCCCACGTCAAAGCTTTTTCATTTGTTGCTGTTTCTGTAACTAATTTGTTTTTTTTTTTCACATGTGCAAAGATATATATGCAGGGGTGTTGGCCTTGTGCTAAAACTCCCAACCTGAAGGACCAGGGTGCCAGCTTTAATGTGATCCCTACCCACACAGACCTATCCAGCTTGGTAGAACCTGCCAGGAGTAAAACTCCCACTGGCATAGCACTGGGGGTTGTCAGGGTACTCAAGCCACCTTATCACTTCAAGGTATAGGCACCAGTGAAGGCAGGGACACTCATATAGCAATTATAAAAACATGAGAGATAAGAGAATCATTAATGGCTAGGTGACACTGGACATTCAAATAACAATAATAAAAACATGATAAATGAGGGGAATCCTTAATGACAAGGTAACACTGAATATACAAGTAGCAATAATAAAAACATGATAAATGAGAGGAATCCTTAATGACAAGGTAACACTGAATATACAAGTAGCAATAATAAAAACATGATAAATGAGAGGAATCCTTAATGACAAGGTAACACTGAATATACAAGTAGCAATAATAAAAACATGATAAATGGGGGGAATCCTTAATGACAAGGTAACACTGAATATACAAGTAGCAATAATAAAAACATGATAAATGAGAGGAATCCTTAATGACAAGGTAACACTGAATATACAAGTAGCAATAATAAAAACATGATAAATGGGGGGAATCCTTAATGACAAGGTAACACTGAATATACAAGTAGCAATAATAAAAACATGATAAATGAAGGGAATCCTTAATGACAAAGTAACACTGAATATACATGTAGCAATAATAAAAACATGATAAATGAGGGGAATCCTTAATGACAAAGTAACACTGAATATACAAGTAGCAATAATAAAAACATGATAAATGAGGGGAATCCTTAATGACAAGGTAACACTGAATATACAAGTAGCAATAATAAAAACATGATAAATGAGGGGTATCCTTAATGACAAGGTAACACTGAATATACAAGTAGCAATAATAAAAATATGATAAATGAGGGGTATCCTTAATGACAAGGTAACACTGAATATACAAGTAGCAATAATAAAAACAGCCCAGGGTAGTTCCCAGGGGTCTCTGAAATTAAAAAGACAGAACAGGACTACTACGCATTCTGGAATGTCATACAAGGCAACTAATATGAGTGTGCATGAGGCTGGCAACGTCATCATGTACAACAAATAGCCACAAAAACTACCGCTGCAACAGTATATGATTGCTTGCTGCAGACTTCCCGGAAGGGCACCAGCTACAGTGATGGCTTCAGGCTTCGTAAGGAGCACAAAGGAAAATGATGACGACATAAAACTAAGCTGTGAGATCAGGTCAACAAAGCTGTATCAGATGAGCTGTGAGATCAGGTCAACAAAGCTGTATCATATAAGCTGTGAGATCAGGGTCAACAAAGCTGTATCAGATAAGCTGTGAGATCAGGGTCAACAAAGCTGTATCAGATAAGCTGTGAGATCAGGTCAACAAAGCTGTATCAGATAAGCTGTGAGATCAGGTCAACAAAGCTGTATCAGATAAGCTGTGAGATCAGGTCAACAAAGCTGTATCAGATAAGCTGTGAGACCAGGTCAACAAAGCTGTATCAGATGAGCTGTGAGATCAGGTCAACAAAGCTGTATCATATAAGCTGTGAGATCAGGGTCAACAAAGCTGTATCAGATAAGCTGTGAGATCAGGGTCAACAAAGCTGTATCAGATAAGCTGTGAGATCAGGTCAACAAAGCTGTATCAGATAAGCTGTGAGATCAGGTCAACAAAGCTGTATCAGATAAGCTGTGAGATCAGGTCAACAAAGCTGTATCAGATAAGCTGTGAGATCAGGTCAACAAAGCTGTATCAGATAAGCTGTGAGATCAGGTCAACAAAGCTGTATCAGATAAGCTGTGAGATCAGGTCAACAAAGCTGTATCAGATAAGCTGTGAGATCAGGTCAACAAAGCTGTATCAGATAAGCTGTGAGATCAGGTCAACAAAGCTGTATCAGATAAGCTGTGAGATCAGGTCAACAAAGCTGTATCAGATATAAGCTGTGAGATCAGGTCAACAAAGCTGTATCAGATAAGCTGTGAGATCAGGTCAACAAAGCTGTATCAGATAAGCTGTGAGATCAGGTCAACAAAGCTGTATCAGATAAGCTGTGAGATCAGGTCAACAAAGCTGTATCAGATAAGCTGTGAGATCAGGTCAACAAAGCTGTATCAGATAAGCTGTGAGATCAGGTCAACAAAGCTGTATCAGATAAGCTGTGAGATCAGGTCAACAAAGCTGTATCAGATAAGCTGTGAGATCAGATCAACAAAGCTGTATCAGATAAGCTGTGAGATCAGATGAACAAAGCTGTATCAGATAAGCTGTGAGATCAGGTCAACAAAGCTGTATCAGATAAGCTGTGAGATCAGATGAACAAAGCTTATCAGATAAGCTGTGAGATCAGATGATCAAAGCTGTATCAGATAAGCTGTGAGATCAGATGAACACAGCTGTATCAGATAAGCTGTGAGATCAGATGAACAAAGCTATATCAGATAAGCTGTGAGATCAGATGAACAAAGCTGTATCAGATAAGCTGTGAGATCAGATGAACAAAGCTGTATCAGCAAATATGACTTAAGCTGTCAGATTACTTAACATATCTTTGAGCACATGAGACAAAGCTGTAAGATCACATAACGGAAAGCTGTGTAAGCATATATGTTTAGCTGTGAAAGCTATGTGAGCACATAAGTTAAGATGTGAGATCACATAAGAGAAAGCTGTGTCAGCACGTAAGATAAGCTGTGAGATCACGTAAGAGATAACTCTGTAAGGCGCGTACGGCAAATAAAATTAAATAAACAAAGATACCTCTTCATTTATTTGTTTAATCTACTGAAAAAATCTGAGTGACAGAGTGGTTAAAGCGCTGGTCTCTCGCAACAAAGGTGCCGGGTTTGAATCATGGTACCAACATGCTGCAGTCTACCCAGCTGTAAATGGGTACCCGACTGTGATAAAATTAACCGTGATACAACGGTAAAATATCTCCAAAGATAAAATGTAGGGATAAAAACTAATGCGTAAGCTACTAGCAGACATGATCGCCCACGCCGCGGGTCACCACCCGCCATGGAAATTAACTTGTTAGACGTGAAGGCAAAACATTTACCCTTGGAACGGGATGAGAACGGAGATCAAAAGAAAAAAATATGACTGAACATGTGCTTGAAACTAGCAAGGCTAAAAAGATGCAATTGGTGGGGAAAGGAAAAAAATTCACGTCCCCAAGTTGACACAAGGTAAAGAAATCGACAAAAGGGACCTTAGCTATTATACGCAACAGTCATTTCTTGGACGCTTTTGCGATAACTTAGTCCGTTTATTTGAATTCAGCGGCAAACGCATTACAGAAGATGCTCGAAAATATTTAAAAAAAAACCAACTAACCTTGAAAAGTAACTTTTTCTTAATAATAATGTTAGGACTATAAAACCTAGCTGGCCGGATGGCCCATCTTGAGCAGTGAAATAATATGCTTTCATTTATACAGACGGATAGATAATAAGAAAGATATTGACAAAAGACTGTGTTGTTCATATCAGCGAGCGACTGCATTGAAACAAAAAATGTCACTAATTTTCAAAAACTGCGACCTTGAGAGTCAAGTGCTAAAATCTAGTTGGAATGAAAGGAAGGTAATGTGGTGGAGAATTGTGGCTAAAAATAACTTTAAAGGCAAAATTGTGTAGGGGACGGCAGAGTTGGTTCAAAAAACAAGTGTGTTTTTTTGTGAAACGCAAGTAGAGACAGACGGACCAACAGACAATAATACATACTTGACTGAGGTATGACTGAATTGACTTTTGTTAGGAAGTTTGAATTTGAAAAGAAAAAAGGCGGTGATTGGCCACAGATAAACATATTATCGGCGCTCAGACGCGCATTTTTGCCATTCATCATAAGTTGTCCAGTAGTAGACACAGTAAATAATTCAGTGGTGTATTTCCCAGAAGCTAATTGAAATATTTAGAGGGACGCCATACTAGAGCCAGCAGCTCAGCTGAGTTTTGCTAGCATATAACTGTGTTCTCTATTCATAATTCTGGTAAGACTGAAAGTATTTCTTTGTACATTTTAATATTTGTTTAATGTTTCGAGTGATTTGATACTGCCATATTAAAATCTATCCCTTACAACAAGTAAGGATTCGCTCTAGACCCCCCGCCCCAGTTCAGGGTCTAGTGACAAACAAAATACATAAACTCCAGCAAGGATTATGAAGGGCGGATCAAGTGTTGAGATCAGTGGAACATATCACCTATCCTATTCTATGGCAAGAAGCTAATGAACATATTTCAGAATATGTAGTCTGGGGGAACTTATCCTATGTGAAACCAACTTGGTAAGATGTGCTGTATGGTCAGAGAGATCTGACCCAGTCTATGTGGTGTTGTTGTGTGTAGAGTTGGGTGCAGAAATGGTTTAGAGGATGGAATTCTGACACATGACCAATACTTTTATTTCAGAACTGTGAGTTTTTTTATTTGGCACCAATGTGGTGTCAAATGATGTGTTGAATTATACAAGAGTGGACCCGTGCAGTCTAAATTTTTGGCAGAGCAGCCTTTTATTGCCCCCAAGCACGGAGAGGCGGGGCCACCAGATTCCAGCACCAGATTCCAGCACCAGATTCCAGCACCAGAACTACTCATTCAAGATACGTGAGCGTCTGGCCTGCTGGAAATTCACCAACTTAGTTTCTAACACACTAACTATATTCCCATCAATAAATGGACAATGTTTAGTCGCCATAGACAGGGAGTGATGAGGCCACCCCAACAGCACATCCATTAATCGTTCTCCCAGATCAATTACAACTATAAACAGTAGTAATATTAACTAGTCTTGTAAACTACATATGTACACACCTTTCATTGATTATGCCATATATTCATGCATTTTATTCAAAACCTTTTATATGTTCTGACCAAAATAAAACCTTGGTTCAGAACAAATAAACTTAAAGAAAATTTACTATCAAAATTTTACACAGCTTGAGTTAGTTCAGTGTGTTATAACATTCTATTAATATTATTAGACTTTTTAAATATCTGTGTGTGTGTATGTAAACTACCACAACACATTACATATCAGTACCCTAGAATTTTAACGTAGCCACATTCATTAGTAAAAAAGATAGGTGTGAGGTCGTAGTGGTAGCAAGAAGGGCCTTCTGTAAATTCACAGCTACATTTATCTCAGGAGCCTTCACAGCTGACCTCATGCATCACACTAGGTATTATCACAATCATACAATACCATCAAATCCACTACATATATTGGGGTCTCTTGTTCCGGGATCATTAGCTCAACAGTAATATTAGGATCTCCTGGTGGGAGAATTAAATTAGGGGAACACATTATAAAAATTAAAAGTGTCCCTTAAAATTAAAAGGGAAAATAAAAGTTGGTGAATCTTCACAGCCAGTGGTAATTAATTAGTTAACTGGCTAATTAGAATTATTTTAGACTATAGTAATTAGAATTACTTTAGTGGTTGGAAATTTTATCTTGCTCATTGCTAAATTGTCTAAAAAGTATGGCGGAGCTAGCCAAATTCAGATCAGCTGCTGTGCTAACGGCAAAGGATATGGGAATGGATGGTCAGGTTTTAATTCAATATGTAACGGCTGAATGTGATAAGTATATTGAACGGGAAGAAAGAAGATTAGAAAAAGAGGCTGAAAGAAAATTAGAGTCTGAAAGATTAGCTGAAGAGAAGAGGTTGCAAATTGAGGCGGATAGAGAACTTAAGAGGTTACAAATTGAGGCTGACAAGGAGGCTAAAGCATTAGAGGCAGAAGAAAAATGACAGCAAAGGGAGGCAGAAGATAGAAGGTTGCAAAGGGAGCACGAATTACGACTAAGGGAGCTGGAGCTACAAGGCCAGGCTCCTGAAAATGGTGCCAGCCCTTTTGCCTCAGATGCTATGCCCAGTCTGGGAGCCTCAACATCAGCTATGGGGTTTCATTTAGACCATTTTGTTGAAAAAGACGATGACATAGAGGGGTACCTCGGACGTTTTGAGTTATTAGCTACTACATATGGGTTAGAGAGAGAGAGGTGGAGTTTAAAGTTATCACAGGGACTGAGAGGTACTTCTTATGAAGTCTTCGCAAAAATGAACAGAGAAGACCAAGACAATTATGACATGTTAAAGCAGGCTTTGTTATTAAGGTACGAAAAAAATGGTGAATTTTATCGTAAGAAATTTAGAAATGCCAAACTGTTGTCTGGGGAGACATACCACCAATTCTCTGCCAGACTGGAAACCTATTTGGAGAAATGGACGGCTCTGGGGAAGACCCAAGATCTTAAGGAGATGATCATGATAGAGCAATTGAGAGAGTCCATGGCTCCAGACATGAGAAAATTTCTCATGGAACAAGGTGCAGAGAAGTTGGGGGAGGTTTTAAATGTCGCTGAGAGGTATCAGGCAGCCCAGGCAGAGGTAAGTGGTGCTAAAAAGAAGCACATAGACAATTTTAAAGCTCCACAGCAATTTAATAAATTTGATAATAGAGAACAGGGTAATAAAGGTAGGACAAACTTTGAACGGCCAAGAAATGACTATCGAGACAGAAACTCACAGTTCAATGACCAAAAATCCAATGAAAGAAAACCGTTTAACCAAGGAAAAAGATGGTGTAAATGGTGCAAGAAAGATAACCATAACACCGAATTTTGTAGAAGGAAACCTTCAAACATTGCTGCAATGAAGTCGGGGACTCAAAGATTAAAGGTTAATCCTAATGGACAGCAGGAACCTTATCACCCCCCAGTTTGTGAGGATGTTATTTGTAATGGGGTCACCATAAGGTGCCTTTATGATACAGGTTTGGATTATGATTCAGTTGTGAAGTCTAGCCTAGTGGACCCAAGTCAGTATACCACAGAAACAGTGGAAATACAAGGGGCAACTAAGGACATACCACTCATGACACTTCCCATCGCAAGGATAACGGTGAAAACTCGCTATGTGGAAGGAGAAATCAGAGCAGCAGTGATAGATGAACCAATCTACCCTCTGATATTGGGGTGTAGATACGTCTTCTTGGGGAATCCCGAGAGACCTGTGATCATGGCGACAGTGCAGACCAGGTCACAGAAGAAGGAGGAAGAAGGTGAACCTATAAATGCTCATCCAGAGGAGATGAGGAAGGCGCAGGCTGAGGATAGGACACTCAAGCCATGTTTTAAAAAATTGCCCAAATGCCACACACCTCCAATCAAGGGGGAATATTTTATGAAGAACAAACTATTATACAGGAAGGCCGGAACTGGAACAAATGGTCACAACCAGCTGGTTCTTCCCACTTCATATAGGGATAAAGTGATGGAACTCGGGCATGCGATTCCCTTCAGTGGTCACATGGGGATCAGCGCCACAGGACAGCGTATAGCTTGTCATTACTTCTGGCCAGGGATAACGGAGGATATAAAAAGATATGTCAAATCCTGCCCAGAATGTCAAAGGGTAGCTCCAAAGCACTGGACTGCTCCTGCAACTCTAGGGGAAATGCCCATAGTGGGAACACCTTTTGAGAGGGTTGCAGTGGATATTGTGGGACCTCTCACTCGGACCAAGAGGAGGAACAGTTACATCCTTACTCTGGTGGACACTTGTTCTATGTGGGGAGAGGCGGTAGCCCTGCCATCAATTGATTCAAAACATGTAGCAGAGGCACTACTTACAATATTCACCCGATTAGGATTCCCGCATCAAATCTTGACGGATAATGGCTCTCAGTTCAAGGGGAAACTAACGGAAGAAGTTTTTAAGCTATTTCAAGCCAGACACTTTCATTGTAGTCCGTACCATCCGCAAGGGAACGGCCAGGTAGAGAGGTTCAACGGGACTCTCATTTCTATCCTGAGAAAGCTGGCACACGAAAAACCGGATCTGTGGGATCAATTCCTGCCCGCCGCGTTGTTTGCGTATCGGGAGGTACCACATAGTTCAACCGGGATGGCTCCCGCAACTCTGCTATTTGGGAGGCCAATAAAAGGTCCACTAGAAGCGCTATTAAGGACCTGGACAGATGAGAAGGCGGAAGAGACTGTTACCTCATCTTATCAATATGTGAACGAACTGACCACTCGTTTGAAAGCTGGATGGAAACTGGCAAATGATAATTTGAAACAAGCCAGGAAGAAACATGCAGAATATTTTAATAGGAAGGCAAAGGACAGAGAACTAGCTGTGGGAGAGAAGGTGCTGCTTCTACTACCCGGCAGCCAGAATAAACTACAAATTGGATGGCAAGGTCCATATACGGTTCTAGAGAAGGTGTCTAGAACAAACTATAAAACTGACAAAAAGGGGAAGGAAAAAGTTTATCATGTAAACCTGTTAAAGAAGTATCTGGACAGACCACTCCAGGAAAGCACCCCCTTACTGACCTTGGCTATCGCAACTCAAATGCTAAAGGAACCACTCACCTCACATGAATACCCATTACATTCTTGTGAAACAGCAGCACAGGTAAAAGTCAGTAAGCACCTGACTAAAAATCAGAGGGAGAGAGTTCAACAGGTTCTGGAGGAACATACAGATGTATTAACAGATAAACCAGGCCATACAAATTTGCTACAGTATGACATGAAACTGGTAGACTCAAACCCAATCTGTATGAGAGCCTATTCTATTCCGTTCGCGAAGGAGAAGGCATTGAAGGAAGAAATAGAGTATTTGTTGAAGGAGGGGATTATTTCGCACAGTGAATCATCTTTTAGTTCTAGTGTCGTTTTGTTGAGAAAACCGTCTGGGGAACACAGACTGTACATAGATTACAGGAAACTGAATGCTGTCACAGAAGGACAAGTGGATCCATTACCAGACACAAAACAGTTATTTGCCAGACTGAACAAGGCAAAATACTTTTCAAAGGTGGATCTTACTAAAGGCTATTACCAGATCCCAGTGAAGCCTGAAGTGAGACCTTATTTGGCTTTTAGCACAT